>WJNR01000442.1:4967000-4980163 GCA_009758055.1 Oreamnos americanus
TGCCCCGCCTCAGGCTCTCTCTCTTACGGCTTCGAAGAGCCGGGGCAGGTAAGTAGACATGGCGAGCCTCCATGCCCCAGATGGGAATTCATCCTGAAATTAGAGTAAAGAGGAGACATGGGGGAAACCAGTCCTTCCAATGACTGGCCCCCCCTCTATTGTCCTTCAAGACCTTTTATACTTTTGATTATGCATAGAGATCAATGGGTAATACAAAGTTATGCACCGTTAGCAGCCCAGACTCTTATCAAAACCAGGCTATTCTCTCTGCATACAAGCCTTAGGTGATTTACATCATCTTCCGGCCAGAAGGGCCAATTAACATTTTACAGCCTTTTTTCTGATAAGGGTTTGTCAACCAGGAGACTTATTTGTGTTGTTCTTCCCAAAGTCTGGTGCCACTCTCAGAAAGCACTAAATAAAGTTACATTCTTACATAGCAAAGATACAGCAATTTATAACAAGTAAATGGAGCACAGTGATTTATAACAAAAGAAAAGTAATTAACTCAAAAGTCTAGTGTTGCTAACATCAAAACTATTATGTATCCTTTTCCATATCCCGTTTACATTGATTAACATCCTCCCAGGTGCCTAAAAGATAAAGAATATGGAGGCCTAGCAGCAATCATTGAGTCAACAGTGCAAACCCTTATGATTTTTAGCTCTTTAGAAAAGGCTCTGTATCTTTAAGATGCTTTTAAGCTCTGTGCCTCTTGCGGTTGGGGGCTGTAAGCAATTCACAAGCTCTAAGAGGTCCGGGGGAACCTGTTAGGCAAGCTAGAGAGCTATCAGAGGGGTTTAACTGAAACATCGCTTTCAAATGCAGAAGACTAAAGCCCTGATTTGACTTTTTCCAGAGAGTGTCAGAAGAGTGGAAAAGCAGGCAGACTCTTATTTTGGGGGGTACATGCTCAGGAAATTCCAGGGGGAAAACCTGAGGTCTGATTAGCCTTGCCATCAGAGCTCTGCCGCATGACCTTGTCACGGGTGGAATTCCTCACGCTGGCTCCCGGCACAGCAGTGTGTCCATGTCCATCCCAGACTCCCTGACCATCCCTTCCCCCATCCTTCTCCCTGGGAACCATAAGGTTATTACAGAGTACTGAGCAGAGTTCCCTGTGCTGCCCAGCAGGTTGTTGGTTCTCCATGATAAACAAAGCAGTGTGTCCCTGTCCATCCCAGACTCCCTGACTTTCCCTTCCTCCCATACTTCGCCTCTGGCAACCAAAATTTCCTTCTCTAATCTGTGATTGTGTTCCTGTTTTATAAATCAGTTCCTTTGTATCGTTTCTTTTTCCATCCTGCATATAAGGGGTGCCTCACAATATCTCTCCTTTCTCTGACTGACTTCACTCAACATGAAACCCTCCGGATCCGTCCATATTGCCGCAGATGGCATTATTTCTTTCTTTTTAATGGTCAAGTACTATTCTGACGTATATATCTACCATGTCTTTATCCATTCCTCTGTCAGTGGACATTGAGATGGTCTGGGCTGTTGTAAACGGTGAAAAGCCTTTATTTTTCAGCCAAGCCCAGCTGAACAATTTAACAGTCAGTAGACAGTGAAGACAACTTCAAAAGAATATTTGCCAGCCAAGTGAAAGTGAAAGCTGCTCAGTCATGTCCAGTTTTTTGCGACCCCATGGACTGAATTCTCCAGGCCAGGGTAGTGGAGTGGGCAGCCTTTCCCTTCTCCAGGGGTATCTTCCCAACCCAGGGAACGAACCCAGGTCTCCAGCATGGCAGGCGGATTCTTTACCAGCTGAGCCACCAGGGAACCCCAAAATACTGGAGTGGGTAACCTATCCCTTCTCCAGGGGATTTTCCCAACCCAGGAATCGAATCACCTGCATTGCAGGCAGATTCTTTACCAACTGAGCTATCAGGGGAGCCGTTACCAGCCAAAGGAATATGCAGAGCTTTCCGTGATTGAATTTATCATCTTTCATTAGGCAAAAGAACCTTCCTGACCACAGTTCTCTTCTACCCCATTCACTGGAAAACACTGGATACAAAAGAACAAAGACCGGACTTCTCAGCTAGTCCAGCGGATAAGAATTCTCCTGCCAGTGGAAGGAACATGCGTTCAATCCCTCGTCCAGGAAGACTCCACATGCTGTGGAGCAGCTAAGTCTGCGCGCGACTTCTGCGCCCGTGTCCTGCAGCTGTGGAAGTCCGCACGCCTAGAGAGTAGCTCCTGGAACTTGAGGGTAGCCTCCGCTCTCTACAACTGGAGCAAGTTGTGCACAACATCAAAAACCCCAGCATAGGCTAAAAAGAAAGAAAAGAATAAAGACCAAACATCAGTCAGAGAGACCAGAATCACAGTCATTGAAAAATAAAACAATAGACTGTTTGTGGGGTTCACGGGCAGGGCTGATCCCAACAGGTCTGTGTAGCTAATCTCGAAAGGATTAGCCGTGGCCAGGAATGGACTTCTTGAAGGAACTGCCGCAGGCTGCTAGGGGCAACACGTAAATAAATAATTTCAACATCACCAGTATACCCTATCATTACTTATAAATGTCGGCAACATGCTGGGTTTTTTCCAGTGCTTTTGGAAATCCAGAAAAGGGTCGAGGCATGTTTCTTCCACTCAGGATTGGATGATTAGCTGGTGGGTGGCTGGGCGCACGTACCCAGCATCTCGCCCATGTCGTTATATAACAATACAAGGCAGGAACCAAAGCCTCATTTCTCCCCTGTTTCATTCGAAAATCTGCTCTTTGTCATCGGATCCAATTTTAGAAAGCTTGCCCCTGGAAGGCCCAAAGCAGGTTTTCCCCGTTTAGAATGAGAAGCTTATTAGAAATATCTCTGTTCCATTTATTTGACCTACCACAGTCCAGTTTAGTTCAGTGTCCTATGCTTCGTGACCCCATGGACTGCAGCACACCACGCCTCCTTGTCCATCAGCAACTCCCAGAGTTTAGTCAAACTCATATCTGTTGAGTCAGTGATGCCATCTAACTATCTCATCCTCTCTTGTCCCCTTCTCCTCCTGCCCTTAATCTTTCCCAGCATCAGGGTCTTTTCCAATGAGTCAGCTCTTCACATCAAGTGGCCAAAATATTGGAGCTTCAGCTTCAGCATCAGTCCTTCCAATGAACACCCAAGACTGATCTCCTTCAGAATGGACTGGTTGGATCTCCTTGCAGTCCAAGGGACTCTCAAGAGTCTTCTCCAGCACCACAGTTCCCAAGCATCCATTGATCGGCGCTCAGCTTTCTTTAGAGTCCAACTCTCACATCCATACACAGAAGCAGACAAAGTGATTTACTGTGTTTGGGGGTCTGAGCAGAGAATGCAGATCAACTGATGTGAGTCTGTTTTGTCTTGTCCCCGTCAAGCCGGCCTTGGTACGCTTTTCTCCCTCCGCAGTGAGTGGGTTGCCATGGCAACCAGGCTCAAGGGGACAAGGCTTCTTCCAAGTTCTTTCTGCTTCCATCGCCACCGCACCTTCTCCAGGAACCTCTGCTGTGGGGGCTGTCATCTGATATGTGTGTGTGTGTTTGTTTTTAATTTTAAGGTAATTCATTTATTTATCTGGCCGTGCTGGGTCCCAGTTGAGGCTCGTGAGATCTTTAGTTCCAGCACATGTGGTGTTGAATGCTTCAGTCCTATCTGACTCTTTCTGAACCCGTAGACTGTGTAGCCCGCCAGGCTCGTCTGTCCATGGGATTCTGCAGGCAAGAATACTGGAGTGGGTTGCCATTCCCTTCTCCAGGGGATCTTCCTGACCCAGGGGTCGATCCCACGCCTCCTGCGTTGGCAGGTAGCTTTATGAACTCTTAGTTAACACATGTGGGAGCTAGCTCCCTGACTAGGGATGGAACCCAGGTCCCCTGCGTTGGGAGCAGGGAGATTTAGCCACTGGACCACCACGTGTGTATTTCAATCTAGCTCAGAGTCCCAGGGACGGGGGAGCCTCGAGGGCTTCTGTCTGTGGGGTCGCACAGAGTCGGACACGACTGAAGCGGCTTAGCAGCAGCAGAGTCCCTTGGACGGTAAGGAGATCAAACTAGTCAGTCCTCAGTTCAGTTCAGTTCAGTCACTCAGTCGTGCCCGACTCTTTGCGACCCTATGAATCGCAGCACGCCAGGCCTCTCTGTCCATCACCAACTCCCGGACTTCACGCAGACTCACGTCCATCGAGTCAGTGATGCCATCCAGCCATCTCATCCTCTGTCGTCCCCTTCTCCTGCCCTCAATCCCTCCCAGCATCAGAGTCAGTCAATCCTAAGTACTCACTGGACGGACTGATGCTGAAGCTGAAACTCTAATATTTGGACCACCTGATGCGAAGAACTGACTAACTGGAAAAGACCCTGATGATGGGGAAGACTGAAGGCAGGAGAGTGGGCTGATAGAAGACGAGATAGTTCAGTAGCATCGCCGACTCAGTGGACATGAAGCTGAACAAACTCCAGGAGATGGTGAAGGACAGAGGTGCCTGGCCTGCCAGACTCCATGGGGTCATAAACAGGTGGACATGGCTGAGCAACTGAACAGCAAATCTGCTACTTACCAAAAAAAGAAAAAGAAGGAGGTATTTTTTCAGGTCGTAGAAGTAGGGGAGCCCAGTAAAAATACAGGAAACGTGCTCACATTTCAAGTTGGGGTAAATGGTGAGTGATTTTTTTTTATTTTTATGCTTTTTACTTTTTATTGGAGTATAGCCCATTATCAATGTTGTGATAGTTTCAGGTAGACAGGAAGGGACTCAGCCATACTTACACACGTATCCATTCTCCCCCAAACTCCTCTCCCATCCAGGCTGCCACGTGACTTGGAGCAGAGTTCCCTGTGCTGTCCAGCAGGCCCTTGCTGGTTCTCCATGTTAATACAGCCGTGTGTCCATGTCCATCCCGAACACCCTGACTATGTCTTCCCCCGTCCTTCCTGCTGCTGACCATAAGGTTATTACAGAGTACTGAGCAGAGTTCCCTGTGCTGGACAGCAGGTCCTTGCTGGTTCTCCATGTTAATACAGCAGTGTGTCCATGTCCATCCCAAACTCCCTAACTGTCCCTTCATCCTTCCCCCTGGTGACCATCAGGTTATTACAGAGTATTGGGCAGAGTTCCCTGTGCTGTCCAGCAGGTCCTTGCTGGTTCTCCGTGTTAAATGCAGCAGTGTGTCCATGTCCATCTCAAACTCCCTATCTCTTTGAATGAATTTTTAAATCCTAAGTTTGTCCCTGATTCACATACGTGCTTTAAAAAAAGTGTTCACTGTGTATCTCCTCTTCAAATTTAGCTGGTGGTTACCACTGCTGATAAGTGCCAGTGTGACCTACACGCAGTGTCGGGAACAGACTTGCCCTCGTGGACGGTAAACCAGCCGCCGTCGGTAAAGGGCGCTCCTGCTCCAGATCGTCTGTGACAAGACGCATAATCGTGTCGCCGTCCCCAGATGTGTTTACTCAGAAGGAAGTCTCAGTAGGATCGCCTTAAAGAAAACAAACCTTCACAAGTGAGAGAACAAGGCTCCCATTCATCGCAGAAGAGGGGACTGGCAGAGAAAGACAGAGTCCTTTAAGATAGCTTGAAGTGACATCGTCGGTCTACCCAAGATACCCTCGTGGCTCTTGGCTGACAATCTCCTTCTCTTCTGTGAGTTGGCGTTTCCCCCGGTCAGCAACACTCTGAATGCCGGAGAGAAAAAAATAATAATAAAAATAATGATGCGCTGGGCTTCAGTTTGTGTCAAGGCTGGCTGTTCACTGAGCCCGACACAGTCCTACCCAGGAGAAACCATAAGTGGTTCCAACGTCATATACAGTAACGACCGGAAGATACATCTGGGCTATTGTACCGGTTTTGTAACTATGCCTATCAGCGTAGACTCTCCTGTCTCATCCTGCCATTGCAGTGGCTTTCAAGTGTTACCTCATGTTGGAAAATAAACGCAACATTCTTCTTCCTGCTGTCCTGAAGGCTCTCTTAATGATAAGTAAACAGTCCTGTCCTGGCCATCTAATATTTACACAGGTGGGAGTTGTTTCTCCACACAAAGGAAAACGTTTTGAATGAACGCATGCGAAGGCTTTCCGTCTTCGGAGACGTTTTATTTTCATGAAGCAGCAGCCTCGGAAAGCAAAAGTCTACACTGAGTCACAGGGTTTTATCATTTTGTCTCGAAACCCCCAGCACCTTGCGCCGTCTCTGTAAACACTGAAGCACACAGGTCATCCCTTGATACTTTGTGACCCCACAGACTGCAGCACACCAGGCTTCCCTGTCCTTCACTGTGTCCCAGACTTTGCTCAGACCCATGTCCATTGAGCCGGTGATGCCATCTAACCATGTCATCCTCTGTCGTCCGCTTTTCCTCCCGCCTTCAATCTTTCCCAGCATCAGGGTCTTTTCTAATGAGTCAGTTCTTCCCATCACATGGCCAAAGTATTGGAGTTTCAGCTTCAGCGTCAGTCCTTCCAATGAATATTCAGGACTGGTTTCCTTTAGGATGGACTGGTTGGATCTCCTCGCAGTCCAGGGGGCTCTCAAGAGTCTTCTCCAGCACCTCAGTCTGAAAAAAACATTCATTCTTTGGTGCTCAGCCTCCTTTATGATCCAACTATCACATTGTTGCGAATGTAATAGAAACACACCAGGTACTGGTTGCTCAGTTGTGTAGGTTGCCTGTGTGTAGTTTGCTTTGCAGTCAGCGTCCTTGCAACAGATAAATCCGTGTACATCCCTAGGACTCTGGAGACAGCCAAGTTTTCATTGAGATTCTAGGAAACAGGGAAGCCAAACAATAGTATGCACCTTCCCATTGTTTGTCTGCCCACCTTCCTGCTCTTAATAAAAGGAACGGAAAGGAGATAAATATTGGTGAGAGGTCTTCAGGGTCTGCGGCTTCCCATGTGACACAGTGGTTAAAACAGAAAACCCGCCTATCAGTGCGGGAGACCCGAGTTCCATCGCTGGGTTGGGAAGATTCCCCTGGAGGAGGACATGGCAGCCCACTCCAGTGTTCTTGCCTGGAGAATGCCATGGACAGAGGAGCCTGGAAAAGGGGTAGGCTACCCACTCCAGTATTCTTGGCCTTCCCTGATGACTCAGATGGTAAAGAATCTACATGGCAATGCAAGAGATCTGGGTCCCATCGCTGGGTCAGGAAGATTGCCCTGGAGGAGGACATGGCAACCCACTCCAGTGTTCTTGCCTGGAGAGTCCCACGGACAGAGGAGCCTGGTGGGCTACAGTCCACAGGGTCGCAGAGAGCCGGACACGACAAAGCAGCTAACACACACATACTCCTACACGTTCACGGTCCAGTTGACATGATGGCCTTGACTCATGAACATCCGGAATTCGTGGGATGAACGTAAGGAAGCAGACGGTGCACCTGCCAAGCGGGGAGTTAGTGTCACCACTGAGAGAACTTCCGTTCATGGGTGTGAGGATTCCAAACTTGGCATCCGGGGCCAGGCTCTGTATTCACGAAAACTCCTTACGGATGGCCATCGCCCGTGGTGGTTTTCTGTGGACAGGCAGGCACTGAAATGCCTTCTTGGGGACCGCACTGGACTGTGTGACTCCCTTCCCTTCTCTTGGAGATCCCCTGCCGGGCAGACATATGGATTTCAGGGCTCAAACACCGAAAACAGGGTTTAAATGAAGACGGGAAGCTTGGATCTGCAGTAATGGGATCTGTCCGCCTTTTGGTTAATTACCTTATAGTGAAGTCGCTCAGTCATGTCAACTCTTTGCAATCCCATGGACTGTAGTCTACCAGGCTTCTCTGTCCATGGGATTTTCCAGGCAAGTGTACTACAATGAGGTACCATTTCCTTCTCCAGGAGAGCTTCCTGACCCAGGGATCGAACCCAGGCCTCCTGCATTGCAGGCAGACGCTTGACCCTCTGAGCTCCAAGAAGCTCTATTAATTCCCTTAGATTCCTGCTATTTCTGAAGCAGAGGACACCGGGCTTTCTAGGATTTATGATGTCACCATATTTATTTGCTGTTGCGGTCCTGAGTCCCAGGAGAGACTCTAAAATAAGACACAGATGAACTTACTGATGAATCAGAAACAGCCTCACAGACATAGGAACCAGACTTTTGGTTACTGAAGGGGAAAGGGGAGAAGAGTAAATCAGCAGTTTGGGGTTAACGTAAACACACCACTGTATATAAAATTTGTGTGAAATCAACGAGATAGCAAAGGGCAGGGAAGCCTGGTGTGCTGCAGTTCGTGTGGTCGCCAAGAGTCGGGCACGTCTTAGCAACCGAACAGCCGGAGCGTAATAAAATGGGCTTCCCCAGCGGCTCGGTGGGAAAGAGTCCCGCTGCCGATACAGGAGACCTGGGTTCCATCCGTGAGTTGGGAAGGTCCCCTGGAGAAGGAAATGGCAACCCACTCCAGTACTCTTCCTGGAGAATCCCATGGACAGAGAAGCCTGGCGGGGCTACAGTCCAGAGTCACAAAGAGTCAGCTATGACTTAGCAGTTAAACAACAGTTAACAACAAATGTATAAAATAAACCACAAGGATGTAATGTATAGCACAGGGAACTGTACGCAATATCTGTTAATCACCTAGAGTGGAAAAGAATGTGAAAAAAAATACACGTATATGTTTATATAACTGACTCACTTTGCTGTGTAGCTGAAATTAACGCAGCATTGTAAATCGACTGTACTTTGGTAGAAAAATTACTTGTAAAGAATTGAAGGGGCAAAATCTTTCTAATCTAGGAGTAGGCGAATATTTCTTTCCTTTTTTAAAAAAATATATTTACTTATTTCACTGTGCTGGGTCTTAGTTATAACATGCAGGACCCTGACCAGGGATTGAATACCTGGACCCCTGCATTGCGAGCTCAGAGTCTTACTCGCTTGACCACCAGGGAAGTCCCTTGGTGGAGATTTTGTAAACAAAATCATAAAAACAGAGGCTATGAGTAAAGAAAAAAATAGAGGCATTTCACTTAATCCAACTCAACATTCAGGAAACTAAGATCATGGCATCTGGTCCCATCATTTCATGGCAAATAGATGGGGAAACAGTGGAAACAGTGGCTAACTTTATATTTTGACGCTCCCAAATCACTGCAGATGGTGACTGCAGCCATGAAATCAAAAGACACTTGCTCCTTGGGAGAAAAGCTATGACCAACTTAGACAGCATGTTTAAAAAAAGCTGTGCTTTTGAACTGTGGCGCTGGAGAAGACTCTTGAGAGTCCCCTGGACTGCAAGGAGATCCAACCAGTCCAGCCTAAAGGAAATCGCTCCTGAATATTCATTGGAAGGACTGATAGTGAGGCTGAAACTCCAATACTCTGGCCACCTGATGTGAAGAACTGACTCATTGGGAAAGACCCTGATGCTGGGAAAGATTGAGGGCAGGAGAAGGGGACGACAAAGGATGAGATGGCTGGATGGCATCACCGACTCCATGGACGTGAGTCTGAGCAAAGTCTGGGAGATGGTGAAGGACAGGGAAGCCTGGCGTGCTGCAGTCTGTGGGGTCGCAAAGTATCAAGAGATGACTCGTGTGCTTCTGTGTTTGCAGAGACGGCACAAGGTGCTGTGGGTTTCAAGACAAAATGATAAAACCCTGTGACTCAAGACAGACATGAGTTTGAGTAAGCTTTGGGAGTTGGTGATGGACAGGGAGGCCTGGTATGCTGCAGTCCATGGGGTCGCAGAGAATTGGACAGACTGAGTGACTGAACTGAACTGAATTAAAATGAAGGCTTTCTTTGAAGCGCATCGTAAGCAAAGTTTAGTGGCTGGCTGAGAGGGTGGTTGGTACCTGTTTGTGATATCCAAATATATAACAGGAGGATTCCCTGCAGGTCCAGTGGTTTGGATACTGAGCTTCCACTGCAGGCAATGTGGGTTCAATCCCTGGTCAGGAAACTAAGATCCTAAAGGCTGCATGGCACCACCATAAAAAATAAATACATGAGCTCAAACAATAAAAACAAACAGATTCTTATCTAGAAGACACATGAGCTCCTACAAATTAATGGGGAAAGTACACTGGAAACACTATTAAAAAAGAAAGAAAGAAACAGGTGAAGTATAGAAAGAGACAGTGCACAAAGGAATTGTTGTTTAGTTGCTTGGTCGTGTCCAACTCTGCGACCCATGGACTGCAGCACGCCAGGCTTCCTGATCCTTCACCATCTCCTGGAGCTTGTTTGAACTCATGTCCATCGAGTCAGTGATGCCATCCAACCATCTCATCCTCTGCCGTCCCCTTCTCCTCCTGCCTTCAATCTTTCCAGCATCAGGGTCTTTTTTAGTGAGTCAGCTCTTCGCATGAGGTGCCCAAAGGACTGAAGCTTCAGCCTTAGAATCAGTCCTTCCAATGAACACCCAGGACTGATTTCCTTTAGGATGGACTGGTTGGATCTCCTTGCAGTCCAAGGGACTCTCAAGAGTCTTCTCCAACACCACAGTTCTGAAGCATCAACTCTTTGCTGTTCAGCTTTCTTTATAGTCCAACTCTCAGCATCCATACATGACCACTGGGAAAACCATAGCCTTGACTAGACGAAGCTTTGTCGGCCAAGTAACGTCTGTGCTTTTCAGTATGCTATCTAGGTTGGTCATAGCTTTTCTTCCAAGGAGCCAAGCGTGTTTGAATTCCATCACTGCAGTCACCATCCACAGTGGTTTTGGAGCCCAAGAAAATAATGTCTGTGACTCTTTCCATGGCACAAAAGAATAAGGCCTATTCAGTGGTGAGTTAATGAGCAGAGTTGCAGAGGAAAGCAACAGCAAGAGAGGCTTTTGTGTGGCTTGATGTTGCAAGATGTGAACGATAGAAACACACCTGATGTTCTCAGGGGCCTGAGCAGGTGAGAACGCCCCCACGGTGGGAGTGAGAGTCAGCATTGTAGCTGCCCTCCTGAAGAGCATTCTGGCCAGACTTCAGATTTTCCCCCGAGTGGACTGTCTCATGACCCAGCCGTACCCCGCGTAGGTCTAAAGCCCAGAGGAATTCTTAACAGACGTGCGTTCAGGAATTTTTAGCAGGCATGGTCTCAGGTTTCTCCCGAGGCTTACGGAATTCAGGCTGCCTGAGGGCGGTCCTCACCCCGTGACCCTCGCAGAGCGTGTTAGACGGACGCTGCAGATGGACGTTTGAGCCCGCAGATGGAGGCTCGGCTCCATGATGAGGTCCTGAAAGCATTTTGCTGAGTGAGAGACGTTGAGCAAACACTGTGAGATTTACGGCACCGTCCTATTTATAGAAATGAGAACCACATCCTTGCAGAGCAGCGTGCTGGGGTTGACAAGCCACAGGCATCGTGGAAGACATGTGTCAACCAGGCTGCAAGGCGGGGGGAGGGAAATGAAGGCTGTTGCGGGCCGACGGCAGGAATGAGGTGAAGGCTGAAGACAAGTCAACAAGGGAATGATCTTGCCACGGGTGGTGGCCGTTTTTGAAATTTGCTTGTTTTTACGTGGAGCGTAATTAATTGCTTTACAAAAGCGTGTTGGTTCCTGCCATCCATCCACATGAATCAGCCATAGGTATGCACGTGTCCTTTCCCTCTTGAACCCCGCTTCCACCTGCCACCACATCCCACCCCCCTAGACTGTCACTGAGCCCTGGTTTGAGTCCCCGCAGTGATACAGGAATTTCCCACTGGCTGTCTGTTTTACAGATGCCCTATGTGTCTCTGTTTCCCTGCTAGTCTCTGTTCATCCCACCCCCTGCTTCCCCCAGCGTGTCCATGTCTGTTCTCTGTGTCTGCCTCTGCATCGCTGCCCTGCAAACAGGTTCGTCAGTCCCATCTTTCTCGATTCCATAGTGAAGTCTCTCAGTCGTGTCTGACTCTTTGCCACCCCAGGGACACCAGGCTCCTCTGTCCGTGGGATTTTCTAGGCAAGAGTACTGGAGTGGGTTGCCGTTTCCTTCTCCAGGCAACTTCCCGACCCAGGGATCAAACCCAGGTCTCTCACATTGTAGACAGACGCTTTACCATCTGAGCCACCAGGGAAGTCAACTATATATGCGTTAATATACAGTATTTGTTTCTCTCTTTCTGGCTTACTTCACTTTTTTTTTATAATAAGCTCTACGTTCATCCATCTCATTAGAGCTGACTCAAATGAGTCCCTTTTCATGGCTGGGTAATATTCCGTTGTGTATAGGTACCACACCTTATTTATCCATTCATCCGTCAATGGATATTTAGGTGGCTTCCATGTCCTAGCTTTTGTAAATAGTGCTGCAGTGAACCTTGGCGTTATATATGTCTTTTCCAGTCCAGTGTCTTTTTCACTGGATTCTCTATGTCTTTGATAACGGTTTCTTCAGGGTATATGCCCAGTAGTGGAATTGCTGACTTATATGGTACTTTTATTCCTAGCTTTTTGAGAAATCTCCATTCTGAGTGGTGGCAAATTTAAAGGATCATTCAGCTCTTGAGACTGTGGTCCAACTGACGACAACCACAAAAATATATGCATAACTGACATTTGGCCAGGTCAGTGCAGAACAGAGGCAGCAAAGAGTTCAGAGGTTAAGACAGCGTGAGAGATCTAGGTCAGCGTGTCTCCACCTTGGAAGCTCTAATGTTTAGGGGCCTGGATAATTCTTTAGGGGGAGGAAGGTCTGTCCTGTGTATTGCGGGGTGTGGAGCAGCATCTCTGAGCTCCTCCCACGAGGTGTCAGGAGCACTCCCCTGCCCTAGTTCTGACAGCAAAAAAATGTCTCCATGCCTCGTCATACGTGCTCTGAGGAGCACGGTCATCCCCAGTTGAGAACCGCAGCCATAGACACATAGATAGATATAAAGATAGACAGGTAGGAGACGAAGACACCTGGATACATGATAGGTAGATACATAGACAGGTGGATGTATTAGGTAGATGACATATAGACAGGTAGGCAGTAGAGACAGGTAAGTGGATAGGTGATAGATTACATAGACTGATAGTAGAAATAGGTAGGTAGGTAGTAGAGACAGATGGATGGGTGGGTAGAGAGACGTGATTCAACCAGCATCTGGTTGAATGGGTGGGTAGATAGACGGGATAGATGCTGGTTGAATGGGTGGGCAGATAGACATGATAGAGAGATGCTGGTTGAATGGGTGGGTAGAGAGATGGGATAGATAGACGCTGGTTGGATGGGTGGGTAGAGAGACATGATAGATAGACGCTGGTTGGATGGGTGGGTAGA
>WJNR01000442.1:4990140-5002565 GCA_009758055.1 Oreamnos americanus
TCTGGGAGTTGGTGATGGACAGGGAGGCCTGGCGTGCTGCAGTCCATGGGGTCACAGAGTCGGACACGACTGAGCAACTGGACTGAGTGGGGTGCCATTGCCTTCTAGTCATTCTTAAAAACTTCTGCACAAACTCCAGGCCTGATTCTGTGGTTTATGATGGATTGTGTAACTGCTGTCCGATCTTACAAAACTCTGCAAAGATAAGTACACCCAGCAGATTTAAACATGGCCAAGTCGCACATTGAAAGAAAGAAAAAAATTCGTCATTGCCTAATCTGCCCACAGAAAGGAAGAAAGTTTACTCGAGAGTCATTTGAACTTCCAGCGTATCAGTCGTTTGTATACAAAGAATCTGCTGATGTAGCCCGTTGTGGTTTTGTGCCTGATTAAAACAACTATAGAAATTAACAAGAAGCACAAGCAGAGTTCTCTTCTCTATTTATGCAGGAAATAACCCATTCACAATTGAAAACTAGTTTGTGTCACAGGCCTGAAGGGTCTTTTTTTTTTTTTTTCCCCCTCAAATCATGTCCACAAGAGGGCAGATGAGAGTCTTCGCCCGGTTGGGGGGGTGGGGGGGTGGGGATTTGAGAGGTGTTTTTATGTGTTCAGCAGATGTCAGCCAATTGTCTTTTAAGAGTCACTTCCTTATTAGGCTTTCACTGGTGGTCCAGCAGCTAAGACCCGGCTCCCGAATCCAGGAGGCCTGGGTTTAATCCCTGGTTCAGCGAACTAGATTCCACATGCCACAGCTAAGATGGAAAATCCTAAATACCTCAGCTGAGTCCAAGCACAACCAAAGAAATAAATTTGTTGTTGCTGTTGAGTCGCTCAGCTTTGTGTAACTCTTTACGACCCCTTGGACTGCAGCACGCCTGGCCTCCCTGTCCATCACCAGCTCCCGGAGCGTGCTCAAACTCATGTCCATCAAGTCACTGATGCCATCCAACCATCTCATCCTCTGTTGCCCCCTTCTCCTCCTGCCCTCAATCTTTCCCAGCATCAGGGTCTTTTCCAATGAGTCAGCTCTTCGCATCAGGTGGCCAAAGGATTGGAGCTTCAGCTTCAGCATGAGTCCTTCCAATGAATATTCAGGACTGATTTCCTTTAGGGTGGACTGGTTTGGGAGACATAAATAGTTGTTGCTTCAGCCCTCCTCATCTGGAGTACTTTATTATGACAACCCTGGTAACATCTCTAAGCGTGGTCTCCGTGTCCCCAGGAATTCGACCGCTTTGTGGCTTCTTAGCTTATTTGGCGGTAAAGTGATGCTCGAAATAATGTTTTTCAGAGACTTGGTGCGGAGGAAAGACCCGACCTTGAAGACATTCAACGTAGCCAGTCCCTTCCTTCCAGCTGAAATGAGGACAAGAAGTTTTGACGCTACCTGGAAATCTTAATGTCTCACCTGCAACCCCGGCTCATTTTCTTTGCATTTGGGCAGCAACTGAGAAGCCGTGGCTGGCTTCTGATTTTTCCATTCTGCCTGTGCTTCATGAGATGCTACGATGAACTGATGGAAGTATTTTTCTTGGTGCAAAAAAAAAAAAAATTATTTTCTTTCTTTAAATATTCAATGCAGTTTCTAGTCTGGCTGAGGAAAGTGGAAAAGTTTAGGCGGTGGTCCCAGCGTTTCAGACCATTTCCAAACTCTCTCTCTTGAATAAAAACAGTGTCGGTTCCCTTTTTTTTTTTTTTTTCCTCCTGTGATTGTTCCAGACTGGCTTTCCCTTTCCATCACATTCTCCAGGTCACGGATGAGGCTGGACTTTCTTTGCATGCCCGCTGTGTTCCGCTACCTTCAAAACATGTTCTTAGGGTTTTTACGTGAAGTGACATTTTGACACAGCCCTCCTTGGAATCGGCGTGTCCTGTTTGCACACGTGCCCCCGGGGAGGGTCTAGGCATTTGGCGGCCCCTGGCTCTTCTCTCACCTGGGACGCCCTTGTATTGCCCGGGACGCACGGACCTCAGCAGGACAGAAAAGCAGCGTTTTGCCAGTAAAATAAACGCCCGTGTCTTTCCAGTTCACACTGCGTAGGATTGAAGGTGGGCGGCTTAAGACACCTTGCCCGAGCTCATCAAGTACGAGACAGATGTACAGAGCCATCCGGAGCGTGTGGGAGCATTGCTACATTACTGCCAAAAAAACCCCCACAAAAACGGGATACCCTCGACTTAGCACGCACGTGCTCAGTTTGTGTTTCGTTGGCGTCTGTCTTCCCGCATTTTCCTCCCGAGCACATCGATTGCGATAAACGCGCCGTACTTTATCGGGCACTCAGACCTGAATGCCACGCCCACCGGAGATTCAGACGGTCCGATGGAAATTGTACCGACGTTTATTGGACATACAGACGGTCCGATGGAAACTGCAGTGGTAATGTAAACGCAGGCGGATGAAAGCTGTAAGCGTAAGAAAAGCACAGAGAGAAGTCCCTTTCCCCTGACGTCTCTGGGGTGGTCAGTAGGGAACTGGTGTGCTCCACCATCTTTGCCCTGTTGCACACCCGTTCTTGTAAGGATGTCTGCACTTACTGCTTGTGGAAAGGTGCCCTCGTTACCTGATCTCGGTGCTTCTGTCCCCTTAGGCATCAGCAGGAGATGGTACAAGCCCATCCCAGGATGTAGGTGACTTCACGGCGTACCCAGTCCCTTAGAGGTTAGTGACACGTCTTTATACACTAGGAAGAGCCAGTGGCTGCTGTCTCTCTGTCTGTCTTGTCTTGTCTGTCTCTCAGCATGTTAGATTCTGCCGTCTTGTTCACCTAAGAAAGTGTGATTTGGTCAAAATTCACACTAGAGAAAAGTCTTGCTGTTTTTGCAGACTTTCCTGAAGTATACAGGTGATGTACAGCGTTGTGTTCGTTTCAGG
This sequence comes from Oreamnos americanus, assembly GCA_009758055.1. Lineage (NCBI taxonomy): Eukaryota > Metazoa > Chordata > Mammalia > Artiodactyla > Bovidae > Oreamnos > Oreamnos americanus. The sequence goes on from WJNR01000442.1 coordinate 4,993,019, forward strand.
TGTACAGGTGACTTAGTTATACATTTCAGCGGGTAAAGGACCTGCCTGAAATGCAGGAGACCCAGGAGACCCGGGTTCGATCCCTGGGTCGGGAGGATCCCCTGGAGGAGAAAATGGCAACCCGCTCCAGTATTCTGACCTGCAGAATCCCATGGACAAGAGGCGCCTGGAGGGCTACAGTCCATAGCGTGGCAAAGAGTCAGACTCGACTGAGAGATTGAACAGCAACGGTCAACCTAACACTTTCCTTACATCCAAGCTTTCTCAACTCCTTCTACTAAACCCCGCAACCCATTTACGTCAGAAACAAATCTTCCCGGGTTTCGACTTGGCTCTTTGAAGTGAAATGCGACGCATCTGTCCAGCGGATATTCTTCTGGGGGGCACATAATGATTTCTCTTTTTCTTTCTGAAATGTGTGCTCGCCAGCTAGCCTAAATCATGACTTCAGCCCGTGACAGGGGGGAGCTCTTTACACACTCGGCATGCTGAAACATCGTCCAGTGAATGTGTTTCCACACTTTCCAGGGTCAAGCAGAGGACAGACCCAATACCCTGAAACGTAACAGTGCTTTCAAAGGCATCAGCAAAGCACTGTACGTGCTGCGTGCTGATTCCCTTCAGGCGTGTCCGACTCTTTGCAACCCCGTGGACTGTAGCCCACGAGGCTCCCCTCTCCATGGGATTCTCCAGGCAGGAATACTGGAGGGGGTTGCCATTACCTCCTCCACGGGATCTTCCAGACCGAGGAATCAAACCCTGGTCTGCGGATTCGCAGGCACACTGTTTATCGTCTGAGCCACCAGCAAAGACCCCCAACAGCCACCAAAACAACCGGTAACTATTGGATATTGGATGAAAACCTATTCTGCTTCTGCCGTTTAGTTCAGAATCCTTGAGTGGATGTGGTTGGCCAAATAACTGAATAAATCCTCCCCCGACTCCTGTCCCCAAATGTTGACGCGCGAATACTTGGAACTCGTGAATATGTTACCTTACGTGCCAAAGGGGGGCATTGCGGATGTGACTCATCTAAGGGTGATGAGATGGGGGACTGCCAGTGGGCTTTACTCAGGTGGTTCCATTATGTCACGGCCAGGGTTCTTGCAGGAGGGTCGCAGGAGCGTGAAGTCCCAGGAGGAGATGGGAGGACAGAAGTAATAGGGGGAGAGATGGAGAGAGATCGAGGCCGAGACGCATCGAGGCACATAGACGGGAAGAATCTGTGCTCCTGCTTTTGAAGGTGGGTGAAGGGCCCATGAGACAATCCGAGCATGCTGCTGCTGCTGCCACTAAGTTGCTTCCGTTGTGTCCGACTCTGCAATGCATGAGGGCCCCCTGAAAGCTGGGAAAGACGAGAGGACAAGACGGCTTGAAGAGAGGAAAGGTCACGGGAGGGAAGAATCCAGTGTCTCTCCTGGAGTCCACTTCAGAGGCTCTTTGTTAATGTCGTTTCAAACACTGTATACACGTAAACTTGCTCAGTCGTGTCCGACTCTTTGTGACCCCATGTGCTGTTTCTCCATCACAGGGGTTTTCCAGGCAAGAGTACTGGAGTGGGTTGCCATTTCCCTTCTCCAAGGGATCTTCCCCATCCAGGGATCGAACCCAGGTCTCCCGCATTTCAGGCGGACGCTTTACCCTCTGAGCCATCAGGGCAGCCCCCAGACATTGTACACATGTACGACCTGAATCTGAGCAAACTCCGGGAAGTAGTGGAGGACGGAGGAGCCTGGCGTGCTGCAGTCCGTGGGGTCCCAAAGAGTTGGACCCCACTGAGCAACTTAACAACAACCTCCACGTCAGCGTTATCCGTTCACCTCCTGATGGACACCTAGGTTGCTTCTGTGTCTTAACTGTTGTAAATAGTGCTTCCGTGAAGGTTGGGGTGTATGTTTCTTTTTGAACCATGGTTTTCTCTAAATATAGGCTTAGGATCGGGATGCTTGCATCATAGGTCAAAGACGTGGCTCTCTTGATGCCGAGAGAAAGGAGCGAGGTTAACAAGCTTGGGGCATTTTAACCTTGGACATCCTCACTGTCTGGTGAATATAATCTCAGTGTAGATGAAGCATAAAGCTTAGGTTTGCTATAAAAAAAAAAAAAAGCATTTACAAGGTTGATACATTCAGCCCAGTTGTACGTATCGAGAACACAAACACCGTTTGCCTCCAGCCTCGTAGAACTGAGATTTGTTGTTATTCAGTTGCTTGGTCGTGTCTGACTCTTTGTGACCCCATGGACTGCAACACACCAGGCTTCCCTGTCCTTCACCATCTCTGGGAGTTTGCCCAAACTCATGTCCGTCGAGTCGGTGATGCCATCCAGCCATCTCATCCTCTGTCGTCCCCTTCTCCTCCCACCCTCAATCTTTCCCAGCATCAGGGTCTTTTCCAGTGAGTCAGCTCTTCGCATCAGGGGGCCAAAGGATTGGAGCTTCAGCTTCAGCATCGGTGCTTCTAATGAGTATTCAGGGTTAATTTCCTTTAGCGTTGGCTGTTAAGATCCCAAACAAGTTGGTTGACAGCAGCGTCAAGCCACATGAAATATCATTTAAGGAGCAGAACACGTCGGCCATGATTGGTCCAAGGTGAGTTTCTGGTTCAAGTTGTTACGGGAGTTTTTTCTTTTACTTTAGAGGTGGACAAAGCCCGCGTGTTTATAGATCTTTAGAGACATGAGGTGATCTTCCTTTATAGATCTGAAGTTTCCAGAAACTAGAGTCTGACTGATAACGCTCATGGGAAAAGTAGACGCTTTTATCATCTATAAACAAAATCGCACAGGGTAATTTCAGATCAAGTGCCAATATCTGGATGCTTTCAGCAAAACCCTCTTCTTTCAAAACAAACCAAACATCTTAAAAGCCAAGCGTGCTTTATCCTCAGATGATCTCAGAATATTTCTATTTCCCCATTTGACTGGCCCTCTTTCAAGTGAATTACTCATATAATGCTGGATTTGGGATTTATCTTTCCAAAATGTGGTGGTGGTTTTTTTTTTTTTTTTTTTTTTTTGCCTATGTAAACGTGTTAGCATTTTCTCATCCCCTTCAAGCGATGAAATAGTGCATCGTCTATCGTTAATTCAAAGGAGATACTTGAAAAGATGTTGCAAATCTGACCGTGTCTGGACTGATCCAAAGTTCTGAATGACTTAGCAGACAAGCCTGGCTCCCCTTCCCCGGTTGCTGAGACTTTTCCTCTGTACGGATACCAGCTCATGGTCCAAGCGTTCTATGATTAGTTTCCAAGGGCCAGAGCAAGGATTGACCAGCTGTGTGTAAAAATTTCCAGAATCGCTTGTCTCCAAGGCAACCCGTCGGATGTTGTGATGACTTGGATGGCCCAGACATTCTGCTCTTGGGCTGGACGATGGTTGGGCTTGTTGCAAACGCTGTCGCCTTCTGTAGAGTTTATTGTAAATCCATCTGTGTCCCAAGGATTAGGTCAGATCAAGGTGCAACAACGTTCTGGTCACTAGAAAGTCCTTCCTGTGTCTTTCTGGACCCATTGCGGTTTTTGTTTTTTGGGGGGGAGGGGTGAAAAGCTCACTCCTTTTCCTGAAGACTTTACATTTTATTTTATGTTTGGCTGTGCTGGGTGTTTGTTGCTGCTCAAGGGCTTTCTCTAGTTGCAGCATGTGGGGACTCTTCTCCAGTCATGCTGTGTAGGCGTCTCACTGCGGTGGTTTTTGTTACAGAGCACGCAGGCTGTGTTGCTCCACAGCACGTGGGGTCTTCCCGGACCAGGAATCGAACCTGCGTCCGTTGCGCTGGCAGGCGGATTCTTCACCACTGGGCCACCAGCAGGGCCAGCCCATGAACACACTCTTCAGGACCCGACTTGGAATGCTTGACTGTGATGACCACTCTTCACATGAGGTGCCCTGGGCTCTGAGCATCCCACGTCTGGTCCATACCTCGGAACGCAGTACTCCTCCGGGTTCTGAGCGTCTCAAGAGCGTACTGTGAGAAAGGAGCCTTCCTTTCATGAAGGTGTCTTTCTACCAGCATGATATTCACTTGGTAACCTCCAGTTAGGGTTTGATTAGATGCACCACTGAGTCAGGGGATGTGAGTTTGAGCAAACTTTGGGAGATAGTCAAGGACACAGGAGGAAGCCTGGAGTGCTGCAGTCTGTGGGGTCGCACAGAATCGGACATGACTGAAGCGACTTAGCAGCCAGCAGCAGCAGCAGACCTTCTTAGATTGGTTTCATTTAACCTTTAATATAATTCTTTCAATTTGGGGGGAATTTTCAGCTGTGAATGGTGCAAATATTCTCTTTTCTCCTTCTCTTCCATTCTATCTCTTCTCTCTGGGGCAGTCATTGGATTCCTGCTGTAGTTTTATAACATAATCTTCTGGATGTCTTTCAAAAGCCTCTTCGGAGGAGCACCTTTTTCAGTTGCATTTCTGGTTCGCCAGTTCTCTTAAGTAATACGCGCTCTATAAATTACCCCACATGTTGAATTATTTATCACAACTTTTATTAAAAACATTTTCTTTTTTGCCTACCCTAAGGCTTGCAGAATCTTAGTCCTCCAACCAGGGACTGAACGCAGGCCGCAACAGTGAAACTTCAGAGTCCTGACCACTGGATCGCCACAGAGCTCCCCTGCCAAGCACTTTTAAAAAGGAGAAGGTTCATCTGTACTGGTTTTCTGGATTCCACAAATGCATGTTAATACGTGACTTTCTTTCCCTTTCTGGCTGACTTTACTCTGTATAACAGACTCTAGTTCCATCCACATCTTTACAGGTTACTTGGTTGCGTTCCTTTTCAGGGCCGAGTAATACTCCATTGTATAAATGTAAGGTCCGTCCACCTCTCTGCAGATTACTCAGTTGCGTGCCTTTTCGGGGCCGAGTAATACTCCATTGTATAAATGTGAGGTCCGTCCACATCTCTGCAGATTACTCAGTTGCGGCCCTTTTCGGGGCCGAGTAATACTCCATTGTATAAATGTAAGGTCCGTCCACATCTCTGCAGATTACTCAGTTGCATTCCTTTTCGGGGCTGAGTAATACTCCATTGTATAAATGTAAGGTCCATCTACTTCTTACAGGTTACTCAGTTGCGTGCCTTTTCGGGGCTGAGTAATACTCCATTGTATAAATGTGAGGTCCGTCCACCTCTCTGCAGGTTACTCAGTTGCGTGCCTTTTCGGGGCCCAGTAATACTCCATTGTATAAATGTGAGGTCCGTCCACATCTCTGCAGGTTACTCAGTTGCGTGCCTTTTCGGGGCCGAGTAATACTCCGTATTATAAGCGTACCACATCTTTTTCATCTGTCCCTCTGTCGATAGACAGTGTGTTTCCATATCTTGACTGTCATAAATTGTGCTGCATTGGACATTGGGGTAGGTGTGTCTTTGTGAATTATGGTTTTCTCAGGGTTTATGTGCCCAGGAGTGGGATTGCTGGGTCATATGGTAGATCTCCAGCTGAGGGCTTCCCTGAAGGCTCAGCTGGTAAAAAAATCCGCCTGCAATGCGGGAGACGTGGGTTCGATCCCTGGGTCACGAGGATCCCCCAGAGAAGGGATAGGCTACCTACTGCAGTATTCTTGGGCTTCCCTTGTGGCTCAGCGGGTAAAATCCCCCTGCAGTGCGGGAGACGTGGGTTCGATCCCTGGGTCGGGAAGATCCCCCAGAGAAGGGATAGGCTACCTACTCCAGTATTCTTGAGCTTCCTTTGTGGCTCAGCGGGTAAAATCCCCCTGCAGTGCGGGAGACCTGGGTTCGATCCCTGGGTCGGGAAGATCCCCTGGAGGAGGGAAAGGCCACCCACTCCAGGATTCTTCCCTGGAGAATCCCATGGGTTGTGGAGTCCACAGGGTTGCAACGCGTCAGACATGGCTGAACGAGATTCACTCTCACTTTCCAATTAACAAAGAGAAAGAAAAGGATAAGCAAAAGATGGCGTGACCTCTCCACATAGCATCTTGATGCTGTGAGACCATCTTCGACAGAGGGTCAGTCTGGGGAGAACGGAACCAACCGCCTCCACAAGGTGGCTTTTGCCGGCAGACCTGTTAGTGACAATGTTCTTTTAAATTTTCTTCTTTTTTTTGTTTTTGTCAAAGTCCACCCCCACCCGACATCTGGTATTGATTGTAACGTTGTTGATGGAAGCGCAGGAGGAGAAAAGGGCAGAGGAGGGTGTCAAGGAGACGCCCCACCCGGCGAAGAGTGGGTGGCACAGCGGTGACGGGCAGGGCAGGAGACGTCTGTGGTCAAGACGTGAGTCATGAAGTCGGCCGATGGGGAGCCCAGAAAGGAGGACGACCCTGGGGTCCGGGAGGGATGACCGGCTGCACAACACTGGACGTAGGACTTAGGAAGACCTGCCGGCAACTCGAGGTCTAAGACGGGCGTGGTGCATGTTGAGTGATGCTGAGCCCCTAAAGATGACCGCCTCGCCGAGAGTGGTCCCCCTTCTCATCGGCCTTGATGATGATTACAAGCGTTGCTGGCTTTTATCCTCCTCTGTGCTAACTAAGCTGTGTGGCTTCTCCTCTTTTCCTCCTTTTTTTAGCTGCACAGAATTCCCAAAGTCCTGTCGCCCTGCAGGAATCAGATTGATGTCATGTCAGCCTCACCATGTGCTTTTTATTCATGACGGAAAGTTTCCTTCCCCCCACCAAAGGAGTTTTTCGAGAGGCTGTACGCAAAACTGTTATTAAAAAATGATAATAATAATAATATTGACCCGTCTCTATGGGGAGAATCATCTGGAGCTATGAAAAGATACATGAAAAGTTCTTAAAATGAGATCTTAGGCTCTTTCTCTCGGACGTTCCATCCTCTTCAGTAGAACCGTCTTCTCTCAAGTAACGAGAGTGAAGCCTACAGCGTCTCATCAAGGCATCTTGAATTCATATGGAGAGGCTGCAGATACATCCGTTATTTTTAAAATGTGCTCAATGGACAGATTCTGGAAGCGCCAGATGTGAGAAGTTTAAAAAAAAGAAAAAAGGAGTGTTTCCCTTGGAATCCTGACAGAATCTTTTAGGATTTGCTCATCTTTCTTACTTTAGCTTGGCGTGTGTGTTAAGCTGTGTCCAACTCTCTGCGACCCCATGGACTGTAGCCCTCCAGGCTTTTCCGTCGGGGAGGTTTTCCAGGCAGGGATACTGGAGTGGGTTGCCATTTCCCCCTCCAGCTTCTTTTGTAGCAGTGTTTATTTGCTACTTTGAGAGAGGCTGGCTATCTTGAAGGTGTTGCTATCTTTCAGTGGCTGTTACAGGTTTTCTTTTTTCACCTGGAGACTGAGCATCCGTTTGCCTTTATTTCTTTATTGTTGCCTGTACTGTGTCTTCATGTGCTAGGCGTCGGCTTTTTTCTCGTTGTGGCGATTGGGGGCGACTCTCTAGTTGGGGTGCATGGGTTTCTCACTGAGGGGGTTTCTCTTCTTGTGGAACAAGAGCTCTGGGGCACGCGGGCTTCGGTAGTTGGAGCACGCATGCTTGGTTATAGTTGGTAAAGATCCTGCCTGCCAATGCAGGGGGCACAAGAGAGCTGGGTTCAATCCCTGGGTCGGGAAGATCCCGTGGAGGAGGAAATGGCAACCCACACCAGTCTTCTTGCTTGCAGAATCCCCTTGGACAGAGGAGCCTGGCGGGCTACGGCCACGGGGTTGCAAAGAGTTGGACACGACTGAGTGAGTAGACGGCAACAACTGGTCCCCCTTTGTCCCCACTGGGACCTCTCAGAGACGTCTGTAGACTCTGAAGGGCATACTCCCGAGGCTCGTTTTCACTCTAACCCAGCTTTGTTTCCATTCCAGCAGAGAAGCAAGGCGGTCACGACCCAGCCACGTGCCCATCTGCGCTACACAGTGATGGGACTGGTAATCATTTGAAAAGCGTCACCCTTCACAATTGTGACAGCTTGTTTCTCTCGTGGCCTGAGTCCCTGTCTGAAAACATACCAGGTCCCAATCTCTACAATCTGGGAACGTGATGTTTGTTGGAGAAGAAGTCTCTGCAGAGTTCAGCCCTGCCTGAAAATCCCAAGCTATTCAAGGTGAGAATTTTATTTATTATTATTTTGGGGAGGGCTTTTATGTATTTACGACTTAATTTTTATTGAGGTATAGTTGGTTTGCCATCTTATATTGCTTTAAGATGCAGGACATAGTGATTCGTAATTGTTAACAGTTTATACTCCATTTACGGAGAAGGCAGTGGCACCCCACTCCAGTACTCTTGCCTGGAAAATCCCATGGACGGAGGAGCCTGGGAGGCTGCAGTCCATGGGGTCGCTAAGAGTCGGACACGACTAAGCGACTTCACTTTCGCTTTTCACTTTCCTGCATTGGAGAAGGAAATGGCAACCCACTCCAGTGTTCTTGCCTGGAGAATCCCAGGGACGGGGGAGCCTGGTGGAGTGCCGTCTATGGGGTTGCACAGAGTCGAACACGACTGAAGCGACTTAGCTGCAGCATCCTCCATTCAAGGTATCATAAAATATTGGCTCGATTCCCTGTGGTGGACAGTGTAGCCTTTAGCGTGATATTCCAAGTACAATGTATCCTTCCAGCTTACCTATGTTATACACAGTGGTCTGTATCTTGCGTTCCCAGCCTTCCGTCTTGACCCTCTCCCTTCCCTCTCCCCTTTGGTAATATCTGTGGGTCTTTTTTCTGTGTGGATGTGTTTGTTCATTTTTGGATTCTGCATGTAAGTGATAACGTGCACTCTTTGTCACTCTCTGTCTGACTTCACGTAGTGTGATCGTCTCTGGGTTGATCCGTGTTGCTGCAGATGGCATTCATCTGCCCTTTTCCGTGGCTGCGTAATATTCCACTGCGTATATGATGTATTACATCTTCCTTATCCGCTGACCTGCTGATGGACACTTAGTTTTCACTTCCACGTTTTCACTGTTGTACACCGTGCTGCCGTGAGCACTGAGGAGCATGCTATCTTTTCGAATCAGTGTCTCCTTTTTCTTTTAACGCACACCCGATTTGAAAAGCGAGAATGGAAGTGAGCATAAAGGGGGAGAGGCCTTTCCAAACGTGCTCTGAGAACAGAGCCGTGATGTCGCCCGAACCTTCTGGTCCTTGATTTCTGAATTCTGACCCTCCAGGAAGCTCTTCTCCATCCAGACGCCCCGCCCTGCCCAGGCTGTTGCCTGGGAACCGGGAGGCTCTGAAAATGCTGAGGGATCGAGGCAAGTCACCAGCAGAAACTATTCAGGTCAGCGCTCCTCCGCGTCGGTGGAGAGCACAGCGTCCCACATCCGTCTGGTGTGTCTGCTGAGCAGGCCGGGCAGGGAACCACACACAGCCTCTGCCAAAAGACGTCGATGACGGATGAGGTCAGCCTTGAGAATGATTTTCCAAACGCATTGGAGCTCCAGATCATCCTTTCACTGTGGAAAGCCGAGAATTCCATTATTAACAGCCTGGAGACCTTTTCTTCTAGGAGCAAATGAAAAGACGCAATAGGAGGTGGTGTGGAGTCCCCTCACTGAGAGGGAAGAGGGCTTGCTTTCAGAGGTGTCAATCCTATTTATGGTGGTGGGGGGGGGGG
>WJNR01000442.1:5003934-5016387 GCA_009758055.1 Oreamnos americanus
TCCTTAATGCTCCTCCTAAATCACCCGCAGCGCCATCCCTCTGGAAGGCACCTCGGGCTTCAGGGCTGCCGTCGGGGTTTAAGTTCTTGCGAAATGGATATTTACAGTAATCCATTTAGCAATTAGGATTATCTCCGTTTGTGGGAGCTTGGCAGGGAGAGGACGCGGCGGCCTGGACACTGTGTGGGAGGAAGAGGGATAGCCTGAGGTTTCCAAAAGGAGACGACTCAGACCCATGAAATGGGTGCAGAGCACGGCTGTGTGATGCTACTTACAGAGGAGAAGTGCCTGGGTCGGGAAGATCCTCTGGAGGAGGGCATGACAGCCTGCTCCAGTGTTCTTGCCTGGAGAATCCCATGGACAGAGGAGCCCAGGCGGGCTACAGTCCATGGGGCCGCAAAGAGTCGGACACAACTGAGCAACTAACACTGCTAATACAGGGGAAAAGGGATTTCTTTACGGACACGCCTGTTGATGGCAACAGCTGGGGTCTGTCGGGGGTGGCGTGAGTGCTGCAGACGAGGTGTCCCCAAAGGTGGGAAAATACCAGGAGATGACGTGTGCGGAGTCTTCCATACGAGACTTCTGCAGAAAAAGGTGTCATTCCAGTGCCATAGACAAGGAGCAGCCGCTTGTTCTGAAGATTTCTGCTTGAATTCCTTGGAACGAAAGCTATGACAAACCTAGACAGCATATTAAAAAGCTGGGACGTCACTTTGCAGACAAAGGTCTGTATAGGCAAGCTATAGTGTTTCCAGTAGTCATGTGAGAGTTGGGCCGTAAAGAAAGCTGAGCACCGAAGAATAGATGCTTTTTAAAAAAAAAAATTAATCAATGAATTTTGTTAACAATTTTATTTTTTGTTTTTTATTTTTTTAATTAGTTTATTTTAATTGGAGGCTAGTTCCTTTATAATATTGTAGTGGTTTCGCCGTACATTGACACGAATCAGCCTTCTGTGGTGCTGGAGAAGACCCTTGAGCGTCCCTTGGACTGCAAGGAGATCCAACCAGTCCATCCTAAAGGAAATCGGTCCTGAATATTTATTGGAAGGACTGATGTGGAAGCTGAAGCTCCAATCCTTTGGCCACCTGATGGCAAGACCTAACTCACTGGAAAAGACCCTGATGCTGGGAAAGATTGAACGTGGGAGGAGAGGGGGGCGACAGAGGATGAGATGGTTGGATGGCATCACCGACTCTATGGACATGAGTTTGGGTAGACTCCAGGAGTTGGTGATGGACAGGGAGGCCTGGTGTGCTGCAGTGCATGGGGTCGCAAAGACTCAGCCACAACTTGGCAACTCTGCAGTACCTATCGTCTGTCTAGCTGTCCTTTTATCTATCTATCTGTCCATCCATCCATCATATCTATCTATCCATCCATCATATCTATCTATCCATCCATCATATCTATCTATCCATCCATCATATCTATCTATGCAACCATCTGTCTACAGAGGGAGACGGAATCTCTTCTGAGTAGTTGGCACCCATGATTATGGAGGCCCAGACATTCCGCCATGTGCTGCCTGCAGGCAGTAGCCCCCTTCCCACTTGCCTGCCTGGACAAGAGAGGACTGAAAATTACTGCTCCGTGTCCCAGGCTGCTTGGACAGAACCCAGCACAGCACAACACCCGGAATCCATGTGGTTCTGCGGCAGACACACTTCCCGTGACCTCCGTGAAGGGACTCGGACTATTTCAGCACCAATTGGCTCTCTGCGGCATGTGAGGGGGCCGTGTCTAGACAGCCTGTTTTCCCCGCATCCGAGCCAAGCCCGCTGCACACGTGCGCCAATTCTCTGGCAGCCCCGTCTTGCGCAAACATCCTTAATACCTGTGGTCTGTGAACTGGGAGTTCAAAGATGGGTGACTTTTTAAGGAGACGTCGAAACCTCAGACACTGAGTGGGATGATCAGTCTATGACATCAGGCCTCAGACTGTCAGGAGATCAGAGCGTCCACGGAATTGAAATGTTTTTTCTTTTTTAAGGTTCTATTTTTTTTTCCCTCGCACTGAGATGGTTTTGCACTCATTACAAGTCAAGCTGTTTCACAGATGCCCATTGCACGGAGAAAGGAAGCTGCCTCTTGTCACCAGCCAGGGGTCTCCGAGGATGATCGAAGCCCCCAGGGACGCTGGAGAAGACTCTTGAGAGTCCCTTGGACTGCAAGGAAGCTGCCTCTTCTCACCAGCTAAGGGTCTCTGAGGATAATCGAAGCCCCCAGGGGCGTTGGAGAAGATGCTTAACAGTCCCTTGGACTGCAATGAGATCCAACCAGTCCATCCTAAAGGAGATCAGTCCTGAATATTCACTGGAAGAACTGATGCTGAGGCTCCAATGCTTTGAACACCTGATATGAGGAGCCGACTCACTGGAAAAGACCCTGATGCTGGGAAAGATTGGGGGCAGGAGGAGAAGGGGACGACAGAGGATGAGATGGCTGGATGGCCCCAGTGACTCGATGAACATGAGTTTGAGTAAACTCTGAGAATTGGTGATGGGCAGGGAGGCCTGGCATGCTGCAGTCTGTGGGGTCACCAAGAGTCAGACACGAGTGAGTGGCTGACCCGCAACATCATGAACCAGAAAGGCACATGGATACCCACAGAAAATTCTGTACGCCAGTCTAATGTTCTTCATAGTCAGAGCACAAATCCATTTATCCCAGGCATGGTGCTCTAGAAGTTCTAAAAGCCCCAGTATGAAAGAGCTAAATCTGTAAAATTGCCCCAAATTACTAAACACATTTATGTACGCCTGCTCCTACACCAGCTATATAGAATAGCTGTAGAACTCTAAAATATATTTATATACATGTACCCTGGTGGCTCAGACGGTGAAGAATCCACCTGAAATACAGGAGACCCGGGTGCGATCTCTGGGTCAGGAAGATCCCCTGGAGGAAGGCATGGCAACCCACTCCAGTATTCTCGCCTGGAGAATCCCATGGACAGAGGAGCCTGGCGGGCTGCAGTCCACGGGGTCGCGAAGAGTGGGCCACGACTTAGAGACGAAACACCACCAAGAATGTGCATATTCTCATGTTTTCTTACATTTATTTTAACATTTTCTAGGTGAGCAAAAGACAGGAAGAATCAGGCTTCCCAAAGGAGGAATCACGTAGGTGAGTAACCCGTTAAAAAGTGAACCAATCCTGTTTGAAAGTGAGAAACTTACTTTGGGACGCAGCTTGCTATCTTTGGAACTTTCTTTGGGATGCAGCCTGCTGTCTTTGGAGGTGCAGGAAAAGAAAGCGTGAGTCGCTCAGTCATGTTCGACTCTCTGCAACCCCGTGGACTGAAGCCCACCAGGCTCCTCAATCCATGGGATTCTCCCAGGCCAGAATACTGGAGTGGGTTGTCATTTCCTCCTGCAGGGAATCTTCCCAGTCCAGAGACTAAACCTGGCTCTCCTGCATTGCAGGCAGATTCTTTACCCGCTGAGCCACTAGGGAAATCCAAGACATGGAACCACTTAAGAAGTCAGGGGCTGTCTTGGTGAGAGTGATGCGAACTGCCTTGACGAAGACGCCCCAGAATTTTGTCAACTTATCGCAGTTTCAGCTAACTTTTTGTTTCAATTACTTATCCGTTCCAGGTGTTCCTGCTTGGGTAGATTTCTTCCAAGTGGTGAGTGACAGGCCCAGCATCCTTGCCAACCTGGTCCTCTGCCATCTTCAACGCCTGCCTCCCAAGGTGCTCCTGTTTGCATTTCTTGCTTCCTTGCCATTGCTGTTTTTGTGTCTGTTGCTTGAACGCCATCCAGCTGAAACAGCTAAAACACAGGTGGTGTTCATCCTTCCTCTGGCCGGAACGTCACCACACAAGACACTTCAAACACTAAGAGTAGCTGGGATGTGTCCTCAAGCTGAGATGATAATCTAAGTCTGGTTTCACTGAGTATGGTATCAGTGAGTAGCTCCTGTGAAAATGAAAGTGTCACTTGCTCATTCAAGTCTGACTCTTTGCGATCTCATGGCCTGTAGCCCATCAGGCTCCTCTGTCCAGGGGGATTCTCCAGGCAAGAATATACAGGAGTTTGTAGCTGTTCCCTTCTCCAGGGGGTCTTCCCAACCCAGGGATCGAACCCAGGTCATCTGCATTGCAGGTGCGTTCTTTACGCTCTGAGCCACCAGGCAACCCCTCTGCCCGTGGGTAAAAACCCTCTGTTGATATATGTGCAAAGAGTGATCGCACTCTGCCCCTTGCCGCTAGTATTATATGTCATACTGTCGCTTTGGAAGTCCACTGGGCGCCATCTTGAAAAGCCGAAGGTGACCCAGAAGTTGCGCTCGTGGGTAGAAACTCTGGAGAGTCCCTTGCCTGTGTGTCCACGTGTTAGCCCGTTCTCAGGAGTCGTGTCTCTGATATGGAGACCTGCCATCCACCTGCGTGTCTGTGGGCAGGAGAGTGGAATATAAAGAGTGTGAAGTCATTGCACAGTGGAATGCTGTACAAGAGTGAAGCGAGGTGGCTCAAGATAGAAGCCACGCCCTCGGGCATTTTAAGCTATTTTTCTTTCATCCTTTCTGTTTCTTCATTTGCTTTGGTTGCACTGGATCTTTGCTGCTGTGTGGGGGACTTTGGTTGTGGCGAGCGGGAGCGGCCCTTGGTTGCGGCGCGTGGGTTCCTCTTTGCGGCGGCTTCTCTGGGTGTGGAGCAGCGGCTCTGGGTGCCTGGCCTCAGTTGCTGTGACGCATAAGCTAGCTTGCTGCACGGCATGTGGAATTTCCCCAAACCAGGGGTCAAACCCATATCCCCCCGCGGTGGGGACACGCGAGGTTCGTCCCTGGCATCTTGTTTCACAGCCTCCTTTGCCCCAGTCCCCAGGTCAGTAGCAGTGTGTCCTGCGTCTGCAGTGTGGGAGCAGGCTGTCGACCAGTTGGACCAGGCCCACCCGCCCTGGGGAGGGCCGTCTGCTTTGCTCAGTGTCCTGGCTCACATATTCATCTCATCCCACAAGGCCCTACTGTAGAGCACAGGAAAGTACATTCAAGATCCTGTAATACCCTGTGAGTGGAAGAGAGTCTGAAAAAGCACATGTGTGTAATTGAACCCCTTTGCTGTACACTGGAAGCTAACGCGACGATGTAAGTCAACTATGGAAGTGCAGCGAAAATCAAAGCTAGGCTCTCAGTCGTGTCCGACGTTCTGTGACCCCATGGACTGCAGCCCCGCCAGGCTCCTCTGTCCGTGGAATTCTCCAGGCAAGAATGCCTGGAGGAGGGAACGGGATTCCTCTTCCTGATCCAGGGACAGAACCCGGCGCTCCTGCATTGCAGGCAGATTCTGCACCGTCTGAGCCACCAGGGATGCCAACGTTATAAATAAATGACACTTCCATGTGAAAAAATTTTAAAAACGTGAATCTCATTCAGAAACACCCTATACCAGACACACATTTTACCAAATATCTGGGTGCTTTGTGGGCCAATCAAGACACAGAAAATTAACCTTTATCATGTCTGATTGTGTGTGTCTCTGTGTGTGTGTGCACGCACATGCATGCACGCATCTTACAATGTGTTAAGCACCGAGCCAAACAAAAGATTTAATTTTCGCTGCAAAATCTGTGTGCTCTAATAATATTCTGCAGTCTTCCTGAGACATCACTGGCAACGTCCAAATATGGATTAAGCGAAGGATCTCCAAAAAATGAGAGAATGCAGCCAGTTGGCTAGACAGTGCAGAATGCAGACACCCTTGATGCCACAGCAAAATCCCTAAAGGGCCCCAGGAAGTTTCCCCGTGTTCCTCTGCCTTCACGGTTGAGGAAGCAACACCTTTGCCTGTCTCCCCATTACGGTCATGGAATTTGCAGGAACTGGTCACTGGCAGCCCTCGAGGCTGTGAGGTTCATAAAAATCTGTGTTCCTGTTTCAGGGACGTACGTTGGCTGAGACCGCTCACCCTGGCCGGGCACCATAGTAACCATGTGGGTGAGTTAATTTTACGACAGGAGGTCCTCCTGGGAAGAAGCTCTCGGAACCGACAAGCCATCCCCCTACTGGGAGAGTTCTGGAAAGGTCAGAAGGACACACCACGTGTCTTAGCTTTTCCCAGAATCCTTCCTTCTAGCACCCTTCTTGGCTGACTGATGCATGTACCACTGGAAGGACTTCGAGTCAGAATGACGGGACAGAGAAAACCCAGGAGCTAATCCCATCACCGTAAAACCTGGGACCGTGAGCCACGAGGCACAGCTGTTCTCCCGGTTTCTTACCCCACGACTCTCCGTCCGGGCTTCCCTTCCCAATCAACTCTCCTGCTTGGGCAGCTCATGTGTCCCCTCGGACAATTCTTTTCTGAGCATCAGGTGAGATCCCACTCTCGGACCCTGGAAGGGGAGTCCCCCCTTCCTGTAACATTCCCAGTTCAGGTAAAGAATTCAGAGGCTTATTCCATTCCTTTGTTATGGCTGAGTAATACTCCACCATATAAATGTACTGCACCTTTTTATTTTTTTAGTCCATTCATATAGCGATGGACACTCAGGTTGCTTCTCAGCCGTCAAACAGAATGAAACAGCGTCATTTGCAGCAACCTGGATGGACCTAGAGATGATCGTTGCTAAGTGAAGTGAGTCAGAGAAAGACAAACCAGCGTGTGATATCACTTATATGTGGAATTTAAAAAATAATAATAACACAAAATAACTTAGAAAACAGAAGCGGACTCGCAGACACAGAAAACAAACGTATGGCTACCCAATGACCAAAGGAGGGAAATAAATTAGGAGTTTGGAATTAGCAGACACACACTGCTATATATATATCAATGAAATAAACAACCAGACGTACGGCATAGCAGACAATACCGTGGAATCCCCTAGGATGGAAAATAATATGAGAGCAAATATGCGTATATGTATACCGAAACCCCTTTGCTGTATTCCCGAAGCTAACACAACGTGCTACATCAACTATCCTTCAATTAAGCAATAAAATGAGGAAAAAAATACTCAAACCCAGCAGATTCAAACTCAGCTGAATTTTTTTTCTTTTTCTTTTTTTTAATTTTATTTTTTTTTACTTTACAATACCGTATTGGTTTTGCCATACATTGACATGAATCCGCCACAGGTGTACATGAGTTCCCAACCCTGAACCCCTCTCCCACCACCCTCCGCATATCATCTCTCTGGGTCATCCCAGTGCACCAGCCCCAAGCGTCCTGTATCCTGTATCGAACCTAGACTAGCGATTCGTTTCTTACATGATAGTAGACATGTTTCAATGCCATCCTCCCAAATCATCCCACCCTCTCCCTCTCCCACAGAGTCCAAAAGTCTGTTCTCACAGGTGACCTCGGGCAAAAGAGAATTCCTCGCTTCTTTACCAGAAACGAAACCGCTGGCTTCAGAGTTCAGTGCCACGAGCTAAATGTGTCTGAAGAGTACGGCCTCATTTGGTTTCGTCAAGCAGCTGTTTTAACCACCCTGTGCATCTCAGATGTACTACACGGTACCCCAGAGTTCTTTTAACTTCGAAAGATGGACAGTTTCTAATTGTGTGTGAAGTCCAGATAACACGTTTTTGCAGAGTCGGCTACACATAGTCATCGCAGTCTATTCAGACGAGAGACTCACAGCGCCTAGAATCTTTAAGCAGTACGTGCATGCTCAGTTGTTTCAGTCGTGTCCAACTCTGCGAGCCTGTGGACTGTACAGCCCCGCCAGCCTCCTCTGTCCATGGGATTCTCCAGGCAAGAATACTGCAGTGGGTTGCCATGCCCTCCTCCAGGGGATCTTCCCGACCCAGGGATTGAATCCACATCAGCCTGTGTCTCTAGCATTGCGGGGGGATTCTTTACCCATTGAGCCACCTGGGAAGCCCCAATCACTGTATCAGTTCCATTCAGTCGCTCAGTCGTGTCTGACTCTGCAACCCCGAGGACTGCAGCACGCCAGGCCTCCCTGTCCATCAGCAACTCCTGGAGCTTACCCAAACTCATGCCCATCGAGTCGCTGATGCCATCCAACCATCTCATCCTCTGTCCCCCACTTCTCCTCCCACCTTCAATCTTTCCCAGCATCAGGGTCTTTTCCAAGGAGTCAGTTCTTCCCATCAGGTGGCCAAACGATCGGAGTTTCAGCTTCAGCATCAGTCCTTCCAATGAATATTCAGGACTGAGTTCTTTTAGGGTCGGCTGCACCCACAAGTATTGCAGCAGCTTCTAATGTATGCCTTAGCGCCCCTGTGTCTACGTATGACACAGTAGCTTCGCCATGACTTATGTTTCCAACCACAGCAGACTTTATGCCCTGCGGAATCACCTCCGGTCTTATCAGCGAGAATTCCACACAGCAAGCAGCAGGGACTGCCTCTTTGCTTGGAAACTGAGGATGCGCATGGCTGACTGATAAACACCTCATTAGAGCTAATGAACTGTTATCCTTGGAAGAATCCTATAACAAGATAGGTCGATCTGTGAGTCATCATAGATGTCTCCTCTGTGTCATTTAGCAGTCTCAAAACTTGGCAGGGACGATTCAAGACCGGAGTTCAATCTTAAACAAAACTTGACGCACACCGTTTGTGATTTTTCTTGAATATGAGGCTTGGGGCTAACGAGGTGGATTCGCTCAGCCTACAAAAGCTCGGTAACCAATCTATTTCTGATTTCCTAATCAACCCTGAATATTCATCGGAAGGGCTGATGCTGAAGCTCCAAGACTTTGACCACCTGATGCAAAGAGCTGACTCATGGGAAAAGCCCCTGATGCTGGGAAAGATCAAGGGCGGGAGGAGAAGGGGATGACAGAGGATGAGACGGTTGGATGGCATCACTGACTCAATGGACATGAGTTTGAGCAAGCTCCAGGAGCTGGTGAAGCGCAGGAAGGGCTGGCATGCTGCAGTCCACTGGGTTGCAAAGAGTCTGACACGACTGAGCAACTGAAAAACGACACAGCTGATTAACGATGTTGTGATGGTTTCTGGTGGACAGCACAGGGATTCAGCCATAGGGACACATGTATCCATTCCGCCCCAAACTCCCCTCCCAGCCAGGCGGCCACATGACACTGAGCAGAGTTCCCTGTGCTGTCCAGCAGGTCCTTGCTGGTTCTCCATGTTAAACACAGCAGTATGTCCATGTCCATCCCAGATTCCCTGACTGTCCCTTCCTCCATCCTTCTCCCGGTAACTGTAAGTTCATTCTCTAGGTCAGTTAGTCTGTTCCTGTTTTGTAAGCTCATTTATATCATTTGTTTTTAGATTCACATATAAGGAATTTCATAAAGATGGATAATGGACAAGCGCCTGCCGTGCAGCACAGGAAACTACTCAGTGTCACGTGGCAGCCTGGATGGGGTGGGGGGTTTGGGGAGCATGAATCAATGTGTATATATGACTGACTCCCTTTGTTCTCCACCTGAGACGGCCATAACATTGTTAATTGGCTATATGTGTTAGTTGCTTCAGTCAGTTCAGTTGCTCAGTCATGTCCGACTCTTTGTGACCCCATGGACTGCAGCACGGCAGGCCTGCCTGTCCATCACCAACTCCTGGAGCGTAGCCAAACTCACGTCCATCGAGTCGGTGATGCCATCCAACCGTCTCACCCTCTGTCGTCCCCTTCTCCTCCTGCCCTCAATCTTTCCCAGCATCAGGGCCTTTTCTAATGAGTCAGCTCTTTGCATCAGGTGGCCAAACTCTTGGAGTTTCAGCTTCAGCATCAGTCCTTCCAATGAATATTCAGGACTGATCTCCTTTAGGATGGACTGGTTGGATCTCCTTGCACTCCAAGGGACTCTCAAGAGTCTTCTCCAACACCACAGTTGGAAAGCATCAATTCTTCGGCACTCAGCTTTCTTTATAGTCCAACTCACATTCGTACATGACTGCCGGAAAAGCCATAGCTTTGAGAAGACCGACCTTTATTGGCAAAGTACAGTTGTGTCTGACTCTGTGATGTCATGAATTTTAGCCCACCAGGCTCCTCTGTCCACGGGATTCTCCAGACAAAAATACCGGAGTGGGTTACCATTCCCTCCTCCAGGGGACCTTCTCCACCCAGGGATCAAACCAGGGTCTCCTGCATTGCAGGCAGATTCTTTACTGTCTGAGCCAACAGGGAAGCCCCCAGTACAAAACAAAAAGTTAGCAACAACAACAAAACAATGGTGCACTTCTGGATTTTACAAAAAAAGAGAAGTGTTAGAAAGGTGTGTAACTATGGAAACAGAGATGGGCGTGATAACATCTAGAAAGCAAGGAAGCCACAGACTGCCTGCAGCCACCATCAGCTGATGGATGTGGGGTGGTGGAGGGAAGTGAGAGGCTGGGTGGGTGCATGACCACAGTCTTCCCAGGAAGTTCTGGAAGAAAACCAAGCCTTCCAACACCTTGATCTCAGACTTCTGGGTTCCAGAGCTGCAAGAGAATAACCTTTCATGACAGCTGCAGGAAAGGAACATCCCCGGCGTTGCTGACAACTTGGGTTATGCAGAGAGTGTAAGCTTAGACCCTGATGCTGGGAAAGATTGAAGGCGGGAGGAGAAGGGGACGACAGAGGATGCGAGGGTTGGATGGCGTCACTGACTCGATGGACATGAGTTTGAGCAAGCTCTGGGAGTTGGTGACAGACAGGGGCTGTCTGCACCTGGCGTGCTGCAGTCCATGGGGTCGCAGAGAGTCGGACACGCCTGAGCCACTTAATAGAACCTGTGGGAAAAGGCTAGTCAAAGCTTTGGTTTTTCCAGCACTCATGTATGGATGTGAGAGTTGGACTGTAAACAAAGCTGAGCGCTGAAGAATGGATGCTTTTGAGCTGTGGCATCGGAGAAGACTCTTGAGAGTCCCTTGGACTGCAAGGAGATGCAACCAGTCCATCCTAAAGGAGATCAGTCCTGAATATTCATTGGAAGGACTGATGCTGAAGCTGAAACTCCAATCCTTTGGCCACGTGATGCGAAAAACTGACTCATTGGAAAAGACCCTGATGCTGGGAAAGATTGAAGGTGGGAGGAGAAGGGGACAACAGAGGATGAGAGGGTTGGATGGCATCGCCGACTCAATGGACATGAGTCCGGGAGTTGGTGATGGACAGGGAGGCCTGGAGTGCTGCAGTCCATGGGGTCGCAGCGAGTCAGACACGACTTGGCTACTGAACAACAGCAGCCTAAGCTTAGACAATTGACAACCTTTCAGACGCACTTCATCTTGCCGCCGCCCGGGAGAAGCGGTGTCGCATGAACTGTGAGAAGCACCCACGCGTCACAGGCGGCCCAGAGCTTTTATCGGTGGAACCAGGCTGGAGTCGCTTTTTCTGAATGAGCCCCTTCCTCTTCCTCAGGGCCTCGTACGCCAATGTCCATGGTGATGATAAAGCTCCAAAGGAAATCTCCGTGCCCCTGCACGAGCTGTTGTGTGAACAGTACGATCACACCAACTCCAAAGCCTATAAACAGAGTTGATCTCCTCAAGCGCACTGCCAGGCGTCAGAGATAAATCATCGGTCTTTGGAGCCCACGCGCCATCCTCAGCAAATGAAACTTTCTCTTCCACGTCTTCCGCTGCCAAGTCATTTTGGGGGGCGAGCAATTAAAGACACGTTCCTCCGGTAATCCTTCATGGGAGGACAGTTGAAGAATGCTTTCCCAAGCGAGAGCAGAAGAGACCGTTTCTTGGTTTCAGTTTAGATGGAGGGGAGGGCTGTTGGAACGGGGCCTTCTTTGTGAGGTGGCCAGGATGGATCTCAGAGTTTACATGCATTGACCTTCTACAGGAAGAGATCACGTTGGTGGTTGTCTGTTTGTTTTTTTTTTTAATTTTTATTTTTATTTTTTGATTTATAATGTTTCCAGTGTATAGCACAGTGATTAAGTTACATATGTCTATGTCACAGAATATATACGGAACAAGGAAGCTGGATATCTATATTCGGTTTATAGTCATTGAAAGAACTGCTGTTGAAGCTGAAACTCCAATCCTTTGGCCACCTGATGCAAAGAGCTGACTCACTAGAAAAGGCCCTGATGCTGGGAAAGATTGAGGGCAGGAGGAGAAAGGGACGACAGAGGGTGAGATGGTTGGATGGCATCACCGACTCAATGGACGTGAGTTTGGCTAAGCTCTGGGAGTTGGTGATGGACAGGCAGGCCTGCCGTGCTGCAGTCCATGGGGTCACAAAGAATCGGACACGACTGAGCAACTGAACTGAACTGAATATATATATATAAGGATTTATATGGAGCTGAATATATATATAAAAGGATATATATGTAACTGAGGCTCTTAGCTCTGCAGTTGAAACATTGTAAATCATCTCTACTATTGTTTATAAAATAAACAAAAAGGACCTAACAGATATTGAACTGCATCCAATATCTTGGGATTACCTATAATGAAAAAGAACCTGGAAAGTGTACATATATTCAGTTATGGATATAACATACATACACTATATATATTCTTATATATGTACAAGAATATATATATAAT
>WJNR01000442.1:5082273-5094136 GCA_009758055.1 Oreamnos americanus
CAAACCATCCATCCATCTATCCATCCATCCATCATCCATCCCTCCATCCATCCATCCATGTCTATTTACCCATCCATCCATCTGTCCGTCTATTTATCCATCCATCTATCTATCCATCCATCCATCCCTCCACCCATCCATGCATCCATCCATGCTGCTGTTTAATTAGTGCAGATCAGGAGAGCTGCCCCAAACCCCGCCGAAGCTGCAAAGTCCTGGGCTAGCTCCTCCCAAAGCCACCGTCTCTGTTCAGTGTTTCAAGCTGCAGAGGAGAGAGACAGTGGTTGGCAGCAGGGAGGCAAAGCCACGCCCATGACACCGTGTTGAAACCCCCCCCCTTCCCCGGCTCTTCAGCCTGCAGAGCCGGGCAGCTCGGTGTGGGTTCCTCCCCGGGGACAGGACCAAAAAAAAGCAGCATGCAGGGTTCTGTGCAGCCATCCAGTCTCCTTCCAGTGCAGGAAAATGTTGCTGTCGCATTCTCCCAGCCTGTATATTTTAACTTCAGGCAGCTGGGTGGTACCTCGCGAACTTTTGCACAGTCGATCCGGAATACCACGTACCCAGTTTTCCGCAGAACATCTTCCAGCTGGGCCAGTGTCCTGCCACGCGGAGGCCTGTTTTCCATTGACGTTGGCAAGGCTGAGGCAAGTGTGGAACGGACGCTGAGATGAAGGATGGTCATTCCAACATCGACGGGGGCCGTTCTGCAGCTTCTTGCTGTAAATCATAAACGGCGGTCTCTGTAGCTTCATTATTCCCAGCTTCTGGCTAATTACATTCTCAGAAGGAAAAAAAAAGTGTCATTAAATAACCCATGGGAGTTTTATAAAGGAGCGGGCTCTCTGCCCTGCCTACACGCTGGGATTGTTTAAAAAAAAAAAGACAGAAATATTGGACTTTGGCGTCTTGAAGCCAAGTCTCCTGTGCAGTGGAGCCAGGCGCCTTTTTCAGGCTTGCCCTGTTGATTCTGATTGTGACCAAGACTAGGATTTGCTGCCATAGGCATTTCTAAATGTTTTTCAGCCATGTGCTACTGTATACATTTCTGGAGTCTGACTCCAAGACACATTAAAACATCTCTGTCTTCACTGCTCTCCAGTGACCGACGAATTCACGTAGACTTGACTCTCTTTCTCATGGCCAGAAAAAACAGTTGTTTCGGTCCTTGTCAATAGGTGCTTCTAGCTCAGTTGGTAAAGAATCTCTCTGCAGTGCAGGAAGAGCTGGCTTTGATCCCTGGGTCAGGAAGATCCCCTGGAGAAGGGGCATGGCAACCCACTCCAGTATACTTGCCATAGGAAATCCCATGGAGAGAGGAGCCTGGCGGGCTACAGTCCTTGGTGTCTCTAAGGAGTCAGCTATGACTTAACAACAGCACCAATGAGGTTGTCACGTTGAATTCCATCATAGGCATTTTTTTTTTAAATCAACCATTCCATACATGCTATGAGAATGAGGCAGTGTACAGGAAATATTTAAGGATGAATGTTCAAGTTCCCCCTACCGAAGCCAGAATGGTCATTTATAAGTAATTCGGATGCTGGACACTTTTAAAGTAGCAACTTCCAAATGTCTTAACCCGTTATTCGTAGCATTAGCTTTGCACTGCTGGCGGAGATGCCAATATATGTTTATAAAAATGTCCTGTACCTAGGGTAGCTATTTCCATCTTTCTTTCCATGTTGCCCCTTTATGCTGAAAAAAATTTTTTTCGTACGTAATAACTCAGCAGCCTGTGAATGTAGGTCCTACTGCGTGGAGAAATGGCATGTCAGCATAGGGGAGTGAGAGCTGGTGAGGGTCTGTAAGCTTTATGGAGAAGGAAATGGCAACCCACTCCAGTATTCTTGCCCAGAAAATCCCATGGACAGAGGAGCCTGGCGGGCTCTTTGGGGATTGCAAATAGTCAGACACGACTGAACCGCTGAGAACACTTCACATTGACACATTGTAGAGAAGAAACCTGTAGACCAACAGCATCAAGTTCTGAAGCATCCTCCCTTAGCGTCGAAACTCTTCAGATCACCACACCTCCGTGATCCATGGTGTTGCTGCCTTGCTTCCCTGTTTGCCTCACAGTTCAGTCCAGCAGCATAAGAACTGTCAACGGTAGAAATTGTCCATAGAGTGCTTTCTTTAGGAAAAATTTCACCTCTTCCTAAGGTTAATGCATATTCATTCTGTCTGTGATTGTAGCATTTGATCTGATTTTATCATTACCCTAAGCACCGCACTGGCCAGCATGCAAATATTTGATCGACACACACACACTAACAGGGTTGATGTCGTAGGCTGCATTTCACATCTTTGAATCCGTGGCTGGGCCAGCCAGAGGGCAGGCTCCACCGGGAAGTTCTTATTCATGGTGAATAAACTGCTTCTGTGTTTGGGTCGTGCCCCCTCTTGGCTGCAAAAACCATCTGACGTTTTGAGTGGCAGCCTTGTGTACTGATGGAGTTTCCCTGGTGACTCAGCAGTAGAGAATCCGCCTTCCAGTGCAGGAGATGCGAGTTGGATCCCTGGGTGGGGAAGATTCCCTGGAGAAAGGGCATGGCAACCCGCGCCAGTATTCTCGCCTGGAGAACCCCACAGAGTAGGCGACTCAGAGGTAAAGAACCCGCCTGCAACGCAGGAGAGGCGGGTTCGATTCCTGGGTGGGGAAGATCCGCTGGAGAAGGGGCGTGGCAGCCCCCTGCAGCCTTCTTGCCTGGAGAATCCCATGGACAGAAGAGGCTGGCAGGTGACAGTCCACAGGGTCGCAAACAGTTGGACATGGCTCAGTGACTATAAACAACCAGCCTGAGCATCGGTAATTCTCAGAACCCCAAGTTTTTGTCAGGCTTTGATGCTCTCAAGCCAGGCGAGAGGGAGCATTTGGGAGACTGACTTTCTTCCTCCTTTTCTTCTTTCCCCCCGTCAGCTTCGACACCAGGATCAAGGCGTTCACCAACGGGACGCTGGTGGTGAAATCGGTCACCGACAAAGACGCGGGGGATTACCTGTGCGTCGCCCGGAACAAGGTGGGCGACGACTTCGTGGCGCTCAAGGTGAACGTGCTCATGAAAGCCGCCAAGATCCAGCGCAAGGAAGCCAACGACCACCAGGTCCTGTACGGGGGCGACCTCAAGGTGGACTGCCTGGCCACGGGGCTCCCCAACCCCGAGATCTCCTGGAGCCTCCCGGACGGGAGCCTGGTCAACTCCTTCATGCAGGCGGACGACAGCGGTGGGCGGGCCAAGCGTTATGTGGTATTCCACAACGGGACGCTCTACTTCAACGAGGTGGGCCCGCGGGAGGAAGGTGACTACACGTGCTTCGCCGAAAACCAGGTCGGCAAGGACGAGATGCGCGTGCGCGTCAAGGTGGTGAGCGAGCCGGCTGCCATCCGCAACAAGACGTACTCGGTCATCCACGTGCCCTACGGGGACGTGGTCTCCGTGGCCTGCGAGGCTCAAGGGGAGCCCGCGCCCAGGGTCACCTGGCTGTCTCCCACCCACCGGCTCATCCCCGCCTCGTCCGACAAATACCAAGTCTACGAGGATGGCACGCTCCTCATCCAGAAGGCCCAGCGCTCCGACAGCGGCAACTACACGTGCGTGGTCAGGAACAGTGCCGGGGAGGACCGGAAGACCGTCTGGATCCATGTCCACGTGCAGCCACCCACCATCAACGGCTACCCTGAGGCCATCACCACGGTGCGGGAGGTGGCCCCCGGCGGGAGCCGCAAGCTCATTGACTGCAGGGCGGAAGGCGTGCCCGCGCCGCGCGTGCTCTGGGCCTTCCCCGAGGGCGTGGTCCTCCCCGCCCCCTACTACGGAAACCGCATCACCATCCATCGCAATGGAACGCTGGACATCAAGAGCGTGCGGATGAGTGACTCGGTGCAGCTGGCGTGCATCGGGCGCAACGAGGGCGGGGAGGCCCGCCTGGTGGTCCAGCTCACCGTCCTGGAGCCGCTGGAGAAGCCCGTCTTCCACGACCCGGTCAGCGAGAAGATCACAGCCATGGCCGGCCACACCATCAGCCTCAACTGCTCGGCCACGGGCACCCCGACGCCCGCGCTGCTGTGGGCCCTGCCCAACGGGACGGAGCTGCGGAGCGGCCAGCGGCTACACAGGTTCTTCCACAAGGGGGACGGCCGGCTGCACGTCAGCAGCCTCTCGTCCGAGGACGCCGGCGCCTACCGCTGCGTGGCCAGCAACTCGGCGGGCCACACGGAGAGGCTGGTGTCCCTGAAGGTGGGGCTGAAGCCCGAGACGAGCAAGCGCTACCACAACCTGGTCAGCATCGTCAATGGGGAGACCCTGCGGCTGCCCTGCGTACCCCCGGGCACCCGGGGGACGCGCCCCTCCTGGACGCTGCCCAGCGGCGTGGTGCTGGACGGCCCGCAGGTGCGGGGACGCTTCGCCCTCTGGGAGAACGGCACCCTCACCGTGCAGGATGCCTCGGTCTTCGACCGGGGCACCTACGTGTGCCACGCGGACGGTGAACACGGCCCTTCCGTCGTGAGCGTCCCGGTGATCGTCATCGCCTATCCTCCGCGGATCACCAGCGAGCCCACACCGGTCATCTACGCCCGCCCCGGCAGCGTCGTGAAGATGAACTGCATGGCCATGGGTATTCCCAAAGCCGAGATAAACTGGGAGCTGCCGGACAAGTCTCATCTCACCGCGGGGACTCAGCCGCGTCTCTATGGCAACAGATTCTTGCACCCGCAGGGGTCCCTAACCGTCCAGCAGGCCACCCAGAGAGACGCTGGATTCTACAAATGCACTGCGAAAAACCTCCTGGGCAGCGACTCTAAGACCACCTACGTCCACATCTACTGAAACGCCAAGCGGGGCGGGCGAGGCCTCCACCTATGTCGCCTGAAAGCGAAAGTGTTCGTCCTTCAGTCGTGCGGGACTCTCTGCAACCCGCGCCCCCTGGACTGTAGCCTGCCAGGCCCCTCTGTGCATGGGATTCTCCAGGCAAGAATATTGGAGTGGGTTGCGATCGCTTAGAAAGTTAAAATGAAGCCTGCTTTGGGGGGGAGGGTCACAGCTGGGGCCAGAAGGTCAGAGCTCAAAAAGGGTTTTTCTAGTGCTACAGTGGCGTGACAGGAAAGACTGAAGGCTAAAGAAGAAGAGGGTGACAGAGGATGAGATGGTTGGATGGCATCACAGACTCAATGGACATGAGTTTGAGCAAACTCCGGGGAGATGGTGAAGGACAGGGGAGGCCTGGCGTGCTGCAGTCCATGGGGCTGCAGAGAGTCTGACACAACTGAGCGACCCAACAACAAACCACAGTGGCGGCCCCTCTCCAGGTCGGTGGGTTTCATGCTCTCGTTGACCTTGACCCACGTTTGATGATGAGAGGAAACAACCGCACACGCTGTAAGGAGGTGTCTGCCGCTCCCGGGGGACTTTGTGACATGTTTACAGAATGCCAAGTGTTCTGGTCTTGCTGTTCACGGGACTTGGGTGCGGATCTCAACTTCTGAGTTGCTGGTACCACCCTGCCGCTTGAACGAGCGTCTGTAGGATCCCTAAGGAGCACTCACTGCAAATAAATCATAGAGATTCACCGTGCCTTGCTACCCACCTGCAAAATGCATTCCCTAGTTAACCTGCTGCAGGTTCAACACAATAGAACCTTCTAGAACGAGTATCCATCTTTCCGTTATTTCAACATTCCACTTTGCCCAACAAGGGCTGAGAACCACAATGATTAAATCCCCCCCCCCCGCCATGTACAAGTGTCATACATTACATCTCGTTTTATAAGAATGCTCTCTTCCTGGAACTCACCTTTTATACAGTGTTTTATATATATATATTTTTTTTTCTTTCTAATCAGACGATGAGAGTAGAAAGCAAAACATGTACTTTCTGTCTCATTTAAAAATAATAAATTATTGGTCTTTACAAGACTTGGATACATTAGAGCAGGCATGGAAATTCAAAGCAAGTTTCCTCTTCAACTTCCTTCAAATTCTTGAACCACGAAGACTTTACTGTTCCAGGGAATCCTGTGGTGGGGGGAGGGGAGTGACATATTGAATTTCCTTGCTTGTAATAAAGTTTATCCCATGAAAGTTGCAGGGAGATGAGAGGAGACAGAGCAGAAAGCAAAGTTGTGACCCCAGAGAATAAACCCCCTGCCTTCTGGACAGGCCCGGAAATCGCTTTCTTCCTGTCCATTTGTGTCCACTGAAAGTTCATCTGTTATTTCCATGACTGCTTTCCTGTATTTTTAAGATCCATATAATGTACATTGGATAATAAAATAATATTTCCCAAAGAGCCAAGCAGTCATGATAGTGATATTTTTCAAGGGCAGAAGCACATGAGTTGCATTTGAGTTTTAAATCAGATTGGTTGCTTTCACTTCCCTGGTGATCCAGTAGTTAAGACTTTGAAGATCCCACATGCCTCGGGGCCAAAAAAACCCAAACCTAAAATGGAAGTAGAATTGTAAGAAATTCAATAAACACTTTAAAAATGGTGGGCCACGTCAAAACAAAACAAAACAAAAAAAATCTTAATAAATCAGATTGGTTAAAATTTGCTTTTATCCACCGCACTGGAATTACTCCATTCTCTGAAACTCTTTTTATTACAAAGAAACTTGAGTCCAAGGGGGTGGTTCTGGCGACCCCTTTGACTGGAAGAAAGGGTGGAAACAGTTCCGATATGAACCAAGATAATTTGAGGCTGAAATAATGGTGTCACAGCAATCCTTCAGCTAATTTTCTTTGGGAAAGAGACATCCTGGGTGCATGTCCCATGCACAATTTTTGGCTTTCTGCGCCGAGAAGCGGGTAAAAAGCAAGATAAGTGTTTGGGAAGAAGGTGAGTTTTCACCATGCCACCAGTCTGGAAAGAAATAGCAGTCATTGAAGCAAAAGAGAGCTTGGCTTCCCACCATTCTGGAAAGCGTGGATGCTGTCTCAGGCATGAATCCATTTATGGGCTTAAGGATAAGTCCACAGCCCTTAGGATGTGCCAGGTACCAGGATGGGGTACCGGGGGGGTACCCAGATATGTTGGAAACATGTCCTGCTTGAAGCGTTCATGCTCCATAGACAAAAGGCTTTTATCTCAGACAGGGTTTGTCAACATTCGCAGCACGGACTTTGAGGGCTGGGTCATCTTCTGGAGTGGTGGCTGGGTCATTTTCTGGAGTGGGGGCTGTGGTGGGCATCATGGGGTGTTTAGCAGCATCTGTAGGCTATACTCATGGAGCGCCAGTAGCATCTTGCCCTCCAGCTGTGTGGCAGTGAAGTAATGGCTCCAAATATTTTCAATGCCCCCCCCCATCACCCTTAGTTGAGAACCACCATGAGAGATCTTAAGTGGATTCAATTTGCTAGATAATACATAGGTAGCTAGCTAGATGATTCATACATGATGGATGGGTGGATGGATGGATGGATGGTTGGTTGACAGATATATGTGAATATCAGTTCAGTTGAGATACAATTTGATAGATAACGCATAGCTAGCTAGATGATACATACATGGATGGATGATGGATAGATCGTTGATAGATATATGCAAATATCAGTTCAGTTGTTCAGTGATATCCGCCTCTTGGCGACCCCATGGACTGCAGCACACCAGGCCTCCCTGTCCATTGCCAACTCCTGGAGCTTGCTCAAACCCATGTCCATCAAGTCAGTATATAGTATAAGTATATGGCAGATGACAGAAAATAGCTCAGTGATGAAAGGTTGTTGCTGAACCACGAAAGATGCCGGGTTTCTTGGCCTCTGGAGGAGAAAATTCCATCCAGGGCCAGAGATGAGGCTTGATCGCTCACAGCTTTTGTGTAATAAAGTTTCATTAAAGTATAAAGGAGATAGGGAAAGACATAGACATCAGAAGGGGGCAGAAAGAGTACCCTCTCTAGTGTTAGCAGTCCAGTTTTAGACTTCTTAATTGGCTATTACAGTGAATCTAAGGTCCGTCTAGTCAAGGCTATGGTTTTTCCAGTAGTCATGTATGGATGTGAGAGTTGGACTGTGAAGAAGGCTGAGCACTGAAGAATTGATGCTTTTGAACTGTGGTGTTGGAGAAGACTCTTGAGAGTCCCTTGGACTGCAAGGAGATCCAACCAGTCCATCCTAAAGGAGATCAACCCTGGGATTTCTTTGGAAGGAATGATGCTGAAGCTGAAACTCCAGTCCTTTGGCCACCTCATGCGAAGAGTTGACTCATTGGAAAAGACTCTGATGCTGGGAAGGATTGGGGGCAGGAGGAGAAGGGGACGACTGAGGATGAGATGGCTGGATGGCATCACTGACTCGATGGGCGTGAGTCTGAGTGAACTCCGGGAGTTGGTGATGGACAGGGAGGCCTGGCGTGCTGCCATTCATGGGGTCGCAAAGAGTCGGACATGACTGAGCGACTGAACTGAACTGAACTGTGAATCAAAAGAATGTCTAGTGTTAGCAATCCAGTTTTACACTTTTTAATTAGCTATTACAGTGAATCAGAAGAATGTCTGGAAAGACTTTACTAGACCCACTCCCATAATTTACATTTTAAGATAACAGGATTAGCCAGAAAGTTCTTTTCCAGAAACTCTCCTCAAGCAGGATACATTCTTGTGATATAATGCTAAGGAAGGTAGAAGAGAAAAGACAAGTCTGTCCTTTCCTCCTCCTTGAGAATTCCAGACCCCTCTCTCCTTGGGGACCCCCAGACTTCTTATCAACCTGCCTAGGAGTTGACCCTCTCAGCGATATGATAGGTGAGATAAACAGGTGTGTGGATAGACGAATGGATAGATGATGGATAGGTACATGTATAGATAGGTATGTATAGATAGATACGATTGATAGGTAGACAGCATGTAGATACCTAGATGGATGATACATAGAGACATAGATGATATATAAGACAGAGAGATGTGTGGATGGATGGATGGACAGGTGGACAAATCATTGCTAGATACATAAAGGCGTGCCTGCGTGCTAAGCCGCTTCATTCGTGTCCAACTGTTTGCGACCCTATGGTCTGTAGCCTTCCCGGCTCCTCTGTCCATGGGATTCTCCAGGCAACAATACTGGAGTGGGTTGCCATTTCCTTCTCCAGAATGTATAGAAAGGGGATACATAAATATATAGTGGACGATACGTATGATTCATAGACAATGTCTGATATACAGATATAGAGAGATGTGTCGATGGACGCATGGATGGATTATGGAAATAGCTATGTAGACAGATGATTGATACATACCTATACAGTAGATAGATAGATACCAGCTAGCTAACTAGCTACATGATGACAATCAAAATAGATACATGGGTTTCTATGATCAAGGATGGATGAATTCCTTGTTTTAAGCCACCCAGTTTGGTGTAATTCGTTATAGCATTCCTGAAACACTCAGCTCTTAAAAATCTTCTAGTAAAGACAGTTGCAGTGATACGTACTTAAATACTTCAAAACTGGATCAGCAGATAAAGACCTGCAGTGCAGGAGATAAGAGGAGATGTAAGTTCGATCCCTGGGTCAGGATCGATCCCCTGGAGAAGGGCATGGCATCCCACTCCAATATTCTCGCCCGGAGAATCCCACAGACGGAGGAGCCTGGTAGGGGCTACAGTCCACCGGGTCGCAAAGAGTCAGACATGACTGAATCGACTCACACACGTGCACACACATGCAAGTACGCATTGCTATTTCCAGAGTTCTTGCTGTTATTCCCCTCCAGTTTAAAACGGCTATGGTTTGCAAAGAACTTTCAGGCACTGTAAACCACTGAGACTTCCACAGTGTCCTTGGAAAGGCTGATGCTCCACGATCCCCAAGCAGGGGGCCCTGGGTTCCGTCTGTGGTCGGGGAACTAGGTCCTGCATGCTGCCACTAAGTGTGGGTACTGCAAGTCACGATCCCGTGTGCCACAGCTAAGACCCCCGTGCAGCCAGATGCACAAACATTTTTAAAAGAACACAACGAATACACTGTATTTTGATTTTTACAATCATAAAAAGATAGGGAGCAGACATGCACTGTTATTGAGAAACCTCATTCAACTTTCCATTATTTAAAAAATAAACGCGCACACACGGCTTTTGGAAGAAAAAAATAAACGAGGCTATTTTCTCCATTTGGAGAAGGAAATGGCAACCCACTCGTGTTCTTGCCTGGAGCATCCCATGGACAGAGGAGCCTGGAGGGCTACGGTCCATGGGGTCGCAAAGAGTCAGACACGCCTGAGCGACTGACACATTTTTTCCATTAAGATCTGGCAACGTGATTTCAAAAATAATGGTAAAACAAATCCAAGAGACTTCCTGTGTCCTGTAAAGGTTCCTGCAGTCTCTCTCTCTCTCTCTCTCTCTTTTTTATTCCTTTATGGTATATAAGCATCTATGAAATATGTGACGATAATTCAGTGATACTTTTTCTGAGTCTGGATGAAGGCTGGGAGTTTATGGACTTCCTCAAGATCTTTCTCTCAATGATTATAAAAATAGATTCTGTGTAAAAGCATTTTTTTTTCTGTTTTTCTTCCTGGACAATGGCAGTAGCCAGAGGTCTATTTTAAATTACTAGTTAAAAGAGGAGCTTAAAAGTACAATTTTCAGGGGACAGGATTACTATCCACCGCTGTTTCATTTTCTTTTTGTTGATTCTGGAAAGTGAGACTCTTTGTCAAAGCTGGGATTTAAAACTAATAATTAAAAAATAATAATAATAACCACCGAGATTTTTCCTACAGAAAATACCACATTGAGTCCATTTCAAAATGGGGGGAAAAGTGATCTTTCTTGATGTCTTTCCAGCAGAAACCAGGAAAGTGCTCACAAGGCCACCCACCATGAGGCCAGGTTGCTGGAGAGACTAAAAGAATTTAGCCAGAAATGAGAAATCCCACAGACAGAGGAGCCTGGTGAGCTACAGTCCACGGGGTCGCAAAGACTCGGAAAGGACTTAGCAACTAACCAACAGTAACAACGAAACACAGATCTAATCGGGGGTGAGGGACGTTTTGGGAGGAGAAGACCAAGTTTCTAATGTTTTCACACAGCAAGCTCGTACTCTCCTGAGTGTTTTTAAATCCTTATTCTGTAGTAAACGTTGTATCAGTTCAGTTCAGCCGCTCAGTCCTTTGTGTCCAACTCTTTGCGACCCCATGAATTGCAGCACGCCAGGCCTCCCTGTCCATCGCCAACTCCCGGAGTTCACTCAGACTCACGTATAAATAACTATAAACAACAAATATAGGAAGAAATGGAAAGCGTAAAACACAAAAATTCCCAATCATACTGTGTTCTGTGTTAGTCGCTCAGTCGTGTCAGACTCTGCAACCCAATGGGCTGTAGCCCGCCAGGCTCCTCAGTCCGTGGGATTCTCCAGGCAAGGATACTGGGGTGGGTTGCCATGCCCTCCTCCAGGGGACCTTCCCAACCCAGGGATCGAACCCGGGTCTCCTGCATTGCAGACAGATTCTTTACCGTGTGAGCTACCAGGGACCAAGGGAAAAAAAATACTCTGAACAGCCTCAGATTTTGGTAAGTGTATGCAAAAATTAGACACACACACTGGAAAAGACCCTGATGCTGGGAAAGACTGAAGGCAGAAGAAGAGGGTGACAGAGGATGAGATGGTTGGAGGGCATCACGACTCAGTGGACACGAGTTTGGGTGAACTCCGGGAGTTGGTGATGGACAGGGAGGCTGCGCGTGCTGCGGTTCATGGGGTTGCAAAGAGTCGGACACGACTGACCGATTGAGCAACAATTATATCATGCACTCACACACAGACGCACATATACACACATATGTTCTGTTTATAAACCAAACTATATGGTGTTAGGACGTCTCGGGTGGCAGTAGGGGTAAAGAACCCGCCTGCCAATGCAA
>WJNR01000442.1:5125004-5135428 GCA_009758055.1 Oreamnos americanus
AATACAGCAGTGTGTCCATGTCCATCCCAGACTCCCTGACTATCCCTTCGCCCCATCCTTCCCCCTGGGAACCATAAGGTTATTACAGAGTATTGAGCAGAGTTCCCTGTGCTGTCCAGCAGGTCCTTGTGGGTTCTCCATGTTAAATACAGCAGTGTGTCCATGTTCATCTCAAATTCCGTTATCTCTTTGAATGAATTTTTAAATCCTAAGTTTGTCCCCGATTCACATACATGCTTTAAAAAAAAAAAAAAGTGTCCATCCCAAACTCCCAATCTATTCTCAAGAGCAGGGACACGTATTTATTGACGCCAAACTCACAGCAGCCTTACTACAGAAAGCAGACAGCATGGTGCCTGCTCCATCGACGAGCCGACATGGGTTGGTGAGGTAAGCAGAGAGTGGACAACACAGAAATTGTCAGTTTGAAGATAGTTTTTTTCTGGCCTCAAATTCCATTCTTCTCTCCGTGCCTGCCCCCGCTTCCTGCTGGTCTATGTGGGTGCGTCCGGTTAGGAAAATATGGCCACCATATTGCTGCAAAGGGCTCAAGGATGAACTGGACCAACAGCAAAGACGTCTGGCTCACTCCATGTATATTTTTCCTCTTGAGCTGAAAGGCTCAATGCTTTTATTTCAGATCAAAAAATTAACGTTTTGTTTTTTTTTCCTTCAGAGAGAGGAGAAATCCCAAATATACCTGTCCTGGCTCTGTAAACCCAATATTCACTTCGGTCAGTTCAGTGGCTCAGTTGTGTCTGACTCTTTGTGACCCCACGGACTGCAGCGCGCCAGGCCTCCTTGTCCATCACCAACTCCCAGAGTTTGTTTAAACTCATGTCCATTGAGTCGGTGATGCCACCCAACCGTCTCATCCTCTGCCGTCCCCTTCTCCTCCTGCCTTCAGTCTTTCCCAGCATCAGAGTCTTTTCCAATGAGTTAGCTCTTCACATCAGGTGGCCAGAGGATTGGAGTTTCAGCTTCAGCATCAGTTCTTCCAATGAATGAATATTCAGGACCGATCTCCTTTAGGATGGACTGGCTGGTAATCATTCACAGAAACAAGTCATTCCATGAACGTTTAGAAAAGCAGCAGAAAGTCTCAATCACCCTTTATTTCGCTTAGGAGGACAGGACAGAGAGTGAGACTGAGAAAGCAAAGCAACACCATCTCCAGGATGGAGCTGGCTCTTGAGGAAGCCACATGTGTCCAAGAGATGCCACATGTGAGGAATGGAGTGTTTCCTGCTGTATCACTAGACAGAGGGTGTCACAGACAGCAGCGATCGCAGCCACCACGGATGGTGAGCTGGGGAGCCCCGAGGGAACTCAGGAAGTAAACAATACTTGCCACCCAATGGCACCCCACTCCAGCACTCTTGCCTGGAGAATCCCATGGATGGAGGAGCCTGGTGGGCTTCAGTCCATGGGGTCGCTACGAGTCGGACACGACTGAGCGACTTCACTTTCACTTTCCACTTTCACGCATTGGAGAAGGAAATGGCAACCCACTCCAGGGTTCTTGTCTGGAGAATCCCAGGGACGGGGGAGCCCAGTGGGCTGCCGTCTATGGGGTCGCACAGAGTCGGACTCGACTGTAGCAACTTGGCAGCAGCAGCAGCAGCAGCACCCATCGGGGGGCTTCCCCGGTGGCTCAGCTGGTAAAGAATCTGCCTGCCATGCAGGAAACGCAGGTTCGATCCCTGTTCAGGAAGATCCCCTGGACGAGGAAATGGTAACCCACTCCAGTATTCCTGCCTGGAGAATCCCGTGGACAGAGGAACCTGGCGGGCTATATAGTCCACGCGGTCGCCAAAGAGTTACACAGGATTTAGCACTGAACAACAACAATCACTTCTAGCCCCCCAGGTTCTCTGCTCATCCAGGGGACTGAGATTTCACCTTTCAATGCCAGGTGTGAGGATCGATCCCTGGTGGGGGGAGGTAAGATCCCACTTGCCTCTCAGTCAAAAATAGCACAAAACATTTAAAAAAAAACAAGAAGCAATGCTGCCACAAATTCAATGAAGACTGTAAAATCATCCACACCATAAAAAAAAAAAAACAAAAAACTCACAAAAACTAAAAAAAATGGGTAGGGTGGCCAGATAGTATTTTTAGTCTGCAGGACGTGTGGTCTTATCTCTTTCATTATAGCAAGTCACGGATGATAGATACATGAATGAGCGTGCCTGTTTGCCAACTGTGTCGACGTACAGCCCCGTTCTTGGAACGTTTAAAACTATGCTAACATTCAGTTCAGTTCAGCCCCTCAGTCGTGTCTGCCTCTTCAACTCCATGGACCGCAGCACGCCAGGCCTCCCTGTCCATCACCAACTCCCGGAGTTCACCCAAGCCCATGTCCATCGAGTCGGTGATGCCATCCAGCCATCTCATCCTCTGTCGTCCCCTTCTCCTCCTGCCCTCGGTCTTTCCCATTTTAACATATAGAAGCCATTAACTCGCAGGCAAATCTGATCTGACCCGTTGCCAGTGGTGGCAACACGCTGACAAAGATGTCAACATTTACAAAGCCGTGCAAAAACTTCAGGTGATTAATGAAATCTGCTGGGCTTGCGTTTCCTTTCAAATCGTGCTATCATTTTTGAAAGAGATACGTTATTTTTCTTCTCATTTCTTCAGGTTGGGATAAAAATCAATGTATTTGTGGGTAAGTTGATTCCAAAGCTAGGCTTCCCAGATGGTGCTAGTGGTTAAAAAAGAAAGAAAGAAAGAAAAACTTGTCAGACAATTGAGGAGACATAAGAGAGTCAAGTTTGATCCCTGGGTCGGGAAGATCCTCTGGAGGAAGGCATGACAACCCACTACAGTGTTCTTGCCTGGAGAATCCCACGGACAGAGGAGCCTGGAGGGCTGTAGTCCCTGGGGTTGCAAAGAGGCAAACACGTCTGAGCAACAAATTCTTTCTGATTCCAAACCACTGTTAACTTTTCAGGTGCGCTGTAAAAAAAAAAAAAAAAAAAAAAAAAAAACTCCTTTCCAAATGTATTCACGGAAAATTCCACGATCCTTCTGGCGTTAAATGTCATAACGCGGAGTCGGTGATTTAAACAGGGGCACTGACTTGGTGCCAACACGTAAGCCCTTTCCTCCTCCGGTTGAAAAATAAACAGTCATATAGAAATGCTTGCTCAGCGTCTATGAACTGGCATATTCCTGGGGAACCACTGTGTTCGGTGAGGTTGGAGGAATTACAGAAACTGCAATAAATTCTTCCCTTAGTCACACAGCTGTGAACGGTCCCAAGGGCATGCTTTCAGGCATAATATACTTTTATAAGTTTGAAATCTCACAAGAGGCCTTTGTTGCAAGGGAAGCACAGAGGCCAGTACGAATATGAAGGCTACGTGCTGATGGGAATATGTGCACCACCTTCGTGAAGGCAAAGAGTGTCCCATGACTTTTTTTTTTTTTTAACCTCATCCAATATTTTCTTAATTCACGTGCGTGGCTTAGTTGCTCAGTCTTGTCCGGCTCTTTGTGGCTTCATGAACTGCAGCCTGCCAGGCTCCTCTGTCCATGGGATTCTCCAGGCAAGAATACGTGAATGGGTTGTCCTTTCTTCTCCAGGGGAATCTTCCCAACCCAGGATGGAACCCGTGTCTCCTTCATCTCCTGCATTACAGGCAGATTCTTTATACTCACGTCAACCGGGAAGCCCCTTCTGAATTCATAGAAATCGTCATATCCTAACGGTTTCAAAATCTCCAAGATTGTGTCAATTCGGGAGCAGCATGGCTTCACTCATCTAACAGGTTCCCGGGGGGGCAAAATTTCCTGCAGCCTTGGGGAAAGTCACCTTTTAGGTAAAACAGATCATGTTTATAGAGTCTAAAAGTCCTGCCAAGTCAACAGCAGTTCTTTTAAAAGATTATGATTCAGCCATAAACGTAGCTTGTCACCTACTCACCAAGCACTTTGAAACTATTTGCCTAGGTCCATAAAAGTGGCTGTGTTGGAGTGGATGCTTGTGTCTGTCTCTGCTCTGAAAATTGTGGTTGTTCACTTGTTCAACCATGTCTGACTCTTTGTGACCCCATGGACTGCAGCAGGCCAGTCTTCCCTGTTCTTCACCGTCTCCCAGCGCTTGCTCAAACTCAGGTCCATCGAGTCAGTGATGGCATCCAACCATCTCATCCTCTGTCGTCCCCTTCTCCTCCTGCCCTCAATCTCTCCCAGCATCAGAGTCTTTTGCAATGAGTCGGCTCTTCGCATCCGGTGGCTACAGTACTGGAGATTCAGCTTCAGCAAATTCAGCTCTGCAAGTTAGAGGGTGTTTCATATCACTAAGCTGTAGCTTGAGCAGCCACATGGCCTGTGAGCTTAGGTGTTCCTGGGAGAACCCATTTTCTGACATCCCAGACCATGGGTTCAATCCATAGTCTACTGCCCTAGTCAACCACCAAACCCCTGCATCTGCAGAAGTCGTCTAGGTTTTCATCCTCTGTTTTTCTTGGAAAGTCGGAGCCAAGGCCATACCTTATAAATCACTTCCAGTTTCACCAAGTGCGAAGCTAAGTCACACAGAGAGAAAAACGGGTCTGCACGCAGACCCTGCAAAATGGTTTGTTTCCAGTACAAGCAACGCCTTTGCTCCTAAGCTTCTCAACCATTCATAAGCGCTTGCCCCGGAAGATGGGAAGGGTGTTAGCGGTGAATCCCCTGTCTTGGTAAAACCTCCCAGCCAGGCCGGGATTGAAGTTGACTTGGAAGTGAATTGGATCCGCCGATTACACTCTGGCACTCGCCGTGGGCATCTTCCGTCCACCTCGACGAGGATTCAATCAGTGCTGCTGTAGCTGCTGACCTTCAGCTGAGCTCTCGTGAAAGGAGCTCAGGGTGGCCAGCAGACAGGAGACGTCTGTGCTCTGGGTTCAAAACTGGCAGGACAAGCCTTCGGAGAGAGATTTTCAGGAGCTGATTTTATGAGCCCAATTCTCAGATCTCCTCTATCTAGACAAGTGGGAAAATGATCCATGCTGACGTCTGTTCCCCGAGACTAGCAACCTTAAAAAAAAAAAATACGCGCTTGCCTGCGTAAACTCCCTGTTCATCAAAATCACATATATCCTGATCTGACCCCCACCCCCCGACTCTTTGGAGCAGCCTCTCAGAGTTACCTGAGGCACTGTCTCCCAGGCTGCAGTCCTCATTTTGCGCCTAAATAAAACTCAACTCGCAGCTCTCACGCTATGCATTTGTTTTTAAGTTGACAGATGAATGGAAAAAAAGAGAAAATTGCCTATGGGGGTGCTACAAGGTTGAGAAATTCACATGTACTTTATAATTCATCGACGTCAATGTTCAGGCGCTTCCTAAGCCCTCCACGAAAAGTTACAGCCGTATCTCATTTTCTTGTACTTCACCTACTACGTTGTTCTGTTTTGTTTAAGAAACGGAGACGTCACGGCAACGCTGAGTCGGGCAAGTCCGTTGACACCATTTATCGGGCAGCATCTGCTCCCTCTGTGTCTCTGGCCCACGGTTTGGTCATGTGTGCAGTATTTCAAGGTTTTTTCATTTGGATCACATGCGTTAAAAAGATCTGCGGTTAGGGAGCTTCCAGGTTTTCCACAACTCGCTACAGGCTCAGAGGATGCTCCGCATTTTTTAGTAGTGATGCATTTTGCCATGAAGGTATGTACTTTTTTTTTTTTTAGGAAATAATGCTGCTGCATACTGAATAGTGGTAAAAATTCTGCCTGCAGGGTGGGAGATGCAGGTTAGACCCCTGGGTCAGGAAGATCCTCTGGAGGAGCACACAGCAACCCACCTCAGTATCCTTGCCTGGAGAATCCCATGGACAGAGGAGCCTGGCGGCCTACAGTCCAAGGGGGTCACAAGAGTCGGACACGACTGAGCGACTCTACCCGGTACTTCAGAGAGGAACTGAGGCAGAGCATATAGGGGAGGGATTGTGCCCCTCCCCCAAAGCCCCAAGGGATTCCGCTGAATTACACACGGACACTACCCTTCCTTATGTGATAATGCAAGGGAACTTGTGCTCGCTGTAGCAAATATACCTATAAGGTACCCAAACCATCCAAAGCAAGTGCTATTAGGAACTCCCCTGCAGAAACAAAACCATTTCTGGCTCCTGAGAGGTAACCCAGCCATGACCCCGAGTGTGAAGAATTACTTCCCCGCAAAGAATCCGAAAAGGAGCACAGCAGCGTATCTGTCCTTGAACACCCTTCAACGGGAAATCCTTCCAGCCAAAAGGGCTCTTCTCTTGGCAA
Organism: Oreamnos americanus; assembly: GCA_009758055.1. NCBI lineage: Eukaryota > Metazoa > Chordata > Mammalia > Artiodactyla > Bovidae > Oreamnos > Oreamnos americanus. Next base: position 5,131,265 of record WJNR01000442.1, read on the forward strand.
AGAGTAACCCCCATGGACATCTCTCGGCCAAACAGAACTCCCATGCACCATGTGTGTTTACTTATTTGTGGGTTTTCTATTTAACAAACTATGAGAAAGCTGATCCTTTTTCCCGTAAGCACGAACTAATACCCTCTAAACAATCATATTTAATTATATACACCATATTTTGGAAGTATTCCACAAACTTCTCTTCTCAGCCTTCCCTTTAAAAAAAACCATTTCCTTGATGGTGAAAAGTTTGTTTTGCCTTTTGCCTAGAAGCAAAACTAGTGAAAACCAAAGTATGAAAATAAATATAACTTACATTAATTTTGTGGTTCAGTGGCTAAGTTGTTTCCAACTCTTTGCCACTCCGTGAACTGCATACATTAATGGACGTTCCAACTTCCTGGGTGGCTCAGACTGTGAAGAATCTGCCTGCAATGTAGGGAGACCCGGGTTCAATCCCTAGGCCAAGGAGATACCCTCGTGAAGGAAATGGCAACCCACTACAGTATTTTTGCTTGGAGAATCCCTTGAGCAGACGAGCCTGGTGGGCTACAGTCCATGGGATCCCAAGAGTCAGACACGACTTAGCAACTAAACCACCATTTTAAATCGAGCAAATTTAAAGCTAATATTTCTAGAATTTCTATGCATCACTTTCAACTTTTTCAGTAGTTTTACTAAAAGTTCCTTAGGACATCTAGAGTAACTCTTAAGGAAATTTTTTTTTTTTAATAGATCACCGTTCGTCTTTGGGTCTTATGCGATTTTGCTGGGAATGTTGAGTCACAGCATTGTTTTCCTGAGTATGGAAAACTTGAGTTACTCCCATCACGATGAGATTACCGGTGGATGCTGTCTCAAGCACAGCTGGTGGTCCTAAGAACTGCCTCAGGCTCCCCAGGAGGATGAGAAAGACACCAAGTGAGGATGTCGTGAACGGTCCTTCATTTTTGAAATCACAGCGATGCTTCGTTCATAAGAAGTGAACAGACTCTGGTTTTTAAAAAAGTTAATAATAAGAACTCTTAAGTTTACGAAAAAAAAAAAAAAAGCACGGTTTTCTTGCCAATTCCATTAGGTTCCTCTGAAATGGGCCGCTGAGTCATCAACCACCAACAAAACCTCCCCAATAATTGACCAGATGAGCTGCTGGCTCCAGAGACAAACTGAGGTCAGGCTCGCTGAGCCTGAGTCTCCCCGCAAATTGAATTCTCCTCGGATCTATGCAGTCCTAGGGATTCAAACCAGAAAGGGGAACCAGCCAGCTGGCAACCTTGGAACCCCACACTCCCTTGCTCAAGACACAAAAGGGAGGAATTTTCAACCCCCAGCACTCTTATCACTCAAAAACGTGAAGCTCTCTAAGCAGAATCCTTGGGGCCATCTGCTTTCAATCAGCCCTAGGGTCAGCTTTTGCAAGCACTATTTTTTTAAATTTTTTATTTTTTATTTGGGGCTGGGGGTTGTCTATTGCAAGACCAGTGCGTCTGTAAAAGGTGCCCCGGGACTGGGCCTTCTCTGGTGGTCCGATGGTTAAGGCGTCACCTTCCATGGCAGGGCGTGAGGGTTCCCCCGGTCTGGGAGCCAACATCGTCTCTGAGTTGAGCTAGCTCCCTTCCTCCTCTGGTTTCACAAAGAGGGAAGCGGCTCGCAGCCGGAGGATGGCCGCCGCCCTGTTGCCACGGAAACAGCAGGGCTTGTCCGTTGCCTCCTCACTCCTTAAGTGTATGTGGCAAAGCGCGTCAAAATCCACCCCCTCCACCCCCCACCCCCCAACCCACCCAACACACACACCCCGCCCCGGGCCTCCGCCCAGAGACGCCTGTGCAGCTTCCTACACCCTCCTTCGCTCCCCTGGTGTTCTGATCTCAGGGGCGTTACCTCTCTGCGCCGATTAACCTCGGGCGGTGGTGCTTCCCTTCACGTCTGCAAAGCAGCTGTCAGAGGTGGGGTCCTGTCAGAGGCCCTGGAGTCTGAGGACCCTGGACGGGAAATGCAGCAATGTAAACACACCCAGCGTTAGCAAACCGCAGGGCAACCGTATGGAAGGTCATCAGAGCTGGCGATCTTACAGGGATACGAGGTCTCGGGGGAGGAGCTTCGGAAAAGACCAGGCAGGCTGCCCAAAGCTCGCGTTTGTTTCCATACCAGGAGCGTGTGCTCGCTCGTGTCCGACTCTGTGCGACCCCAGGGGCTGTAGCCCCGCCAGGCTCCTCTATCCCTGGGACTCTCCAGACAAGGGTACTGCAGTGGGTTGCCATGCCGTCCTCCAGGGCTTCTTCCCCACCCAGGAATCGAACCCGGGTCTCCTGCATTGCACACAGTCTCTTTACCACTGAGCTACTGAGGGAACCATGCGGGTCCACCCCACCTCCAAAACAAAAAGCAAATTTGATCTGTTCCGTAGCCAACAATATTCTCAGGAGCACCCTCTGCCAGGAAATCTTGACTCTGTGGGCCAGCATTCCTGGGCCAGAGGGTGGAATGGAAAGTCCCGCATTTCAAACTCGGCTTGTAATAAAACTTGGAAGAAGACGATCCCCACCCAGCGTCTCATTCCACGGACTGTTTCTCCTGGACTGAGGTGAGCGCAGCGATCAAGGCTCACCGTCTCCGTCATTGACTGTGTTCCCTGGACAGACTGGACCATCACTCAACATCTCTGCCATCGATTATTCTTCCTGGGATCTTAAGGTCACTGCTCCTATATCTCGGATCAGAGGTCTATCACCATCGTTTTTAAATATAATTAATTTTTATTTTAATTAATTATTAAAGTAATTAAGACCTTTAAAAATGAAAGAAAACAAGTTTAAAAATAATAATAATAGATGAATCATATTTACTAATGGCTGCGTTGGGTCTTGGTTGCTGCAAATGGGCTTTGTGTATTTGCAGATGGCGGGGGCTACTCTAGCTGTGTGCAGACTTCTCATTGCACTGGCTCCTCTCGTGATGGGGCAGGGACTCTAGGGTGTTCGGGCTTCAGTAGTTGTGGGGCCCAAGATTAGTTGCTCCAAGGCATGTGGCATCTTCCCCGACAGAGGATCAAACCCATGTCTCTTGCACTGGCAGGCGACTTCCTATCCATTGACCCACCAAGGAAGCCCCTACTCCCATTATTAATGTTCAGATCATCCCTGATTTGAGAGATACACTTGTAAGGAAATGACCCAATAAATACATCAGTTCAATCACTCAGTTGTGTCCGCCTCTGCAATCCCGTGGACTACAGCACGCCAGGCCTCCCTGTCCATCACCAACTCCCCAGGTTTACTCAAATTCGCGTTCACGGTGATGCCATCCAGCCGTCTCATCCTCTGTCGTCCCCTTCTCCTCCTGCCTTCAATCTTTCCCAACATCAGGATCATTTCAAATGAGTCAGCTCTTCGCATCAGGTGGCCAAAGTATTGGAGTTTCAGCTTCAGCGTCAGTCCTTTCAATGAACACCCAGAACTGATTTCCTTTAGGATGGACTGGTTGTCTCTCCTTGCAGTCCAAGGGACTCTCAAGAGTCCTCTCCAGCACCACAGTTCAAAAGCATCAATTCTTCAGTGCTTAGTGTTCTTTACAGTCCAGTTCTCACAATAGATACATATAAAACCTCATTTCTGTGTAGGAAAGTCTTCCGCAAACCCTTGAACAGGTGGTTGTCATCATTTGCAGTCAGACTGAGCATCGGTGAGTTTATTGGCTTTTTTTTTGAAGATGGCTCCGTGTGCCAGATGCTTCTTCCCTCGTGGTTTAGGTGGTAAAGAATCTGCCTGCAATGCAGGAGACCCAGGTTCGATCCCTGGGTTGGGAGGGTCCCCTGGAGAAGGAAATGGCAACCCACTCCAGTGTCCTTGCCTGGAGAATCCCATGGACAGAGGAGCCTGGTGGGCTATACAGTCCATGGGCTCCTGAAGAGTTGGACACGACTGAGCGACTAGCACTCTGTGGGCCAGACACACACACACACTTGGAAATAAATTGTTTGCAAGATGGAAAAAAATCTCAGAACCGAAAGAGATAGACATCTTTGACTTCAGGCGATGGGGTGACTCACGGAACAGAACCAAGCTTGAAAGCAGGCATTAACATATCTCAAAAGAGACAGTGTGTCATCCCAGGAATGTGGCGCAATAAAACAGAGGAAGATAAATTCATGGAGACCAAGGTCACAAATCACAC
>WJNR01000442.1:5143718-5154593 GCA_009758055.1 Oreamnos americanus
AGCATCAATTCTTCAGTGCTCAGCCTTCTTCACAGTCCAACTCTCACATCCATACATGACCACCGGAAAAACCATAGCCTTGACTAGACGGACCTTAGTCGGCAAAGTATACGTGTACTTAAACGTTTGATTTTCTCCTGTTCATCTGTCTCATGTTAATTTAATTTAGATTGCCTGAAGAGCCTAGAAGGGTATAGGGGAAGTGTCCTCCCCCTCCAGTAATCGCGAGGGCTTCCCTGCTGGCTCAGACAGTAAAGAATCCACCTGACATATCAAACACAGGAAAACACATGCAATCATTTCGTCACGTTTAAAGAGGTCTCACAACAGATTCACACCTGTTTTTGCGAGCATTATTTGACCACCCACGTGTTCTTAAAGTGAAAGTGAACTTGCTCAGTCGTGTCCGACTCTGTGCGACCCCATAGACGGCAGCCCACCAGGCTCTCCCGTCCCTGGGATTCTCCAGGCAAGAACACTGCAGTGGGTTGCCATTTCCTTCTCCAATGCATGCAAGTGAAAAGTGAAAGGGAAGTCACTAAGTCATGTTCAACTCTTCGCGACCCCATGGACTGCAGCCCACCAGGCTCCTCCATCCATGGGATTTTCCAGGCAAGAGTACTGGAGTGGGGTGCCAATGCTTATGGGAAACAAACAAAAAAATAGTCAAACCCACACGCGTGTGGAAAAGTTAAAAACACAAGAATGCCTCCTTGTGGCTTCACTGGTGATCCAGTGGCTAAGACCCCGTGTTCCCAATGCAAGAGGCCCAGGTTCCATGCTCACTCATGTAGCTAGGTCCCACATGCCGTAACCAAGAGTTTGTTGGCACACAGCAACTGAAGATCCCCTATGTCACAACTAAGACCTGCCAGGTCTAAGACAGATCTTTTAATATATTAAAAATAAATATTTTACTTATTTATTTATGAACACAAACTGCATTCCACATCAGGGACTCTTTGTAACTTGTTTTTTCGACTCGACAATATATCATATTTTTTTAAAATTTATCACATAAATACCTGCGTGATCATTTTTAACTGCCATATAATGTTCCATCAAATATATTTATTGTCACAGATTTATCAAATCTCCCATGGGTAAACATTTATAATACTTCTCTTTATTACAGTCCTCTGCACCTGGGGGCTCAGATGGTAAAGAACCTGCCTGCAGTGCCGGAGACCTGGGTTTTGATCCCTGGGTGGGGAAGATCCCCTGGAGGAGGAAACGGCAACCCCCCCACCCCCACCACCACCCAGTATCCTCACCTGGAGAATCCCATGGACAGAAGAGCCTGGCAGGGCTACAGTCCATGGGGTCGAAAAGAGTCAGACGCGGCTGAAGCGACTTACCATGCACAGAATCGACAAAGCAGCTGCTTTTGGAAAGACTGTTGAATAGTGACATCTAATGGTCTACCACCGGGTCCTTAGGTAAGCCACCTTTTTAACAAACCTAAGGTAAACAAAATTATCACGCACACAAAACATACGCTTGAATGTTCTGAGCAGGAAGCTTGTTTCTGCAAACGTCCCATCTGTAGAGAGCCCGCCTTCTGGGTGGCTAGAATAGCAATGCCTCACAGTCAGCGGTTCCTGTAAAACGCATCCAGTGAGACCTTTCTCAAGGTTTCCTACACGGCTAGCCGGCGCTCAACTCTCAGATTGAAAACCAAGTCTGCAGTGGATGAGCCTGTTATAACGGAGTGAAGCAAGTGATGAAGAGGAAGACAAACCGTGTATGTCAAGGCATATATGTGAAATCTACAAAATGGTCCAGACGAACCTAATTGCTGGGCAGGAACAGAGACGCAGGCATAGGGAATGAACTGGTGGACCCAGCGGGGGAAGGAGAGGGTGGGATGAATCGAGACAGAAGCACTGAGCTCTATACACGACGGTGTGTAAAACAGACAGCTAGTGGGAGCTGCTGTGCCGACAGGGAGCTCAGCTCGGGGCTCTGTGACGACCCAGAGGGGTGGATGGGAGGGGCGGGAGGGGGGCTCAAGAGGGAGGGAATATATGTAAACACATGGCTGATTCACGCTGCTGTACAGTGGACGCTAACACAGCATTGTAAAGCAAGTATCCTCCAATTAACAATTTAAAAACTAATCTATAAAGCAAGGCCCCCTGTGAGAATTTTAGGAAGGGTAAATACCATTGATCACCCCAGGGTGGGTGATCACCTAGCAGATGGATGTGTCTTTCAGGCTCCCGCTTTGATGAGACCTCCAAGGATGAAAAAAGACACTCAGGTGACGACCGACGGGTACATGAAAAGATCGTCAACATAACTCATGATCAGGGAACTGGAAATCAAAACCGCAATGAGATAACGCTTCCCCACGTGTCAGAAGGGCTACTGTCAAGAAACCAGCAGATTATATGCATGGCGGAAGAAGTGGAGAAAACATAGATTTTTGTTTTCTTTTGTTTTTTTGGGGGGCCAGGAGGCACGTGGGATCTTAGCTCCTCCCCGATCAGGGATCAAACACGCACGCTATTCGTTGGAAAGCAAAGTCTTAACCACTGGGCCTCCAGGTAAGTCCCCCCACCCCACCCTATTCTCTTTGAAGATGCTTTAAAGACGGTAAAGCGACCGCCTGCAATGCGGAAGACCTGGGTTCAATCCTGGGCCGGGAAGATCCGCTGCAGAGGGAAATGGCAACCCACTCCTGTACTCTTGCCTGGAAAACTCTATAGACGGAGGAGCCTGGTGGGCTACAGTTCAAGGGGTTGCAAAGAGTCAGACATGACTGAGCGACTTTACTTTCTTTCTTTCTTAAAGACAAAGTGTGTTCTTCCACGACTGATTTACTGAAGGCATCCTCACGCTGGACACTCAGCACCTCCCGGGGATGACAGCCTCACAACTCGGATCGAGAGGAATAAGCTGCCGAGTGTCTCTGCAAACAGACTTGTCTGTTATCTTTACCGCCGTGGCAGGAATATTCAATCACGCTCTGATGTTGCAAAGCCTCCCCAGCGGTCAGAAGCAGCGAGACACAGGGGTGAACTGTCGGGGAAAAGTGAATGGCCAGATGGTATGGAAAGCGATGGGAAGGACACGTGAGTGTCCCTAATCCCCAAGAAACTCTTCAGATAACCACTGGTGACGATAAAGACTTGTGGTAGCCTTGACTGGTTGATCCATCCAAATCAATCCTGATTATGTAGCCATCTATACAACATCATATCCATCTATCCATTCATCTGTCATAGTTACCTATCCACCTGTCTCTAGTGATCCCTCCATCCATCATATCGATCTATCTATATCAATCCTGAGTATCTATTTAGCCATCCATATCTATCTATCCATCCATCCATCATATCGATCCATCTAGCTAGTCATCCATCCATCCATCATATCGATCTATCCATCATGAATCCTGAATATCTATCTATCCATCTATCTCGTCACCCACTCATCATATCTATTTATCTACCTATGTATCTATCAATCCTGAATATCTATCTAGCCATCAATCCACTCATCCATCCATCAGATCTCTCTATGATCAATCCAGAATATCTATCTACTTGGTCATCCATCATCATATCTATCTAGCCATCCATAATCCTAAATATCTGTCTACCCATCTATCTAGGAATCCATCCATCCATCATGTCTATCTAGCCATCCAATCCTGAATATCTGTCTACCCATCTATCTAGCAATCCATACATCATATCTATCTAGCCATCCATCCACCCATCCATCCATCCTATCTATCTATCTATCATCAGTCCTGAATATCCATCAATCTAGCCATCCATCCACGTATCCATCTATCTATCATATGTATCTATCCATCCAATCCCGAAAATCTATCTACCCATCTGCCTAGTAATCCATCCATCATCTATCTAGCCATCCATCCACCCATCCATCCATCCGTCATATCTATCTATCATCAGTCCTGAATATCTATCAGTGTAGGCATCCATCCACGTATCCATCTATCTATCATATGTATCTATCCATCCAATCCCAAAAATCTATCTACCCATCTGCCTAGTAATCCATCCATCATCTATCTAGCCATCCATCCACCCATCCATCCGTCATATCTATCTGTCTGTCTATGTATCATCAGTCCTGAACATCTATCTATCTAGCCAATCATCCATCATATCGATCTATCTATATCAATCCTATCTATCCCTTCACTCATCATATCTATCTATCCATCTGCCTATCTAGTCATCCATCCATCATATCTATCTATCCATCATTAACCCTGAATATCTATCTATCCGTCTATCTATCTGGTCACCCATTCATCATATCTATCTGTCTGTCTCTCATCTATCCTGAATATCTATCTACCTAGCCATCCATCCATCCATCTATCATATTTACCTATCATCAGTCCTGAAAATCTGTCTACCCATCTGTCTATTTACCCATCCATCATATCTATCTAGCCATCCTTCAATCCATCACATCTCTCTATGCGTCCATCTGTCCACAGTGTCTGACAAGACCCTTCCTAAGCCCTGGAGACAAGGCATCATTTTTGTTCAAGTGAAGGAGATTATCCTAGGATTTAACATTATACTTACATTATTTATAAATAATCTTTCTGGTTACTTCTGTCTTTACAGGACTCAGATGCAGACAAGCTAAAAAAAAAAAAAAAAAAAAAAACCCTGACAGAAGTGATTTTCTTTTTTATATGTTTAAAAACATTCTAGACGTCACTCTTTATGGATGAAGTAGCAACATCGTGTTGATTGGATTCAATGTCAAAGGTTAGATACTAACCCCCCACCCGACCCTACCACCAACCCCACCCCCCCCGTGGGTGGGCCATGAATCCATTAGTAATGAATATGGAACACTAGCTCTATTTCTTTCATGATGAGCTAACTGAGCTTTCAAAATAGCTCAGAGGCACAAAGCGTAATCGAATCAATCTAATCAGAAAGGTTTTCAAACAAGTCAAGACTTATTTCCACTCTTTGCAGAGGAGCCGCCCCGTTTGCATAACTCAGCACTTGGCGGTGAGCCGGTGGTGGAACCTGAGAGTTCGTGAACAGACTTTTGATAGCAATAATCACAGTTCATGCTGGGAAACACACGGATATCACGAATGCACGTTGACGCCTTTGTTTTCTGCAAACATCTGAGAGCAAGAGTGTGGGATTGCAAGACAGGTGAGGAGGCTGGCTCCTGTTCATCTTGGCATCACCCTTCCCAGGATGACAACACAGAGACCTACCTGGTTTCTACGTGTAGAAGCATGATCCCCTCCAGGGCGAACACAGTCTCAGCTCTGTCCTCCATCTCAGGTGGCGCTAGAGGTAAAGAACCCGCCTGCCAATGCAGGAGATAGGAGTTAGATCCCTGGGTCAGAAAGATGCCCTGGAGAAGGGAATGGCAACCCACTCCAGTACTCTTGCCTGGAGAAGCCCATGGACAGAGGAGGCTGGTGGGCTACAGTCCGTGGGGTCGCAAAGAGTCGGATGCAGCTCAGCAACTTCGCGTCTACGCTTTTTCTTGGTTGCCTGTGGCTATTTCAATCTGAAGTCCCTTCTGGAGATCCTGCACACACATTTGTCATCTGGATTTCTTTCTCCTAACCCTTGATTATCGGCTTCCCAGGTGGCTCAGTGGTAAAGAACCAGCCTGCAGGAGAGGAAAGTTCAATCCTGAGTCAGGAAAATCCCCTGGAGGAGGAAATGGCAACCCACTCTGGTTGGCTGGCAGCCCATTCTTGCCTGGGAAATCTCATGGACCGAGCAGTCTGGTGGGATACAGTCCATAGGGTCGCAAAGGGTCAGGTACAATGTAGCAACTGAATGAATGAATTAAAGAGAAGGGGTCCCAGAGAACTGAATGGAAGGGCTTTGGAAGAAAGGAGAAACTGAGATTTCCGTAAAGATTCACACATCCAGGACAGACCCACGTGTCCCTCCAGATCCCCTGGCAGATTCCTGAATCACTCTACTGTTTAATTTAGGCAAGATATGACAAGACCCATAACGTTGTTGTGTTTTATTTGATGGCCCAAGGACTGCTGAAGAAGACTCTTGAGAGCTCCGTGCACAGCAAGGAGTTCAAACCATATTCAAAAGCAGAGACGTTACTTTGCCAACAAAGGTCCGTGTAGTCAAAGCTGCGGTTTTTCCAATAGTCATATATGGATGTGAGAGCTGGACCCTAAAGAAAGCCATAGCCAACTTTTTCTGATCCCATGGACTGTATAGTCCACAGAATTCTCCAGGCCAGAATACGGGAGTAGGTAGCCTTTCCCGTCTCCAGGGTAATCTTCCCAACCCAGGGATCGAACCCAGGTCTCCTGCATTGCAGGCGGATTCTTTACCAGCTGAGCTATCAGACCCAATTAAAATGCAAGACATTGCCTGTGTGTGCAGAGGCCTGGGCTGAACATTTTTAGCTTATTCAGTTAATGCCTGTCTCCTCTGATTTCTCCAACTAGGAACTCTTGTCTGCACGAGGCATTTGTTCAAAGTTATTTTGGTTTTCTTCATAGGAAATTCAGTCAGGCGGAAGAGCGGAGACAGGAAAGCATGAACTGTGTACGCAAGCAGCCTTAGTCTTATTTCCTACATAAGGTCATTCATGTAAGGGGGACTTCCCTGGTGGCCTGTTGCTTAAGACGTCACCTTTCAATGCAAGGGATGCCGGTTCAATCCACGGTCGGGGAACTAAGATCCTATGTGCCTCGGGGCAACCAAGCCTGTGAGTCGCAATGAAGACCCAATGCAGACAAATCAATCAGATTAAAAGAAAAAAGATCACCCATGGGAGGACATTTATCTCAGGATATCTCAGCTCTGCACACATTTTAACGTGTCTAGGAGCCCATGGTTGCCTAGAAACAGAGTGGGTATCGTTATTGCTCTTGTTTAGTCGCCAAGTCATCTCTGACTCTTTGCGACCCCATGGGCTGTAGCCCGCCGGGTCCCTCCACCCATGGGATTCTCCCAGGCAAGAATACTAGAGTGGGTTGCCATGCCCTCCTCCAGGGGATCTTCCCGACCCAGGGATGGAACCCACGTGTCCTGCGTTGGCAGGTGGATTCTTTATCACTGAGCCACCAAGGAAACCCAAGTGTAAGGTCATTGGCCCTAAAAGTCAGCAGCAGACTCTGGGGTCTCCTTAAGCCAGGATGAAGTGGATGACAAAGGGTTGTATTTCAAGGCTCTCCTGCACTCACATCCTGCCTGAACTTGGAACCTTGGAGCTACCCGGCAAAACTCGGATGTTATGACCTCATTCAGGAGGATGTTGGAGTAATTAAATGAGGTCATGTCAATAGAACATCCAACACATGGCAGCCTTTCAGGCATTGCTTTGATCAAAGAAAGGACCGTTTCCTTTCCAAGAAAGGAATTAGGGGTATTACTTTAAAAATTGATTATCAGCCACGTACTGTAGGATTCCAACTCAATGACCTTCTGGGAAGGGCAGAACTATGGAGACAGTCAAAAGATCCATGCTTGCCAGGGGTTGCAAAGGGAAGAGGGAGGAAGAGGTGGACCACAGGGGAATTTTCAGTGAAAGTACTCTGATACTGTAGCGTCATTACTCAATGCTCCAGACCCACAGAATATACAGATGTTTCACTTAATCTGTTTACGTATCTCTTGGCACACCTATCATCTGTCTGTTATCTCTTTCTCCAACCATCCCATGCACCCATGTTTCATCCATTCATCTGTTCAAATGTATCTGTCAAAATCATCTGTTTAAATAAGTGCTGGAGAGGGTGTGGAGAAAAGGGAACACTCTTACAGTGTTGGTGGGAATGGAGACTAGTACAGCCACTCTGGAGAACAGTGTGGAGATTCCTTAAAAACTGGAAATGGAACTGCCTTATGACCCAGCAGTCCCACTGCTGGACATACACACCGAGGAAACCAGAATAGAAAGAGACACGTGTAGCCCAATGTTCATCGCAACAGTGTTTACAATAGGCAGGACATGGAAGCAACCTAGATGTCCATCAGCAGATGAATGGATAAGAAAGCTGTGGTCCATATACACAATGGAGTATTACTCAGCTATTAAAAAAGAATGCATTTGAATCAGTTCTAATGAGGTGGATGAAACTGGAGCCTGTTATACAGAGTGAAGTAAGTCAGAAAGAAAAACACCAATAGTATATTAATGCAAATATATGGAATTTAGAAAGATGGTAATAATGACCCTATATGCAAGACAGCAAAAGAGACCCTATATGCAAGACAGCAAAAGAGACACAGATGTAAAGAACAGACTTTTGGACTCTGTGGGAGAAGGTGAGGGTGGGATGATTTGTGAGAATATTATTGAAACATGTATATTACTGTATATGAAACAGATCGCCAGTCCAGGTCCGACGCATGAGACAGGGTGCTCAGGGCTGGTGCACTGGGATGACCCTGAGGGATGGGATGGGGAGGGAGGTGGGAGGGAGGTTCCGGATGGGGGACAGATGTATGCACATGGCGGATTCATGTGAATGTATGGCAAAAACCACCACCATAGTGTAAAGTAATTAGCCTCCAATTAAAACAAACAAATAAATTTTAAAAATCATCTGTTTATTGTATCTATCATCTATGAGCTATCTATTATATTTATCCAACCGATCATCCATCCATCTTTTCATGCATCCATTTATCTGTTCAAATTCATCTATCATCTATCTATACATCTGTCTATACATCTATTATGTGTCTGTCTGTCTATTTATGTCTATGTATCTATTATCTATGTGTCTGTGTATATATCTATCCATCTATTCATGTGTCTATCTATGTAGCCGTCTACCCCTCTCTTTCTCTATCATCCATCTGTTAAATCTCTGTGCTTGTCCATTCGGCTGCTCTAACTAAGTGCCGTAGACAGGCTGGCTTACAGACTACAGAAATTTAATTTTAGAATTCCAGAGGCTGGAAGTCCAAAATTCAGAATCGAGGATGCTTCCAGTCTGATGAGCGCTCTCTTCCTGGTTCACCGCCAAGCCCTGCTTGCTGTGACCTCCAATGGTGGGAGAGAGACGGAGCTCTCTGAGGTCTCTTCTTGCTGCTGCTGCTGATGCTAAGTCGCTTCAGGCGTGTCCGACCCTGTGTGACCCCAGGGACGGCAGCGCACCAGGCTCCCTCGTCCCTGGGATTCTCCAGGCAAGAACACGGGAGTGGGTTGCCATTTCCTTCTCCAATGCAGGAAAGTGAAAAGTGAAAGTGAAGTCGCCCAGTCGTGTCCGACTCTCAGCGACCCCATGGACAAGAGACTAATCTGGGGCAGGAGGCCTCCATGACTGCAGACGAATCACCTCCTCAATGACCTGCTTCGTGATACTGTTACGTTGAAGGTTTGGCTTTCCGGACGCAAATTTGCAGGAGAGAGGTGGGAGGTACGATGACTGAGAACAGAGCAGGACCTCCTCACTTATCCATCTCCATATCCTCTATCTATCTACCCATCATGTATCTGTCTTTCTATCCAGCTATTTCTCTCATCTATTTCTCTGCCTTTCTCTCCATTCATCCACCCTTCCATCCCTCGTATCTATCCACTTATCTCTCCTGTCTATCAACCAGCTATCGTCTGATCGTCTATCTGCTGCCGCTGCTGCTGCTAAGTCGCTTCAGCCGTGTCCGACTCTGTGCGATCCCAGAGACGGCAGCCCACCAGGCTCCCCCGTCCCTGGGATTCTCCAGGCAAGAATGCTGGAGTGGGTTGCCATTTCCTTCTCCAATGCAGGAAAGTGAAAAGTGAAAGTGAAGTCGCTCAGTCGTGTCTATTATCTCTATTCTCATCTGTCTTTTAATCTATTCATCCACCCATTCTTCCATTCCACTCATCTATCCATCTAGGTATCCTATCTATCATCCGTATCTATCCATCTATCTATCTCCTCTACCTATATCTCTCTCATCTATTTCTCTGTCTCTCTCCATCGATCCACCCTCCCATCCCTCGTATCTATCCACTGATCTATCCTATTAATCATCTGTCAATCCATCCACCTACCCATCAGGTCTGTCTACCTACCTTCCACTTACTTCTCCATCTTCCGTCTGTCTTTTTGTATATTTAGCCATACATTCTTCCATTCCACGTATTTATCCACTTTTATATCCCATGTATCGTCTACTCTATCTTTCTATGTGTCTCCTCTATCTACGTCTCTCTCATCTATTTCCCTGTCTCTCTACCCATTGATCCACCCTCCCATCCCTCTTAAGTGAAGTAAGTAAGTGAAGTTGCTCAGTCGTGTCTGACTCTTTGCGACCCCATGGACTGTAGCCTACCAGGCTCCTCTGTCCATGGGATTTTCCAGGCAATAGTACTGGAGTGGGTTGCCATTTCCCTCTCCAGCGGATCTTCCCGACCCAGGCATTGAACCCAGGTCTCCCACATTGTAGACAGATGCCTTACCATCTGAGCCACCAGGGAACTATCTATCCATCCCTCTTATCTATCCATTTATCTGTCCTATCCATCTATCATATCTATTAGTCATCTGCTGCCTACCTATCCACCTATCTACCCATCAATCTATCTATCTCGTCCGTCTTTTTATCTATTCATCCAACCATTTTTCCATTCCACTTATGTATCCCATCTATCTATCATCTATCTCTCTCTCTCATCTACATATCTGTACAGTTTTCTCCACTTTTCCAAGCGAGCACACAGAACTATGCATGTGAAACTTGAGGAGCCACCACCTTTCCAAACCCAAATGTGCTGCGTAGGATGACTTCGCAAAGAGTTCACGTTCCTTTCCTTTCAAGAAGTGATCGGGGCACTTCAGCATGGGAGCTGGTGAAGGTGTCATTCCATTTGGACTCAACAAACAATTCCATGTAAC
Organism: Oreamnos americanus; assembly: GCA_009758055.1. Classification (NCBI taxonomy): domain Eukaryota; kingdom Metazoa; phylum Chordata; class Mammalia; order Artiodactyla; family Bovidae; genus Oreamnos; species Oreamnos americanus. The sequence continues at coordinate 5,154,565 of WJNR01000442.1, forward strand.
TCTGCAAAAAGAAAACAGAAAAAATAGCC
>WJNR01000442.1:5187544-5206208 GCA_009758055.1 Oreamnos americanus
TTCTGTGCTCGGTCCTGGCGGTGTCTTATGTTCGATCTTTTCGTGCAGTAGCTATCCCACAGTCTGGTTTGCTAGCCCAAGTTAGATCGTTCTGGTTGCGTGTGGGGCTTTCCTGCCCGATTCTTACAAAGCACTGCAGCCCGCGCCTCTCGAGCGTCCCTGCCCTGCCCCCGCTTCCCAGTGGCGGATGCAGGCATCTCTGCTGCTTTTCCGCTGGGGGAGTTACTGTTGGGCTTGTAATCTCTTGGTTTTATTTATTTATTTTTCCCTTCCTGTTATGTTGCCCTCTGTGTTTCCAAGGCTCGCCACAGACTCGGCAGGGAGAGTGTTCCCTGGTGTTTGGAAACCTCTCTTCTTAAAGTTCCCTTCCCGGGACGGGCTTCCCTTCCCAGGACGGAGCTCCCTCCCCACCTCCTTTGTCTCCTTTTTTGTCTTTTATATTTTTTCCTACCTGTTTTTGAAGACAATGGTCTGCTTTTCTGGTTGCCTGATGTCCTCTGCCAGCCTACAGAAGTTGCTTTGTGGAGTTTGCTCAGCGTTGAAATGTTCTTTTGAGGAATTTGTGAGGGAGAAAGTGGTCTTCCCGTCCTATTCCTCCACCATCTTTACAGCTCTCCCCAGGAGAGGGTTTAATGGGGACGGAGTCTCGGTCTGTGGAGATGAACCAGTTCCGAACGCGGGCAGTGGAGACGGCTGTACAAGGATGTATAACTGTGCTCACTGCCACGGCGCTCTGCATGTAGTGATGGAGACGGGAAATTCTGTGATGTCTGTCTGTTGCTGTGTAGTCACCACGTCCTGTCCGACTCTTTTGCAACTTCATGGACTGTGGCCCCGCCAGGCTCCTCTTGTCCATGGGATTCTCCAGGCAAGAATACTGGAGTGGGTTGTCGTTTCCCCCTCCAGGGGATCTTCCTGACCCAGGGATCGAACCCAGGTCTCCTGCACTGGCAGGTGGGTTCTTTACCACTGAGCCACCTGGGAAGGAATTTCATATGGATATGACATGACCTTCCATACAGATCTTTTTAAATTAATGTGTTTACCACAATTAAAGGGCAATCAGGGCTTCCCTGGTGGCTCAGCTGGTAAAGAATCCTACTCCAGTATTCTTGGGCTTCCCTGGTGTCTCAGCGGCTGAAGAATCCGCTGCAATGCGGGAGACCAGGGTTCAGTCTCTGGATTGGGAAGATTCCCCTGGAGAAGAGAAAGGCTCCCCACTAAAGTGTTCTGGCCTGGAGAATTCCATGGACCTATGTATGGTCCAAGGGGTTGCAAAGAGTCGGACACGACTGAGCGACTTTCACTTTCATCAGAATTAAAAATGAAAAAATATGTACTAGAGATCATGTCGTATGGATTTCTTATCGCTTCATTTTGCATTTTCCTTTATCCTGCTTCCTGTATGTCAGGGATCAGAAACCTCTGGTGCCTTCCACAAACTCAGCCTGCCTTTGGAAATCCAGTTTTACTGACGGACAAGCTCAGCCGTCTGGATGGTCGGGGGCCATGCCCTTCTGCAACGGCAGAAAGAAATGGCAGCAACTGGGCCAGCTTGGCAGAAAAGCCCAAAATATTAATCACCACGTTCTTGATAAACACATGTTCTACTTTCTTTTTTTTTTTTTCTCTCTCTCTCTCTTTTTCTTTCTTTTTTTGCTCACACCTCAAGGCTCACAGCATCTTTGGTCTCTGACCAAGGATTGAAACTGGACCCAGAATTAACAGCATGGAATCCTAACCACTGGACCACCAGATGGGGGGAGGGATGTCTTTGTATTTTTTTTTTTTAATTTTTGAAAATGTTATTTATTGATTGGACCATGCTGGGTCTTCATCACTGCTCGAGGAGTTTTCTCCAGTGGCAGCGAGCAGGGGCTTCTCTCTAGCTGTGGTCTGAGGGCTCTCTCTGCAGTGGTTTGTCTTCTTGCCCAGCACGGGCTCCAAGCTTCTGCAGCTGCAGCTCGTGGCCTCAAGAGCACCAGCTCAGTTACTTGCTGCTCTGCGGCACCTGGGATCTTCCCGGTCTAGAGATCGAACCTGCGTCTCCCTCTCCAGCAGGTGGATTCTTTACTACTTGGCCACCGGGAAAGCCCTTACATTCTTTTTCTCTTGAGTCACATCAGGCCTCAGACACAAAAGGCAGAAACCCCAAACCAACTGGTTTATTTTTTCCTGGTCAAGTTGAACGAGACTTCCAACCAGCACGTACCCACTCCAGCCTACCTCCTGCAGTCTGGCCCCAAGGACATTGCTCGGACAGGCTTGCCAGGTGGCTCAGTGGTAACCAACCTGCGTGCAGGGCAAGAGACGCACGAGTCCTGGGTTCAATCCCTGGGTCGGGAAGATCCCCTGGAGGAGGGCACGGCCACCCAGTGCGGTATTTATTCTTGCCTGGAGAATCCCAGGGACGGAGGAGCCTGGTGGGCTGCAGTCCGTGGGGTCGCAGAGACTCGGGCAGGACTGAGTGAGCACCCAGGTTGTTTGCACACTGGCCCCATCTGATCCAAGGACCTTCCTCGAAGGCATGCCAGGGCCTCGTCACACGGAACACGCCTCCACCTGCCGCTGCACCAGAACATCCGCGTCATCTCGGGTTTGTGCAAACAGGATCAGTAAACCATAACCTGGGTGAGATCCGAGGATGCCAAAACCTTCAGGGGAAACAGCTTTGCCTGCCGTTGTTGTTCACTCTCTGAGTCAGATCCGACTTTTGCAACCTCGTGGACTGTAGCCCCGCCAGGCTCCTCCATCCGTGAGATTCTCCAGGCAAGAAGACTCCAGAGGGTTGTCATTTCCTCCTGCAGGGGACCTTCCTGACCCAGGGATCGAACCTGTGTCTCGTCTGCCAGGTGGGTTCTTTAACTACTGAGCCACCGGGGAGAATCTCGCTTCCTGGTTCCATGTGTGGGCCTCAAGGTCCATCTGGACCGAACCAGGCTTCCAGCAGCCCCGCCTGAATCCAGAACGCCTCAGGACTTCCACCGCTAGGGAGAAACCGCAGTCTGTTTGGGGGCCTCAAAAGCAATCATCCTCTCTGTCCTAAGCTATATCTAATGATGTCTGCGTTCTGCATTCTGGGGATGGTGTCTGGTGTCTGTAAAGCTTCTTCCGTAGGGAAGAGCACCGCTTTGGTTCCTTTTTGTTTCTAGATTAACTGATTTACTACTTATGGCTGTGCTGTGTCTTCTCTGCCGTATCCGAGATCACAGGCTCTGGGGCTCACGGACTTCAGCATTTGTGACCCACGGGCCTCACTGTTCATCAGCAAGAGGGATCTTCCCAACCCAGGGATGGAACCAGTGTCCCCTGCACGGGCAGGTGGATTCTTTCCTGCTGAGCCACCAGGGAAGCCCCTGTTCGCTTTTTTTTGTTGCTGTTCTTGTTGTTTTGACCACACTGGCCAGCATGCAGGATGTTACTTTCTCCGACCAGAAACTGAACCCACGCCCTTTGCCTTGGAAGCACACCGTCTTAACTAGTTGATTGCTAGGAAATTCCAGGAAGAGCCGTCCTTTATGGGTTTTTTTTTTTGTAGTTTTCGCAGGCTATTGGCAGACTCAAAATTTTCCCTCTTGGTGTTGAAACTCTTGAAGATACTCAGTGCCCTGAACTGACTGGCCTCAGAGCTCAGCCGTGTCTGACTCTTTGCGACCCCATGGACCGATAGCCCACCAGGCTCCTCTGTCCATGGGACTCTCCAGGCAAGAAGACTGGAGTGGGTTGCCATGCCCTCCTCCAGGGGATCTTCCCGACCCAGGGACTGAACCCACGTGTCCTGCGTTGCAGGCAGATTCTTTATTTTTTTTTTTCTTACCACTGAGCCGTTCTGTTACTTACTACGTTATCAATCGTTCCATCTCTGCTGCCCATGTTAGTATATACCACTTTATTTCTTACAGGAAATAGGAGGAAAGAGGCCATGTTACGTCTGGAACACTCTTGGTAAGACAGGGCTGCGTGCAATGGGTCATCTTCTCTATCTGCCCCTGCGTCTCTTCCGGTCAGTGTTCCAGAATCCACTGATAGTAAAGTGATCTTTCTCAGTCACTGATCACACCTCTTGGACTATCCAGGGGACTCAGATGGTAAAGACTCTGCCAGACTTGGGTTCGATCCCTGGGTCGGGAAGATCCCCTGGAGGAGGGCATGGCAACCCAGCGCAGTGTTCTTGCCTGGAGAATCCCATGGACAGAGGAGCCTGGTGGGCTACGGTCCCTGGGCTGCAAAGAGTCGGACACGACTGAGCAGCTGAGGGCGTGTTATCGAATGTACGACAATACTGCTTCCGCTTTATGCTTCGAGTTTTTGGCCCCCAGGAATGTAGGATCTCAGCTTCGCAACCAGGGAACAAACCTGTCCTCCCTGCACTGAAAGGCAAAATCTTAACTGCTGGACTTCGTGAAAAAAAAAAAAAATTCAAATGCCTAAGAGATGTATTCAAGCCCTTCTGAAATGGGATTGATACTATATATTTTAAAAGTGTGAGTTGTTTTAACTAAGAAAAAAAAATTCAGATGCCTAAGAAAGTGAAAGTCGCTCAGTCATGTCTGACTCTTTGCCTGTATGCTGGAGTGGTAGCCTTTCCTGTCTCCAGGGGATCTTTCCAACCCAGGGATCGAACCCAGGTCTCCCAAATTGCAGGTGGATTCTTTACCAGCTGAGTCACAAGGGAATGTATTTGAGCCAGAAGACATGTATTCAAACTCTTCTGAAATGGGATGATAATATATATATTTAACATAACATAATATATATTTAATATATGTAATATAATATAACATTTTTTTAAAGAAGAAAAAAGAATCAAATGCCAGAGAGATTTATTCAAACTCTTCTGAAATGGGATAATATATATATTATGTATAATAAAATATAATCTACAATTAATTAATATATATTTAATGTAATATAACATACAGTTTTAAAAAGAAGAAAATAGAATCAAGTGCCTAAGAGATGTATTCAAACTCTTCTGAAATGGGAAGATAATATATATATATTATATAATATACATTTAATTAATGTTATATTTAATGTAATATATTTTTTAAAAAAGAAGGAAAACGAATCAAATGCCTAAGAGATGTATTCAAACTCTCCTGTACGGGGATGCCCCTCTCAGAGTCCCCTGAACGAGTGCCCCCAGCTTTCTGGCTCGCAGAAGCTGTGTGCTTGGATGGGACCCCGCGCGCAGCTTTGTCTGGCCCTTGTCTTTCAGGAGCTGGCTGGCCCTCGCAGTCGCTGCGCTTGTGGGTCCGAAACCCTCAGCCTGCGGCCCTCCACCTGGTCCCCGGCCAAACATCCTCCTTCTGATGGCGGACGATCTCGGCATTGGAGACGTCGGTTGCTACGGCAACACCACCATCAGGCAAGGACCGCAGAACGGCTTATCTGACACCCGGGTGCAGAGGTCCACGATAAGCCATTTGACCTTTGGTTTAGGCAGTTCAGACTTGAACAGAGTTGGGCACACATCCATTCTTTGCATTGTATCGGGCTTCCCAGGTAGCTCAGTGGAAAGGAGTTCGCCCGCCGAGTCAGGAAGTGCGGATTCGATCCCTGAGTCGGGAAGATCCCCCGGGGGAGGGGGGGGGTGGGGGAGGGCATGGCAACCCACTCCAGTATTCTTGCAGGGAGAATCCTGTGGACAGAAGAGCCTGGAGGGGCTACAGTCCGTGGGGTCGCAAAGAGTCGGACTCGGCTGAGCCACTAAAAACACTTCTGTCTTGCATTTTCCCATGCCTGCACTCAGGCCAGCTCAGATGTATAGTATAACCGACTCACTCTGGTGTACACCAGAGGCTAATGCAACATGGTGACTCAATGACACACCCATACGAAAAATTTAAAAATAAAAAAGACTGAGAGTCCTGAGCGGGGAGTCACCCTGGCCTCTCCCCTCTGGATATGGAACAGCCAGAACATCCTCTATTGAACGTGAACATCCTCTGCTGAGGCTGAGATCTCAGCCTCAGTGGTACAGTGTGGAAGGTTTTGATAAACAATGCAGTTGAGTGAGATTTTCCTGGTGGTCCAGTGGTTAAGACTCTGCCTGCCAATGCAATGGACCCAGGTTCGATTCCCGCTCTGGGAACTAAGATCCTGCAGGTATCGGGGTGTGGCCAAACATTAATAAACAATTGTGCAGCTGATGCTTCTTTGAAGGTTCGGAAGACATTTGAAGTTTTGCCACTGTTTGTTTTTTGTTGCTGTTATTAATTTTCAATGGAGTATAGTTGTGTTACGATCTTGTATTAGTTTCTGCTGTACAGCAAAGTAAATCAACTATACGTGTACCTGTATCCCCTCTCTTTTTGGATTTTCTTTCCCATTTAGGTCACCATGTAGCACTGAGCAGAGTTCCCCATGCTGTACTGTAGGTTCTGACTAGTTATCTATTTTATACGTAGTATCATGCTAACTTGCTTCAGCCATCTCCAACTCTCTGTGGCCACCACGGACTGTAGCCCACCAGGCTCCCCTGTCCATGGGATTCTCCAGGCAAGAATACTAGAGTGGGTTGCCACGCCTTCCTCCAGGGGATCTTCCCGACCCAGGGGTCAAACCCGGGTCTCCTGCATGGGCGGGTGGGTTCTTTACCTCTAGCACCACCTGAGAAGCCCACAGTATCAGTAGGGTCTACATATCAATCCCAAACTCCCAAATCATCTCACCCCACCGCCCCCACCCCTCATTCCCTCCTTGGTACCCATACGTTTGTCTCTCCATCTGCGTCTCTATTTCTGCTCTGCAAACCGGTTCATTGGGACCGTCTTTCTAGATTCCGCGTATATACGCTCATATGCGATATTTTTATGTTTCTGACTCACTTCACTCTGTACGACGACCTCTAGGTCCACCCTCACCTCTGCAAAGTCATTGCCTTTTGATCATTCCTAAGGCGGTAAAGACGGAGAAGGCAATGGCACCCCACTCCAGTACTCTTGCCTGGAAAATCCCATGGATGGAGGAGCCTGGTGGGCTGCAGTCCATGGGGTCGCTAGGAGTCGGACACGACTGAGCGACTTCACTTTCACTTTCCACTTTCATGCATTGGAGGAGGAAATGGCAACCCACTCCAGTGTTCTTGCCTGGAGAATCCTAGGGACGGAGGAGCCTGGTGGGCTGCTCTCTATGGGGTCGCACACAGTCGGACACGACTGAAGTGACTTAGCAGCAGCAGCAAGGTGGTAAAGAATCTGCCTGCCAGTTCAGGAGATGCAGGTTCGATTCCTGGGTTGGGAACATCCCCTGGAGTAGATTAAGGCAACCCACTCCAGTATTCCTGCCTGGAGAATCCCATGGACAGAGGAGCCTGGCGGGCTACAGTCCCCGGGGGTCACAAAGAGTTGGACACCATTGAATGAGCCTGCACAGAAACTCAGGGGGTTGTTCATGGGTAATTGCCAGTTTTTCTATCAAGTAGGATGTCACTCTGCTTTACGGAAAGAAAAACCAAGTGTTGGTTTGCTAAGGATTAAGAGAGTTAATGTTTCCTTCCTCAGGACTCCAAACATCGACCGCCTTGCGGCGGATGGCGTGAGGCTCACCCAGCATCTGGCCGCTGCCCCTGTGTGCACGCCAAGTAGAGCGGCGTTTTTAACAGGCAGATACCCCCTCCGATCAGGTTGGTCCTTCCGTCTATCTAACCACACACTGGACAGAAACTCGCTCTCTGTAACTAATCAGGCATGAATTGTTCAGTACAGGGTCGGGAGAATTCACCTAGTCCCCCTGGTTTTTTTTTTTTTTAATGTTTTGATTTAATTGTGGTCCAAGTCACATAATATACAACATCCTGTCTTAACCATATTTAACCACAGAGTTCAAGGGCTTCCCTGGAGGCTCAGACGGTAAAGAATCTGCCTGCAATGCAAGAGACCTGGGCTTGATCCCTGGGTTGGGGAGATTCCCCTGGAGAAGGGCACGGCTACCCACTCCAGCAATTCTGGCCATGGACTCTACGGTCCATGCGGTCGCAAAGCCTGGGACACAACTGAGCGCCTTTCACCCACAAACTGAAACAGTGTCCCCCTTAAAGACAACGTCGCCCTAACTAGAGAAAAGCCCGCTGTCAGCCAGGAAGACCCAGAGCAGCCAAAAATAAAACAGACATTAAAAAAAGAATGATTTTTTTTTTTTTAAAGAAACTTCACTAGGTGACCATATCAGAGATAAACCCCATGAAGTCAACTCATGTCGGAAGGTTAAATTTCCCATCGCATATTGAGCCATGGAGCTTTCCACCAAATGCTCTGAGTTGAAAATAATAACAGGAGAGACTTTCCTGGGGGTCCAGTGGCTGACTGTGCGCCCAACACAGGGGCCCTGAGTTCAATCCTTGCCCACAAAGCTGAGACCCCCACACGGACAGTTAACAGATCCTGTGGGCCCACCTAAGATCCAGCACAGCCAAGTCGATAAGAGGAAAATATTAAGCAGGTGACTCAGACCGTGAAGAATCTGCCTGCATTGCAGGAGACCCAGGTTCAATCCCTGGGAAGGGAAGATCCCCTGGAGAAGGGCCTGACTACCCACTCCAGTATTCCTCCCTGGAAAATTCTATAGACAGAGGAGCCTGGTGTGTTACAGTCCATGGCTCACAAAGATTCAGACAGGACTGAGTGACCAGAGTTTACAATAGTAATGATGATTCAACTCAATGTCTGACTGTAACATCTCTCTGAACACCATTGATCAAAGGTATGGTTTCCAGTCAAGGCCTCCGTGTTCTTCAGTGGACAGCGGTCTCTGGAGGACTTCCGCCCAGTGAAATAACTTTTGCAAAAATACTGAAAGCTAAAGGCTATACCACCGGACTCATAGGTATGTACACTTTCCAAGGATTAAGCACATTACTGTTTGTTTCTTCTGAAGACTTTTATACTGGACTCAGTTTAGACAGTCCCAATTTTGTTGGCAACATCCAAAGAACCATGGTCAGGAGCCAAACAGTATTGAGCACATTATTTTTATAGGGACATTTAATTCACCCACGGGCTTCTCTGATAACTCACTTGTAAGGAATCCACCTACAATACAGGAGACCCCAGTTCGATCCCTGGGTTGGGAAGATCCGCTGGAGAAGGGATAGGCTACCCACCCCAGTATTCTTGGGCTTCACTTGTGGCTCAGCTGGTAAAGAATCCGCCTGCAATGTGGGAGACCTGGGTTTGATCCCTGGGTTGGGATCAATACTCCAGTATTCTGGCTTGGAGAATTCCATGGACCGGGTAGTCCATGGGGGGTCACAAAGAGTTGGACATGACTGAGCGACTTCCATTTTCAATTCAACTAAAAAGTTTGCAAATGAAATAGTTGGGAAACACAGCAGAATTTCTCACTGTACATAAAGCTCCACGCATGCTGGAATGTTGCTACCCAGGTTGCTTCATGCAAAGTAGATGTGCCAGAAATATCAGCTTAATGAGATATTTGCCATTTCATACAAATTTCTGATACATTCTGATTTAAAAGCTTAGAAATTGGGCAGGGGTTAGAGTAGGAGTTTGGGATGGACATGGACACACTGCCATATTTAACATGGAGAACCAGCAAGGACCTGCTGTCCAGCACAGGGAACTCTGCTCAGTACTCTGTAATAACCTTATGGTCCCAAGGGGGCAGAATGGGGGAAGGGATAGTCAGGGAGTCTGGGATGGACATGGACACACTGCTGTATTTAACATGGAGAACCAGCAAGGACCTGCTGGACAGCACAGGGAACTCTGCTCAATGTTCTGTAATGATCTAACTGAGGAAAAGTTTTGAAAAAGAGAGAACGTGCATACGTATCACTGATTCACTGTGATGTACATCTGAAACTAACAGAACACTGTTAATAATGCTCCAATATGAAATAAAAATTTAAAAAATAAAAATATAACTGCAAATCATCTACAAGACAGCATTGGACGCATCACAGATGTGACAGTAACAAAGTTTCATCAGGACGCAAAATCTCCCTAAGGTTCCCACTGACGCCCACATGGAGCTCTAATCTGTGGCTGCTGTTCAATCGCTCAGTCGTGTCTGACTCTTTGCGACCCCATGGACTGCAGCACGCCAGGCCTCCCTGCCCTTCACCATCTCCCAGAGTTTGCTCAAACTCGTGTCCATTGAGCTGGTGATGCCATCCAACCATCTCCTCCTTTATTGCCCCCTTCTCCTGGCTTCAGTCTTTTTCGGCATCTGGGGTCTTTTCGAATGAGTCCGTTCTTGGCATCAGGTGGCCAAAATATTGGTGCCTCAGCTTCAGCATCAGTCCTTCTAATGAATATTCAGGACTGATTTCCTTTAGGATGGATTGGTTGGGTCTCCATGCAGCAGTCCAAGGGACTCTCAAGAGCCTTCTTCAACACCACAGTTCAAAAGCTTCCATTCTTTGATGCTCAGCTTTCTTTCTGGTCCAACTCTCACATCCATACATGACCAGGGGAAAACCCATAGCCTTGACTAGATGCACCTTTGCTGGCAAAGTTATGGAGTTCTCAACTGAGAAACAAGAAGATGCAGGCAACCCACAGGTGTTTCAAAGGATGATCAGACTCTGAGAAGATGGAGATGGTGATTGGCTACAACGGGCACCAGAAACGCGGGCACAGGAACGCCCTGCCTTGACCCAACCTGGCCAGGTTCCTTGGGAAATAACAGCAAACACTTTCCCCTGCCCAGCTGCCTGCATCCTGACCTCATCCCACGACCCAGCAGAGAACCGAGGCCGCAGCAAGCACGTCCTTACCCACTCACCGAAGGATGAAAGGGCCATTGTTACATCTGCACACTTTTTTTTTTTTTTTTTGCCTGTTTTCCAGGAAAATGGCATTTGGGTCTCAGCTGTGCGTCTCCCGACGATCACTGCCACCACCCGCTCAATCACGGCTTCGACCATTTCTACGGAATGCCATTCAGCATGATGGCGGACTGCGAGCGCTGGGGACTATCCGAGAAGCGTGCGGTCCTGGAGCGTCGCCTCGACGTCTGCTCCCAGCTCGCGGCCCTGGCCACCCTCACACTCACAATCGGGAAACTCACCCACTTGATACCGGCCGCCTCCTGGACGCTGGTCATCTGGTCGACCGTCGTGTTCCTCCTGCTCTCCGCCGCTTCCTGTTTGGTGGGCGCCCTGATCGAGCACGCAGACTGCTTTCTGATGCGGAATCATTCCATCGCAGAGCAACCCATGCGCTCTCAGAAGACTATGCCACTCATGCTCCGGGAGGTCTCATCCTTCATCAAAAGGTGAGTGCAGAAAGGCGCTTCAGGGTGAAGACGCAGCCCAAATCTCCTTCTTCCGAAATGGGTACGTTGTTGTTCGGTCGCTCAGTCATGTCTGACTCTTCGTGGCCCCATGGACTGCAGCACGCCAGGCCTCCCTGTCCACCACCAACTCCCGGAGCTTACTCAAACTCGCGTCCATCGAGTCAGCAATGCCATCCAACCATCTCATCCTCTGCTGCCCCCTTCCCCTCTTGTTAATAGGTATTAAAAAAAAAAGAAGAAGAAGTGAAACTCTTAGTCGCTGAGTCATATCTGACTCTTTACGACCCCATGGACTATAGCCCACCAGGCTCCTTTGTCCGTGGGATTCTCCAGGCAAAAATACTGGACTGGGTTGCCATTTCCTCCTCCAGGTGATCTTCCCGACCCAGGGATCAAACCTAGGTCTCCTGTATTGCAGGCAGATTCTTTACCAACTAAGCCACCAGGGAAGGCCGTATAGTGAATTAGTTCTGGCTCAGAAAGACGATTTTGGTAAAATGGAGGCTGGGTGGCATTCCCTGGAACCCAACTGGGTCCCCTGAAACAAGTGCCCGAGAAATAAGGCCAGGTGTGTTGTATCGGTTTTCAGAAAGAAGGAAGGACCTTTCCTCCTCTTTGTGTCCTTTCTTCACGTCCACACCCCTCTTGTCACGACTGAGAACTTCCGTGGGAGGAGTCCCCACGGGCTTTACGGGGACAACACCGAAGAGATGGACTGGATGGTGGGTAAGTAGCTTTTGTTTGTTGCTGTCCGAACACTTTAACGCCTGCTTCATACTCACCTCTGCTCCTTCTTTCTTCTCTATAACCTTCTGTTCCCTCACTTTTAAGTGTTCGCCACATTGTCCTAAGTCTCATGCACCCTTGCAGCGCTCCTGAAATTTTTTGGAGGCTGAATGGGGCATATACAAAGAAATGTATGAATCTTAGGTCAAAGATGCTTTCTGATGGTTCAGCCTCCGAGTCTGAACAAGTCTTTGTGACCCCACGGACTGCAGCACTCCAGGCTCCTCTGTCCTTCACCATCTCCTAGAGTTTGCTCAAATTCGTGCCCATTGAGTTGGTGACGATATCTTATCATCTTATCCTTTGCTGCCCCTTTCTCCTTCTGCCTTCAATCTTTCCCAGCATCAGGGTCTTTTCCAGTGAGTCAGCTCTTCCCATCAGGTGGCCACAGGACTGCAGTTTTGGCATCAGTCCTTCCAATGAATATTCAGGGTTGGCTTCTTTTAGGATGGACTGGTTTGACCTTGCAATCCAAACAACGCTAAGAGTCTTCTCCAGCACCACAGTTCGAAAGCATCAGTTCTTTTGTGCTCAGCTTTCTTTGTGGTCCAACTCGCACATCCGTACATGACTACTGGGAAAACCACAGCTTTGACGACACCAACTAGAATACCACACGTCTATTACTGATCACTCAATATGCTTTCATACTAAAGACTCCTTTTTCATGAAGCATTCCAAAAATTTGGTGAAAGACCGTCTTCAGTTTTGACCGCCTCAGACACATCTGTTCTTTGCAGGCCAGATCCTTGAGACTTTGGATGCACAAGGCTTGACCAACAGCACCCTCGTTTATTTCACATCGGATCACGGTGGATCCTTAGAGGCTCAGTTTGGAAACAACCAATACGGTGGCTGGAATGGGGTATATAAAGGTGAGAGTGAGGCATTCCCGGATGTATCTACTGTCCTCATCTCTTCCCAGTAATTCTCATCCTTTCCTCTGGAATGTGAGTTTACAAAAGCAGAGTCACAAAAATCAGAAGAACTCAAATGATCACTGTGGTGGACGGAATCATGTTCCCCAAAGACGTCCACATCCTTTATAGACACGCGGTTGATAGAATAGTGTCTCCAGAGGTGTCCATGTACTGACCCCCGAGTGGTGTCTCCCGAGACATTCACATCCTGACCCCAGTATGGTAGAAAACCCACACCCAGATTAATAAAATAAAACCTGGCCATGTAGGAGCTAAATGTCATCATGTCATTAAACAGAGAGGGACAGAAAGAGTGATTTACAATGGACAGAAGGCTTTCGTCACCCAGGGAAGCAACCCCTGATTTCCAATCACATTCTTTCCTATTCACGTTTAAACACAGGCGGCAAAGGCATGGGCGGCTGGGAAGGCGGGATCCGGGTCCCGGGGATATTCCGGTGGCCCGGGGTCCTGCCAGCCGGCCGCGTGATCCATGAGCCCACCAGCCTGATGGACGTCTTCCCCACCGTGGTCCACCTTGCGGGCGGCCAGGTGCCCCAGGACAGGTAAGGACCGGCCCAGAGAAGGCAATTCCGTTTTGCCTAGAGACAGCATGTGCGTCAAACACCACTGTCCCTTTCATTGGGCCTGAAACACCCATGAGATCGGTACCTGGAAAAGCATTCATCATTAGGGGCTCCGATATTTGCTTTATGGGGTATACAACATGTCCTTCTCCTGAGTTAAAAGTGGAGCCTTTTGAGTATAAGGATGATGGTTGCGGAAACGCACCAATACATTTACTGGCAGTTCATCTCGAGAGTCCTTTTCACGTAGCCTGGTAGGGACTTTCGGTGTTTCCGTTGTTTTTCCCCCTTTAAATATTATAGAGACTTCCCTGGAAGCCCGGTGGTCGAGACTCTGTATTTCCAAGGCAGGGGTTGTGGGTTCAATCTCTAGTCGGGGAACTAAGATCCTACGTGCAGCACAACATGGTACCCCCCGAAATTATAGAAAATTTGGGAGTAAACAAAAGAAAATAAAATAATTTCTTAAACTTGCTAACACACAGATGAATACATAATTAATTTATATGATCAAAGTGAAAGCATTAGGCGCCCAGTCGTGTCCGACTCTTTGCAACCCCATGGACTATAGCTCGCCAGGCTCCTCTGTCCATGGGATTTTCCAGGCAAGGATACTGGAGTGGGTTGCCATGCTGTTCTCCAGGGGATCTTCCCAACCCAGGGATGGAGCCCCAGTCTCCTACCTTGCAGGCAGATTCTTTACCGTCTGAGCCAGCAGGGAAGCCCCATATTATATGATACCTATATACTATATGTATTTAGATATATTTTATATACTTGTATATGTGTGCGTGCTAAGTCCCTTCAATTGTGTCTGACTCTTTGCGATGCTATGGACTGTAGCCCACCAGGCTCCTGTCTGTCTCCAGGCAAGAACACTGGAGTGGGTTGCCATGCCCTCCTCCAGGGGCTCTTCTCCATCCAGGGATCGAATCCAGGTCTCTTAGGTTTCCAGCACTGGCAACCAAGTTCTTTACCACCGCTGCCACCTGGGAAGCCCCTATTCGTATATGTATACATATTTACATATTTGTATAAAATATGTCTAAGTATAGCTCTAGATATACATGTACATATCTATGTATATTTAGACACCTTAATGCATGGACAAAAATTTTAATGGCTTTACAGTATTCTTTCAACTAACCTCTTCTAGGTGGACATTAGCCTTGTTCCTCAAAGAAAAAAAAAAGCAAAACCTGGCTTTGACATTTTACTGCCTGTCATAATTATCTTTTTAGTAAAAATCCTTACAAGTTGAATTTCTGGGTCATACTCTATGCCATTTACAGGTAAATTTCTTGATATATTTTGTATATGTGTTATAGATGGCCTATAGATTATATATGTATATTTGTATATGTGATATACATTATATGTTTTTATGTACTAATATATTGTGTGTGTATATATATGCACACACATACATACATATATATATGTAGTGTGTATATGTGTGTTAGTCACTCAGTTGTGCCCAACTCTTTGTGACCCCACTGACTGTAACGCACCAGGCTCCTCTGTCCATAGGATTTCCCAGGCAAGGATACTGGAGTGGGTTGCCATTCCCTTTTCCGAGGGATCTTCCTGACCCAGGGATCGAACCTGCTCCTCCTGCATTGTCAGGGAGATTCTTTACCGCGAGCACCACCAGGGAAGCCCCATGCATAGCGTATATACACATACTTATTTTATTGCATATATTTATGGAATGATTCCAGGTCTCGTGGATGCGCAGCACGTACTCGGTGATGAGTTACAGCTCCAATCCGTATAGAACCAAGCAGCTGTTTCCCAGACATTAACCCATCCATGCATTCAGAATAAGGCTGGGTAGACCTTGGCTTCAGCCCCCTGCAGGGGGCGGGGACCCGCCAGGCTCTTCCAAACAAAGGTCCTGCCTGCAGGCGGATGGTGTATCAGCTGCCCGCCGCCGGGGCTCACTAAAGGGTCTGGCCCGCCTCCCAGCGGCCCCGCCCTGAGTCCGCCCCCTCGCTCCCACCTGCAGGGTGGTGGACGGCCGGGACCTGCTGGCCCTGCTCCAGGGGACCGCGCGGCACTCAGACCACGAGTTCCTCCTGCACTACTGTGAGAGCTTTCTGCACGCCGCCCGGTGGCACCAACGCGACCGTGAGTCCGCCGCACGCGGGGCCGGCTTGGCCTCCGCTCTCCTTTTCTGCTCCTTCACGCCTTCCATTTATTTCCACGGGATCGCCTCTACTTCCTTCTTGGCGGGATTTTGCATCCGATCCCAGGAGCATCCTTTAGTTGTGAATCATTCTGCCCCATGGGAAGGGAATGCTTTCGTATGGTTTTGTCGCTATGGTTTCAGTCACTAAGTCGTGTCTAACTCTTTGGTGACCCCATGGACTGTGTGAAGCCCCCCACCCCCCAGGCTCCTCTCTCCATGGGATTCTCTGGGCAAGAATACTGGAGTGGGTTGCCATGCGCTCCTCCTCCAGGGAATCTGCCCGACGCAGGGGTCGAACACGGGTCTCCCGTGTTGCAGGCAGATTCTTTACCGTCTGAGCCACCAGGGAAGCCCACGCTTGGCCCATCCACCCCAAACATGCTCAGCAGACTGGCCACCGTCCGTCCTTAACCTTCAGCTAAGTCCACTACCTGAATCAGTTAAGTTGACTAATTCTCGCCCTTCCTCCAGGAGGCACAGTGTGGAAAGTCCACTTCGCAACCCCCGTCTTCCAGCCGGACGGTGCGGGCGCCTGCTATGGGCAGGCAGTGTGCCCCTGCTCAGGAGACAGGGTGACCCACCACGTCCCACCGCTGCTGTTCGACCTGTCCCGAGACCCTTCCGAGGCCCACGCCCTCACGCCGGACACGGAGCCGTCGTTCCACCGGGTGGTGGAGACCGTGGCCCGGGCCGTGGCGGCCCATCGCCGGACGCTGAGCCCCGTTCCACTGCAGCTGGACGCGGCGGACAACACGTGGAAGCCGTGGCTGCAGCCGTGCTGTGGGCGGTTTCCCTTCTGCTGGTGCCATCGGGATGCAGACTCACGATAGGAGCCCGGCTGGGAATACCCGCTCACTGGGGTCAAAGAAATATAAAACATCGGTGTGGAGCCAAGTCGCCTGCCTGTGTGGGCTTGAATGCTTTCACCTAGAATCCAGGCTTGGGGTTGGTGCGGGGTGGTGGGGGTGGTGGGAAGGAAAGGCTAAGATGTATGAAGAGTAACATGGAAGCTCACATTGCAGCTGTGTTGTGCCAGACTCTTTGTGACCCCATGGACTGTAGCGCCACCAGGCTCCTCTGTCCATGGGATTCTCCAGGCAAGAATACAGGAGCGGGTGGCCGAGCCCTCCTCTAGGGGATCTTCCCGACCCGCAGATCCAACCGCATTGCAGGCGGATTCTTTACCAGCTGAGCCACCAGGGAAGCCCGGAGGAAACTTAGATGACCACATGTAAATTACGTAAGCAATGGGGATTTGCTGTATGACTCAGGGAACTCAAGCAGGGGCTCGGTGACAACCTCGACGGGTGCGATGGGGAGGCAGATGGGAGCAAGGATCAAGAGGGAGGGGACATATGTATACCTATGGCTGATTCATGTTGAGGTTTAGCAGAAGCCAACCACCTTCTGTAAAGCAATTATCCTTCAATTAAAAAGATAAATCAATTAAAAGAATCCAGTAGTTGTCTGTTTTGACTTTGAGAAAGACAAATATCATATATTAATGTACATAGGAGAAGGGGATGACAGAGGATGAGATGGCTGGATGGCATCACCGACTCAATGGACATAAGTCTGAGCAAACTCCGGGAGTTGGTGATGGACAGGGAGGCCTGGTGTGCTGCGGTCCACAGGGCCACAGAGAGCCGAACGCGACTGAGCGACTGAACTAGACTGAACTGAACGCACATACGTGGAATCTAGAAAGAGGGTCCGGACGATCCTAACTGCAGAGCCGCAAAGGAGACGAAGACATAAAGGACAGACTTGCAGACACAGCGAGGGAAGGACAGACGGATAGGATAGCCTTGAAACCTATGTCCGATCATTCGTAAGGTAGAGAGCCAGTTGGAATTTGCCGTACGATGCTAGGAAGCCAAAGCTGGCGCTCTGTGACAAGCTATAGGGGTAGGAGAGGGAGGGAAGTTCAAGAGGAAGGGGATATATGTATACCTATGGCTGATTCATGTTGATGGATGTCAAAAACCACAATATTGGGAAGTAATGACTCTCCAATAAAAAAATTAGCCTCCAACGCTAAAATATACAAATGAACTTATCTACACAACAGAAACCGGGTCTGATGCATGCATCAGAAAGACCCCCTGGAGGAGGAAATGGCAACCCACTCCAGGATTCTTGCCATGTGTATGCTTGCTGATTCCCTTTGCTGTACTCCTGAAACTAACACAAGATCGTAAATCAACTCTAGTCCAATAACAGAAGACTCCTGAGAGTCCCTTGGACAGCAAGGAGATCCAACCAGTCCATCCTAAAGGAAATCATCCGTGAATATCCATTGGAAGGACTGTTGCAGAAGCTGAAGCTTCAATATTCTGGCCACATGCTGCGAAGAGCTGACTCACTGGGAAAGACCCCGATGCTGAGAAAGATTGAAGGCGGGAGGAAAATGGGGCGAGAGAAAATGAGGGCGCTGGATGCACGTGAGTTTGAGCAAACTCCGGGAGCTGGTGAAGGACAGGGAAGCCAGGCAGTTCTGTCGCCCTGTGGACTCACAAAGGAGTCAGACACGACTTAGAAACAACTGCACTCCCGCTTTGGCCCCTGTCTCCTGGGAGTGCCCGCCACCGAGAAAGCCACCCAGGAAAACCTGTTTAGAAGGTCGGTTTCGCCTGAGGCCCCAGGACTTTAAGCGGATTAGAGCGGGAGGGGGACCCCACACCCCAGATCTCTCCGCTCGGTGGGCGGGACCCAGAGCGCACGGGGCAAAGTTCCGCGCTCCCGGCCGCGCCCCGCCATGGCGCTCACAGCGCAGAGGAGACGCGCGGCGCACGCCGCCAGGTGCGCGGGACCCCGGGCCCCGGTCCTTCCCCGATCCTGGGGCTGGGGGCGTGGAAACAGGGCAATAGAGTAGGGAGGGGCGTCTAGGGTGAGCTTGGACGCCCCCATCCACC
>WJNR01000442.1:5218023-5230471 GCA_009758055.1 Oreamnos americanus
GAGGTGTAGAGGGATGGATAAGGGATGGATGCATGGATACACAGATGATGGATGGATATAGGTAGATGGGTGGATGAATGCATGGATTGATAAGTGGATGAATGCATGGATTGATGGGTGGATGAATGCATGGATTGATGGGTGGATGAATGCATGGATTGATAAGTGGATGGGTGGACGGGTGGATGGGTGGATGGATAGAACGGTGGTAGGTAAATGGATATATAAGAGATGGAAAAGGTGACGTGATAGGTGACTAGATAGAGAAATAGATATACACAGAGATAATAGATGAAGGTGATGGCACCCCACTCCAGTACTCTTGCCTGGAAAATCCCATGGACGGCGGAGCCTGGTAGACTGCAGTCTGTGGGGTCGCTAAGAGTCAGACACGACTGAGCGACTTGACTTCCACTTTTCACTTTCATGCATTGGAGAAGGAAATGGCAGCCCACTCCAGTGTTCTTGCCTGGAGAATCCCAGGGACGGGGGAGCCTGGTGGGCTGCTCTCTATGGGTTCGCACAGAGTGGGACACGACTGAAGGGACTTAGCAGCAGTGGCAGGTAGATAATAAATAGTTACATACAGAGGGGCCTCCCTGTCGGCTCAGCTGGTAAAGAATCTGCTTCAGTGCAGGAGATCTGGGTTCGATCCCTGGGTGGGGAAGATCCCCTGGAGGAGGGCATGGCAGCCCACTCCAGTACCCTTGCCTGGAGAATCCCATGGACAGAGGAGCCTGGCGGGCTGCAGTCCACGGGGTCACAAAGAGTCAGACACAGCCGCATATAGAGGACACAGCCGCATATAGAGGACACAGCCGCATAAGAGGAAGAGACACAGGTAGATAACAGATGACAAAAGACAGAAAGGTGAGGGATGAGAGATGCAGGTGTCCACGCCGCTGACGGGGCACCGACTCCGTTTGCCCCTAGGCGGAAGGCTCTGGAAGGTCCATTACACCACGCCCCGCTTCCACCCCGAGGGCGCAGGGGCCTGCCACGGCCGCAGCGTGTGCCCCTGCTCAGGAGCCGGCGTGACCCACCACGACCCTCCCCTGCTCTTCGACCTTTCCGAGGACCCGTCCGAGGCCCAGCCCCTGTCGCCCGACGCCTGGCCCCTGTACCACGAGGCGGTGGCCCGCGTGGGCCGGGCGGTCCGGGAGCACCGCCGGTCACTGCGCCCGGCGCCTGAGCAGCTGTCCTTCTGGAACGTGGTCTGGAAGCCGTGGCTGCAGCCCTGCTGCGGGCCCTTCCCGTTCTGCGCATGCTCCCGGGACGCGGACCCCAGGGAGACCTGACCTCGCCTCTCCCCAAGTTACAGCAAGGGGTGGGTGAGGAGGCAGGGAGAACGGGACCCTTGTGTGCTGTCGGGAATGGAGAACTGCCGCGGCCGCTAGGGGCAACGGGGTGGACGGTCCTCCAGCCACCAAAAAATGGAACTACCCTAGGATGCAGCTATGCCAGTCCTGCGTGTGTGTGTCTGTGCGTGCGTGTGTGTCTGTGTGTGTGTCTGTGTGTGTCGCTCAGCCATGTCTGAAGGAGTCTTTTGAGCCTAGAAAAGAAAACAAGAGTTTCAAAGGCCCTTGCTGAATCATCTAACTTCGGAGAAAACAAAACAGAACTTTAGGTCCCGCCCTGATGCCCCAGGCCGGTTGCATCTATCTGGGGCTTATCACCCCCTGTCCAGAAATCTTCCACCCCCTACACCTGTCCAGAAGACTTATCACCCCCCTGCCCAACTACAAATGCCATCTCAGCTAAAGAATACCCAAAACATCCCTCCTAATTAACGTTTCCTTATTGCTTCCATAAACCTCCCTATAAATACAGAGCCTCCCTGGTCCCTCTCTGCACTCAGCCTGGTCGTTAGGCCGACTGTCGCCCTTCCTTGCCTAAATAAAGGTAACCTACTTCTACTGAGATGGTCTTTCCTCTTTCTGCCTCGGCCCAAACTATACCTTACAATGTCCAACTCTGTGAGACCCCATGGACTGCAGCCCTCCAGGCTCCTCTGTCCATGGGATTCTCCAGGCAAGAACACTGGAGTGGGTTGCCATTTCCTCTGCCAGGGGAAGCTTCCGGACCCAGGGATCAAACCCAGATCTCCTGCGTTGCAGGCAGATTCTCAAACTGAGCCCCCACGGAAGCCCTAGGTATTTGTCTGCAGGAGATGAAATCAGGATGTTGGAGGCTTCTTTGCACCGCTGTTTACTTCAGTGGTATTCACAGTAGCCAAGATGTGGAAACAACCCAAGTGTGTTATCAATGGACGAATGAATACAGAAAATATATGTACACACACATGCTCATACTCTTTGTGACCCCGTGGACTGTAGCCCCGCCAGGCTCCTCTGTCCATGGGATTCTCCAGGCAAGAATACTGGAGTGGGTTGCCATGCCCTCCTCCAGGGGAGCTTCCCCACCCAGGGATTGAAACCGGGTCTCCTGCACTGGCAGGCAGGTTCTTTAGCACTGAGCCACTTGTGAAGCCTACACACACACACACACACACACACACACACACACACACGAATATTATTTGGCCACAAAAACGAAATCTTGTCACTTGCAGCAACGAGCTGCCCTGGTGGCTCTGCCTGCAATGGGGGAGAGCTGAGTTCAGTCCCTGGCTGGGGAAGAGACCCCTGGAGGAGGGCATGACAACCCACTCCAGGATTCTTACCTGGAGAATCCCATGGATGGAGGGGTCTGCTGGGCTTTAGTCCACGGGGTCGCAGAGAGTGGGACACGACTGAGCGGCTGAGCAGACAACAGGTGAGCCTTGAGGGCATAATGCTAAGTAGGATAAGTCAGGCAGAGAAAGACAGCTATCTTATGATCTCACATCTGTGTGGAAGCAAAAACAATAAAGTTCTAGCTGCAGAGAGCAGAGTGCTGAGTGTCACAAACTGTGGAGCGGCTGGTGATGGGGAGGCTCTTCCAGCTGTAAGATGGACACGCACTTCCTTGTTGAAAACCTCCGAACTGTCAGGCCACCTATAAAACCAACGATTCAAACAGGAATGCTCCTAACTTAGAGGTTCCACCTGGCTTCGTTGAACATTGTATTTTTTTTTTTTAAGATTTTTATTTGAACATGGACCATGTTTTTTTAAGGTCTTTATTGAATTTGTTCCAGTACTGCCTCTTTTCTGTTTTGGTTCTTTGGGCCCTGAGGCATGTGAGAATCTTAGCTCCCCAACCAGCGACCTTAACCACTGAACCACCAGGAAGTCCTTGTATTTCTTAAAAAACAAAACAAAACATTTTTTTAAGTTTATGCATTTTCATCTTCTTTGGGTCTTTTTCTTCTTTTCCCGTGTTACAACTTTCTGACGTACGCCTCGTGAATTCCATTCATTTTGAGTCGGACCTTCCCGCCCACCACCTTTGCTGGAAAACAGTCTTTAACTCCTGCAGCCTTAAAATGTTACACATTTCCGTGGTAATCTGTGGTAATCTGTTGTAAAAGTGGTTCTGAGAATAAACAAGTGTTTTCTCAGCAGGTGGGTGCCTGGCGGGAAAGTGGGGAAAGACCCCCCCAGAAGAAGGGGGCTTGCCCTGCAGACCCCCAGTGCAAAGAAACAGCCTTGAGGCCCAGGAGTGTGGAAAGCTGGGAGGGGTCAGCCGGGACTTGGGGCCCGGAGCTGATGCCTGGCTGGATTGAACAAACTCCGTCTTTGTCCCCCAGGCGCCTGTGAGTCTGGTCTTTAACTCTGGACAAGGCGACTTACTATGATCAGGTCAAAGTTCACGAGTGTCCCTGAGGACCCTAGAGTCTACTTCTTAAGAGTTTCCATGGTAACAACTGGCCCAACCGGTTAAGCAGGCTGTCACAAACAAGAGATTGCGGAGGCTTGGCTGGCCCCTCCCCTCCAGTGTCTGCGTGTGTGTTTGTATCTCCAGTGGGATATGTATTCAGTTCAGTTCAGTCGCTCAGTCGTGTCTGACTCTTTGCCACCCCATGGACTGCAGCACGCCAGGCCTCCCTGTCCATCACCCACTCCCGGAGTTCACTCAAACTCAGGTCCATCGAGTAGGTGATGCCATCCAGCCATCTCATTCTCTGTCGCCCCGTTCTCCTGCCTTCAATCTTTCCGAGCATCGGGGTCTTTTCCAATGAGTCAGTTCCTCGCGTCAACACACAGCAGACGCGTTCCGAGAGGTCTCTATCAACACGTATCTTTCTGCCTGTGGATGTCCAGTGGTCTCAGCACTGTTTGTGGAAAAGACCATCCTTTCTCTGCGGCCTTGCCTCTGCACTTGGGCGACCCCTTGCCTTCACGGATGGGGAACAGTGAGGTCGGAGGAGGATGGTCTCCCGGTTAGAGGTTTACGACTAGCCTCCTGTTTGCATTTCGTGGGGCCTGAAGACGTGGGCTTCAGGCTGGAAACTTAAAACCAGCGTCCTGTGTGCCTTTCCTGAGGTAAGGAGATTAGGCCGGGCTCCAGTGGAGGGATGTAGAGTCGGCCTCAGAAACAGGGCAACTCGCTAAGTGTTTGTCCCTAGTAAACGTCTCAAGGGAAGAGTCACGGCAAGGCCACAGAGGGCCTAAACCCCATGTGACTAAAGGGTTAAGGGATGTGTGTTCGCCCCTCTTTGGGGACAAGCGAAACACTACACGTGCCAGGAAGTCTCCTTGTGGGGGAGGGTCCAAAGTCAGGCTATGGGGCCAGACCGTGACGAGTCTTGCTTCTCCCAGAAGCCTTCACTGCGTGATCCATCTTGCCTGAGGGGTGCGTGTGCACACCGCAGGGGAGGGTCCTGGGGTAGGTCAGGTGTGGGAAAAGAAACCAGATACTCGGCCTGAAGGAAGACAAATATCCGGAACTGCCTTATAAAGATATCTTAACTCTGTACCGGGCTCCTCCTCTCTGGGAGCCGGGGTGTGGGGGGGGGCCTGGAGGAGGGGGCGGGGCCCACACCCTCTGTCTCACCTTAAGCTTCTCTGTCTTGCTTCTGTCGTAACTGAACGGATCATTTCCCTATAAGCTCTGTCCCTTGCGATGCTGTATTTCTAAAAAAAAAATTTTTATACCCGCATTTACAGTTTCTGCCTCTGAGATAAATGCATTTTTCACTGGGGGCAACGTTCCAGGGAAAAACAGCTTCTAGCCTCCTAGCCCTTTGTGGGTGTGTTGGCTAGGATCCCTGGTTCTCATCCAGGATGCCCATCCCTGGGCAGGGAATGAAGATCTCGCTCGCCTTGGGTGCGTGCTCGGTCACTTCAGTCTTGTCTGACTCTGTGTGACCTCATGGACCCTCCAGGCTCCTCTGTCCAATGGGGATTCTTCAGGCAAGAGTACTGGAGTGGGTTGCCGTGCCCTCCTGCAAGGGATCTTCCTGACCCGGGGATCGAACCCATGTCTCCTGCGTTGAAGGCAGATTTCTTCCCGCTGACCCCCTGGGGAAGCCCACTGCTGCCTTGATGAGATCAATAATACATGCCCACGCTCAGGGAATTGACAGATTAAATGCTCGGGACATCAGGCACTCGGTCTGCAGTACTGGGAGTTTTCTATACTGCTCTTTGACCACTACTGAAGCCTGGAAAGTCCGTAAGAGGTCTCCTGGAGGAGGACATGGTCTTGATGAAGAGCTGAGATCTAGACAAGCTTACAGAGACTGTATTAGTTTCCTGGACTGATTACAACAAATGACCACAAAGCAGGGGACTTAAATGACATCCACCCTCCCCCAGCCCTGGAGACTAGATGTCTGAGGTCAAGGGTCCCAGGGCTGGGCTCCCTGCAGAGGCTCCAGGGGAGGGTCCTTCCCGCCTCTTCCAGCTTCCGTGGGCTCCAGGCGTCCGTCCTTGGGCTGGTGGCCGCCTCCGTCCCGTCTCTGCCTCCGTCTCCACGTGGCTTCTCCTCTGCGTCCTTGTCTCCCCTCTTCTGTCTTACCTAAGCACACCTTATACGAGGCTTTGAAACCAAACCACTACCAGGGTTTCTTCAAAACTTGTTTTCCTACCATTTTCTTTTCTCAAGCTGCCATGCTTTTATTTTTACAAACGTCTTGCAGAGCCTCCTGGTTCCTTGAAACAGTAAATAATCAAAAAATAGTTCTTGGATGAATTGGTACATGACTCCATGACTCATTCCAAGAACTAAAAAGGAAATGCCATGGGGGAGGGTAAAAACGTCTTTGAGAACTTGCTCTAAAAGGGCACGTCTTTCAACATTTGCTACAAACTACTCAGCCAGAGAAATATTTGTGAGCTTTTGTTGATACCGAGGAGTGGCCTTCCAGAAATGCTCTCTGGTGTGACAAGCAGCAACAGGCTGTCAGAGTTATTGACGAGCCCCACCCGGAAATCTGTGCGTGCATGTGGCAGACGAGTTCAAGTTCAACCGTGGTGGGAGGCCCACCGGAGAAAAAGATGTGTGACTTTTTTTTTCCTTTCTTAGCTTTATTTATTTATTTTTGGCTGTGCCCTGCAACATGGGGGACCTTAGCTCCCCACCCAGGGATCAAACCCACGCCCCCTTGCAGTGGACGAGAGGAGTCTTAACCAGTGGACCACCAGGGACGTTCCTTTCCCCAGATTCATAGAAGTGTCACTGACATACTCCACGGTGTAAATTTATGGTTGCAACGCAGAGATCTCAAATATGTATAAATGGGTGGCGCTACTGGTAAGGAATCCACCTGCCAATTCAGGAGACATGGGTTCGGTCCCTAGGTCCGAAAGATTCCCCTGGAGGAGGGCGTGGCAACCCACTCCAGTATTCTTGCCTGGAGAATCCCCTGGCTGGCATGTCACCAAAGGGTTACCACCAAACGTTAGCTGACACCCCCATCGTATCAGCCACCCTTTCTTTTCGGTGATGAGAAAATTTTAAATCTATTCTCTCAGCGATGCCTCAGTATGTAATACTGTCTCATTAGCTTCGATCACCGTGCTAATTAACGTACATTAATTCACCTTGTTCTATGTTCTGAATGTCCGTTCTCATGCACAGGCTGTGTCTACACGACACAAAGCCCCACCTTTGTCTGCCAGTAGCAATGTATTTTTGGGTCACCCCACTGCTAGGTTTTCTAAGTTTAAAATTTTTTATTTTTGGTGTTTACTTGCTCTACAACATTCTGTTAGTTTTTTCCGTACAGCAAAGTGAATCAGCTACACGAGTCCCCTTGGGTTGCAGGGAGATCCAGCCAGTCCATCCTAGAGGAAATCAACCCTGAATATTCATTAGAAGGACTGATGCTGAAGCTGAAGCTCTAATACTTTGGGCACCTGATGGGAAGAGCTGACTCATTGGAAAAGACCCTGATGCTGGGAAAGATTGAGGGCAGGAGGATGAGAGGACGACAGAGGATGAGGTGGTTGGGTGGCATCACCGACTCAGCGGACATGAGTTGTAGCAAACTCTGGGAGATGGTGAAGGACAGGGAAGCCTGGCGTGCTGCAGTCCACGGGGTCACAGAGACTCAGACACGACTTCGTGACTGAGCAACAAATACATGTGTCCCCTGTTTTTTTGGATTTCCTTCCCATTTAGGTTACTATCAATTCTGAAAAACCCATTTGGTTATTTTAATTGATAGTAAGACAAACGAAGGCAGTCACATTCCTATAAATGGTGTTCTGAAGACTCAGAACACATCCAAAACCGAAGGAGACTGCATTGCCGTCCTAAGATTTTAATTGCCACGCGCTAGCCTTCATCCAGACAGACAGACTTCATAATGCGGGAGAGAGATCTGAATTGAGTCTAGACTTGAAGCCAGTGAGCCGTCGGACCATTCGCACGGAGGGTCTTCTTCGGAGAAGATGGAGTCCAACGTTTACCAGCCAGAGTTCTCCTCTCATGGACATAGAATCCGCCTTTTGTATCTTACAGTCCAACATCATGTTTCCCCAAAACAAGCCTAAGGGGTTGGTTACTCTGATGGTTGGCAACCACCACCACCACCACCCCCCACCCAACCCACTCAAGGAGTTCGTCCCCACGGCTCTTTCCTAGTAGCCCCTGAAGAATCATATGTAGGAAACCAACCAAGAAGCCAGATCATTCACCCACAGGTAAGAAATAAAAGCCCCTCCAGAGAGGGCACCTCTCACAGCGAACGCTACTACAAACCCCAGAAGTCCACTCAGATCCCGCGTGGATTTGAACAAAGCCACCTCAACCTTCTTCCAAACCCACGTCACGATTTTCAATAGTACGTGCTCAGCCACTCAGTTGTGTCTGACTCTGTGTGACCTCATGGACTGTAGGCCCCCAGGCTCCTCTGTCCATGGGATTCTCCAGGTAAGCACGCTGGAGTGGGTTGCCATTTCCTCCTCCCAGGGATCTTCCCAAGCCAGGGATCAAACCTGACACCTCCTGCAGACTCTTTACCACTCAGCCACCTGGGGAAGCGATACACTACTCAAACATTTAAAACCCGCATCTTGTCTTTAGTACAGCGACCCGTGTCCGGCTTTAATTATCTTTGTGGTGGCCCGCATCTCCTCCTCCTTATGACAGCAGCTGACACCTGGCTTTAATTGTCCTTGCGGTGGTCACAAACACTGACCCCGTGAGAGGGTCTGACACACTGCATTCATTCCAAATTAGGATGCTTCTGAAGTAAGGCTTTCCCGTGGAATTACAACGTCCAGTGTCACAGAATGGAGGATTGTCCCCACATAGCTGAGTTGCATTGGCTGACTGAGGACCACGAGGGCAGCTGTGAGGCGAGGTAGTGCGACCCAGCCAAGGGCAGTCCCGTGTCCTCGACCCCGCATGGATTCGCCTCCAGAGAAACAGCCTCCCCAGATCCAGTCACCATGAGCACGTGACCCTTGGGCGTAAACCCTGGGTGCTTATTCCTGCGTACGGTGTCACGTGGAAGCCTGGATGGGAGGGGAGTCTGGGGAGAATGGATACACGTATGTGTCTAGCTGAGTCCCTTCGCCGTCCACCTGAAACCATCATAACATTGTTGATTGGCTACATCCCAATACAAAATAAAAAGGGCAAAATGAAAAAAAGAAAACAAAACTGGAGTGGGTTGCCATTTCCTTCTCCAGGGGATCTTCCCGACCCAGGGATCAAACCCATATCTCCTGTGTTAGCAGGCGGGTTCTTTACCACTAGCGCCACCTGGGACGTCTTCTACAGCAGGGGTTAAACCAGTTTGGGAGAGGTCATCTCTCCCCAGCCAGCTAGAATCTCCTTCCAAATATTTCTGATGTGTCCCCTTGGGGACTATATCAAGAGACTTTGAAGTCCCCCTGGGTATTTCTGCAGAAGAGAAAGCACAGCCGTGGTGTCTGTCAGCCAGTCTTGGCAAAATTCACACTACAGTCACACTCAAGACATCCAGACATTGACCCCGTCTTCAAGAAAAGGACTTAATCATTCTGAAGGTTCTCAGGGAGCTCAATACCTTTCTGAGTCCTATGTGTTTGAAGCTCTGCAGTGCTTCAAGCTAATCCTACATACGATGGACGTGGTTTCATCAGTCTGGGAGAAAATCCTGAGCTCCTTCAAGCAAGTCCAGAGACCCAGGGTTGACCAGAAGGCCATACTCATGTTCTCTTTTGCTGCTGTTCAGCTGCTGAGTCATGTCCGATTCTTTGCCACCCCATGGACTGCAGCATGCCAGGCCTCCCTGTCCGTCACCAACTCCCGGAGTTCACCCAAACCCATGTCCATCGAATCGGTGATGCCATCCAACCATCTCATCCTCTGTCGTCCCCTTCTCCTCCTGCCCTCAATCTTTCCCAGCATCAGAGTCTTTTCAAATGAGTCAGTTCTTCGCATCAGGTGGCCAAAGTATTGGAGTTTCAGCTTCAACATCAGTCCTTCCAATGAATATTCAGGACTGATTTCCTTTAGGATGGACTGGTTGGATCTCCTTGCAGTCCAAGGGACTCTCAAGAGTCTTCTCCAACACCACAGCTCAAAAGTATCAACTTGGTGCTCAGTTTTCTTTATGGTCTAACTCTCACATCCATACATGACCACTGGAAAAACCATAGCTATGACTTAGATGGACCTTTGTGGGCAAAGTGATGTCTCTGCTTTTTAATACGCTGTCTAGGTTGGTCATAGCTGTTCTTCCAAGGAGCAAGTGTTTTTTAATTTCATGGCTGCAGTCACCACCTTCAGTGATTTGCTAACAAGACATAAAGGAGACAGGACGTCCCCGGGGAAGCCTGAGAGGCATGGGGAGCTGGGGTCACACGGGGCTTTGAGCTGGGTTTTGGATGGACCACAGGGTGGGGAGAAGGCACTCAGGTGGGCCGACCGTAAACAGAGGCACGTGGGTGAAGAGCTCCTTGGAAAGGGCTTTGGGACGTTGATGGAACAGGACAGCGCGGTCACTGCAGGAAGCGGTCCAGCTTTTCCTGAATGCGGGCAAAGGCGTCCTTCCCCAGGTAATCCATCCGTCCCTCCTCCCACTTCCTCCGCTCCTCGTCGGGACTCAGGACCTTGAGCTTCTCTTCGATGGAGATCTGGGAGACGGAAATGGTCAGGTCCACCTGGGGAAAGACAAGCCCACGGGGAGATGCTTGTGAGCCAGGAAGAGGGGTTCTCACCAGACCCCAGACCTGCTGGTGCCTGAAACTTGGACACCCAACCTCCAGGGCTGCGAGAAATAACATTTCGTGTTATTCGGAAGCCACCCAGACTGTGGTCTTTTTTTTTTGTTACAGCGGCCTCCACAGACAAAGGCACAATAAAAAACATCAAAACCAGTTTTATCCTCTGCCCAGCAGTCAGCTCTTGAGCTAGATTTCCTCCGCCTATTATCAAACCTGAATATTCACTGGAACAACTGATGCTGAAGCTGACGCTCCAATACCTTGGCCACCTGATGCGAAGAGCCGACTCATTAGAAAACACCCTGATTGCGGGAAAGATTGAGGGCAGGAGGAGAAGGGGGCAACAGAGGACAAGATGGTTGGATGGCATCACCGACTCGAGGGAGATGAGTTTGAGCAAACTCTGGGAGATGGTGAAGGACACCCCTGTTCTTCACTGTTGTCACTCCAAGGAAACCCCTGGTGTGCTACAGTCCGTGGACATGACTTAGCGAGTGAACAACAACAGTAACAACAACAACATCATAGTTGGAAACATGAGCCATCAGCTTCCTTAAATGCATCATCAGAGAGACTGCAATGAAAGACCAGAGCATCTGGGAGAGGAAGAAAGCATCTCTCATGTCTTTCTGCAAGAAGAAATCAATGCATGCTCGGTTAGGATCAAAACATCCCCCGCCCCATCCCTCAGATTTCCCAGGTTTTACATCTGTGCGTCACCTCCCAAGCTCAGGGTGCAGAAAACACAGCCCAGCCCCTTCAGGTCAATTAAGCTCTGCAGAACAGCGTGGCATGAGAAAAGCTTGATGATCAGAGCTGAGGACAGGAAAGCGGGTGAACCGCCCGCCAAGGGCAAAGGCCAGAGAGAAGCCAGGTGAACCTGAGACAGCGGGAGAAAGAAGGGTCTCATCTCAACAAGCAAGGCTGCAACCGCGGTAAGGCCCGTGCGTGTACACAGCTGGCCGCTGCTAGAGCCCACAGCGCCCGCCACGGGAGCTGCACAGGGTGAACGGTTGGGACAGGGGACACCACCTCCAGAGCGTCCTGGGGACTGGGGTCCCTGCTGACATCCGCAGGGGGCTCCCGGCTCGGTTCCAAGGTGTCCTCGGCTGGGGCACCTCCTTCGTTCTCCGCCCGCCGCTGGAAACAGAATTGTTGCATCGTTAGTCGGCAGGGGGCTTCCCAGAACCACAGCCTGAACCAGAACGACAAAGAACTCTTTCTCCTTAGGATCAAACAAATGGTTTGTGCAAAAATAGAAAAAAGTAAGCAATGTAGGGCAACCACCCAGCCCCAGTGGTCCAGTGGGTGGTATAGCAGTGGGTTAGTCACCCAGTCGTGTCCGACTCTTTGCGGCCCCATGGACTGTAGCCTGCCAGGCTGCTCTGCCCATGGAATTCTCCAGGTGAGAATACTGGAGTGGGTTGCTGTGCCCTTCTCCAGGGGATCTTCCCAACCCAGGGATCGAACCCAGGTTCCTGCATTGCGGGCAGATTCTTTACCCACTGAGCCCCGGTTCACCGGTTGGAACTCCTCAGTTTCACTGCCGAGGGCCCTGGCTCAATTTCTGATGGGGAAACTCAAATCTCGCAAGCTGCACAGCACAGTCAAAAGAATAAGCAAACAAACAAAAATTTTTTTAAAAGTCATTTGGTGTGATTTACTCTGAACTCGCCTCCCGCCCCACACCCGCCGCCTGTTACTTTCTGCACAAGATGAGAGGCTGACATTTGTTATCTGATGTAAGGGTTAATTTTTCAAATGAGGAGATTGGGATTGACGTATATACAGTATTGATGCTATAGAGAAAATAGATAACTGACAAGGCCTGCCGCCCAGCACAGGGAACTCTGCTCAATCCTCTGTAATAACCTTATGGTCACCAGGGGGAAGGATGGGGG
>WJNR01000442.1:5294256-5305222 GCA_009758055.1 Oreamnos americanus
AGTCCACAGAAAACCAGCCCACAAGGGACAAGCCCACAAGAAATCAGCTCACAAAAGTCAAGCCCACGGGAGACCAGCCCACAAGGGACCAGTCCATGGAAAACCAGCCCACGAGGGACCAGCCCACGGGAGACTAGTCCATGGAAAACCAGCCCACGAGGGAACAGCCCACAGAGGAACCAGTCCATGGAACACCAGCCCACGGGGGACCAGCCCACAGAAGCCAGCCCACGGGGGACCAGTCCACAGGGAATCAGCCCATGAGAGATCAGCCCACAGGGAATCAGCTCACCGAGGACCAGCCCACAGGGGACCACCCACTTCTCCAAGCGCCTGGCAATCCTGTGTGGCCTCCTGACCACCACAGAGTACGGAAGTTATTCAAAATCCAACGAAAAGGTTTAACGTATCCCGATGACAGCATCTCGATTTTCCTCAACAAATGTGAGTCTGGTGATCGCCGTTTAGACGTGTTTCAAAAGATTTACTGTAGTGATATGGTATAGAATATAGTAGAGTATAGAATGTATAGAATATATTCCAAGTCTATAAAATGCTTGCAATCTGACTTACCATCAAGGGCGAGCGATAAATCGAAATCATCTGGGGAAAAAAAAAAAAAACAGTCCAGTTAGTTACGAAAAATTAAATTCGGAAGGTAAGAAAACAATAAAAAGGGGGCGTGGTTTTGGAAGGCGGATCACGTGTTGAGTTCTCTCCTGCAATATTCACCCTGCAGCCTAAAAGTGAGAACATGTCAGCTCATGTTTTAGACTGTCCACGATCTCCGGGATTAACATCAATTAAAGTAGTGGGAAACCAGGATAATTCTGCACGTGAGTTACTCTAAAAAAAAAAAGGCAGGTCTTTCGAAATCGGCAATGAACAGCTTCCAGCAACGGGGTGGGTAGCCATTCCCTTCTCCAGGGGGTTCTTCACGCCCCAGGGATGCAACCCGCGTCTCCTGCACTGGCAGGATGCTTCACCGTCTGAGTTACCGGAAAAGCCCAATTTCCAACACACGACGGAGAAAAACGTGGAGACGAAAACCCTTGGCATAGCAACCTGTCTAACTAAACAACCAAAACGTACTTCCTGTAGAAACACCAGACGATCCGGAAAAGGGTAACTTTTCCTTTTCTTTCTTAACTGCTGCCGAGAAGGGGGGAAACTGCCTTTATTCCGCTGCTGTTCTATCCGGTTGCTGACTGCTTTATTGAAACGGTGTCAACACTATTTCTATTTCCAATTAACGATGAGATGAAGAAAAGCCAAGGTAATTCTGCTGAGTGTCCGGTCCGCAGGAAGGAGAATGGTGGCCGATTGAAGGATCACTGTTCCGTTCAGTCCAGTCGCTCAGTCGTGTCCGACTCTCTGGGACCCCATGGACTGCAGCACGCCAGGCCTCCCTCTCCATCACCACCTGCCGGAGTTTACCCAAACTCATGTCCACTGAGTCGGGGATGCCTTCCAACCATCTCATCCTCTGTCGCCCTCTTCTCCTCCCACCCTCAATCTTCCCCAGAATCAGGGTCTTTGCAAATGTGCACAAATCAAAGATGACACGCACCACCCCTCCCCCCAACCTCAGGAAGTGCCGGGCATCTAACAGGCCGCTTTCATCCCCGGGAAGCTCCAGACGGTCACGACATGTTCCGTCCTGCAGAATGTCACACAGAAAGACTAGAACCCCCTCCCTCTCCCTTCCTCTTTTGTGTGGATGCCGGCAGGCGGGCAGCTATGTGTACTGAGTGACTGAGTGTGTGTGTATGTATCTGTGCCCATTTACAGAGTGGCTTGGGATTCCCTGGCGGCTCAGATGGTAAAAGAATCTGCCTGCAATGCGGGAGACCCGGGTTCGATCCCTGGGTCGGGAAGACCCCCTGGAGGAGGGCATGGCAACCGTCTCCAGTATTCTTGCCTGGAGAATCCCATGGACAGAGGAGCCTGGTGGGGCTACAGTCCATGGGATCGCAAAGAGTCAGACACGACTGAGCGACTCTCACTCACTTGGGACCCACGGGGGTTGGTGTGGAGGTGTGTGGTTTGGGGTGTTTGCATGCAAGTATCCGTATAGGTACCTGTGCTTGCTTTGTGTGTGCAGTGTGGATGTGTGGATTTTCGGTGTGTGTACAGGCGGGGATTCCTATGCCGATGTGTGCAGTTTGGGTGTGTGCCCATGTATAAGTGTAGAGTTTGGGGCAGTGTGTCTCTGTGTGTGATTTTTTCCCCCATGTGTGTATTAAGAACAGGCAGACAGCTATTATTTTTAAAAAAAGAATGCAGTCATGCCGTTTGCGGCCACATGGGTGGACCTGGAGTCGATTATACTCAGTGACGTCAGTCAGACACAGAAAGCCAGATATCATGTATCGCTGACGTGTACAATGTAAAAAAACATTAGGCCAGTGAAGCTATTTATAAAACCAAAACAGGTTCACAGACACAGAGGACAAACTTGTGGTTCCCAAAAGGCAGAAGTGGCGGCGGGGCGATGAATAAGGAGTTTAAGACTCAGACCCACGCACTCCTACATCTGGGGCTTCCCAGGCGGCTCGGAAGGTAAGGCACCGGCCTCCCCACGTAGGCGATGCAGGCTCGGTCCCTGGGTGGGGAAGACCCCCTGGAGGAGGGCATGGCGACCCACTCCAGTGTTCCTGCCTGGAGCATCCCATGCCCGCCAGGCTCCTCCGTCCATGGGGTTGCAGAGAGTCAGACATGCCGGAGCGATGGAGACGTTCACCCTGGTGCGTATGTGTGCGCGCAGCAGGTACGCGCTCACGGGTGCGTATACGTGTGCGCATGTGCGTGAATATGAATGGACCCAGTGCACACACCTTCTGTCTGAGGGGGCGCTCACTGCAGACTCTGGCAGACGCCCAGCCGGGATGGTTCTCTACCTGTCACCTGGGTGGCGTCTCCACATGGACCAGGCCCCCGCTCTCCCCAGAGGCTGCCTCCTGTCTCCCCAGCCCGACTTCAAGAAGCTGACGGCTCCCCTGAGTGCCTCCCACCTCGGCGGGGAGGACCATACACACACCCCCCCCCACTCAAGCCCCACCCCAGCGATCATGGAGGCGGGGCGGGGTGGACTGTCCACACGGCCAGAAGCTGAGTGCCCGGTGCAGACCTCAGAGGCAGAAACCTTCAAGGCGGTTCGCTCGCTGCAGAGCGTGGCAGGACCCCAGCCCGCGGGCCGGAAGCCTGCAGCGCGTCTGTGGTTTGCAGGCAGTTCCCCCTGAAGCCTCCGGATGTGCTGGAGGAGGGGACACGGAGGGGGGCACCCCGTGACTCAGACGGGGCGAGGCGGGGCCCAGAGAGGACACCAGGCCGTGAATCATCACCTAGCATCCTCCCCATCACGCTCGGCCAGCTGGTCTCCTTCCTTCCGTCATCCCATCCTCTCGAGACCCTGGGCGTCCCCAAGGCCTGCGCACTGGGCTCCTCGTGGGGGGCACCGTCTGGGGCTTCACCTGCCGCAGAAACCACGAGTCTGTGCCCCTAATAACCACTGAGCCTCTGGGTGCCCAGCACCAAGCTCGAGGCCACGGTCCAGCTTCTCTGGAGTCCCACCAGGGTGACACGTGGACACACCCCAACGGGAGGACGGGCAGACCATGAACACCGAGTCACAGCAAAGATCAGTCACCCCGAGGGCGTGGGACACCGAACCACCTCCACAGCGGCATCTCCCGGGCTGTCTGAGGGAGCCCTCTCAGAGAGCCCGTGTGCAGCACCACAGGGGGCAAGCAGCCCTTCTCCGGCGCTCAGCCCTCTTCCCGAACAGTGTAGACGCCCCGGGCGTGATACAATGGATTAGATCCAGCAGTTACAGAGGTGAAGCGTAAGCTGGAGAGAAGTTTTTTTGGGGGGGTGGGGCAGGTGGGATCCCAGCATCCACCTTCGCAGAGGTGGACAGGGAAGCTTGCTTCCTGCAGCCGGACAGAGTGTGTAGTCCACACCCCAGGTGACACTCACCTTCTTCCCCAGCCCTGAGTCGCCTTATCTTGCAGGAATGCAGGGAGGAGAAGCCACAGCCTCGTGAGAAGCTTATAAGGAGTCTAGGCTGGTCTATTCACCTTACCTACAATTTATGTATCATTTATGTGTGATCATTCATCTAAGATCTATCCCCTGCAGAAGGGAAAGGCTACCCACTCCCAGGATTCTGGCCTGGAGAGTTCCTTGGGCTGTACAGTCCATGGGGGTCGCAAAGAGGCGGACACGACTGAGCGACTTTCACTTTCAAGATCTCAGTTCAGTTCAGTCGCTCAGTCGTGTTTGACTCTTTGTGACCCTGAATCGCAGCACGCCAGGCCTCCCTGGTCCATCACCAACTCTTGGAGTTCACTCAAACTCATGCCCATCGAGTCGGTGATGCCATCCAGCCATCTCATCCTCCGTCATCCCCTTCTCCTCCTGCCCCCAATCCCTCCCAGCATCAAAGTCTTTTCCAGTGAGTCAACTCTTTGCATGAGGTGGCTAAAGTACTGGAGTTTCGGCTTTAGCATCATTCCTTCTAAAGAACGCCCAGGACTGATCTCCCTTAAGATGGACTGGTTGGCTCTCCTTGCAGTCCCAGGGACTCTCAAGAGTCTTCTCCAACACCACAGTTCAAAAGCATCAATTCTTTGGCGCTCAGCCTTCTTCACAGTCCAACTCACATCCATACATGACCACTGGAAAACGTCAAGATCTATCTACCTATATACATCCATCCATCCAACTGTCCAGTCGTTACATGCATCCATCTAACTGCGCAATCACTGCATCTATTGGCCTTATCTATCTAGCTAGGCATGCATCCTGTCCATCACCTATAAATCTATAACCCATCGTCCATCCATCAATCATCAATCCCATCTACCAAGGGCTGCCTCAGTCCAGCCAGGCCCTTCGTGCTGTGCCAAGTCGCTTTAGTCCCGTCTGACTTTTTGCGACCCCGTGGACTGTAGCCTGCCAGACTCCTCTGTCAACGGGCATGTTCCAGGCAAGAGTGGTTTGCCATGCCCTCCTCCAGGGGATCTTCCTGACCCAGGGATCGAACCCGGGTCTCCCACATTGCAGGCAGATTCTTTACCAGCTGCGCCACCAGGGAAGCCCCAATCAGGCCAGTGGTCCTTAACTCAGTCCTCAGCACAGTGGCGGGGGTGGGGGCTGCCCTCATGGGTCAGGCAAGCACCCCATCACCGTGACCTCACCTCCCATGACGGCCCCCTCCCCCCAGCCAAGCCGCTCTCAGACCCACCCAGGCCCTCTGTCTTCATCCTACACCGTGTGACCCCTTGTTCAAGCACTGAAGAATTCACCTGCCTGGCTCCCTTTGTCCAGCAAGGCTTCATTCTATGCCCAAGATGAGGGTATCTTGATCCTCCATGGATCACTGACCTCTAAGACCAGATAGCCAATCACAGCAGATGGTGACAGGCCACACTTGAATTCTCGCCCTGCAAAGAGAAATCTGCACGCCTCCTCGCCCGCCCCAGAGGCAGCATCATCTGCTTGCTGTCTACCCCTAATGCGTTCCACCGCACCCTTGCGGTCACACCACCGCGACGCTTCTGGTCGGTTTGCAAAGGGGCAGAGTGCAATCAGACAAGGCTCGGGGTGGGGGTGGGGGTGGGAGAAGGGGAGGGACGCTGAGAAAAAGAAGTGGTCACAATGTTTTGGCTCCACGGTCTGGGGATGACTAATATCTTCCAAACTCTGGAATGCAACCCTTCTGACTTAGGCCGTGTTGTCAAGGAAGGGCGGTGAACAAGCGGGAATTCACCCTAACTCTCTGCAGACACTGGAAAATCAATGATTGACGTATCTGTGTTCCTCCTGGCGGATTCTTCATCGTTCTGGGTCAGGTTTCTTTTTGTAGGTCTTTCCTTCCTCCTGTGGGTACTGCCCTACAGAAGTGCCTTTAGTATTTGCTGGAAAGCTTGTTTGCTGGTGTTAAACTCTCTATAATGACTGCTTATCTGTAAACCTTCTGATTTCCCTATCAATGTTGAATGAAATCCTTGCAGGTAACCTTAGTTGTAGATTACTTTTTTTTTCTTTCAGTACTTTAAAGGTATCCTTCCATTCCCTTCTGGCCTGCAGAGTTTCTGCTGAAAGATTAGCTGTTAGGCAAACTCGGAGGTGGGATTCAAGAGTCAGAGGGCATGTTTGTGTGTGCGTGCTAAGTCGTGTCCGACTCTTTGCGACACCACTGGACTGTAGCCTGCCGGGCTCCTCTGCCCATGGGATTCTGCAGGCCAGGATACTGGAGTGGGTTGCCATGCCCTCCTCCAGGTGACCTTCCCCACCCAGGTACTGAACCCAGGTCTCCTAACATTTGGCAGGTGGGTTCTTTTTTTTTTTTAGTACATTAGTATCAGCTGGGGAATCCCAGACATATGTACGCTTATGGGGATGACCGAGGATGAGATGGCTGGATGGCATCACTGACTCAATGGACATAAGTTTGGGTGAACTCTGGGAGTTGGTGATGGACAGGGAGGCCTGGCGTGCTGCAGTCCATGGGGTCGCAAAGAGTCAGACACACATGAGCGACTGAACTGAACTGAAGTGATGGTTAATTCATGTTGCTGCATGACAGAAACCAAGCCAGTATTGTAAAGCAATCATCAATCAATTAAAAATATACTTTTTTTAAAGTAATCTCTTTTTTTTTTTCTCTCTCTCTCAAAAGCACCCTAAGGAATCATTACTCGGCTCTTTGAAAAGTCGCTGACATCCTGACTGGCTCTTCTGGACAATAAAGAGATTCTATCAAACACTTTCACGGGCAGAACTCAGAGTGAAAAGAAAGAGGTTTCAGACTTGCAAACTGCATGTCAAAGTCCCCACCCAGCATGTGACCCTCAGGAACAAAGAGGTTTCACTATGAAGCCAGGTCCACCCAGAGACACGAACCGGTCTGAAACCATACCAGGGGTTACTTAGCAAAGTGTGGGCAGAAGCAAGCTGGCGTTTGCTCCCCTGACCTGTTTGATGATCTTCCTCTTTGAACGCACTCAACTCAAAGCACGTCGGAGGTTTCGAACCCCCCACCCCACCACCCCGTGGAGAAACACTGGGGAATTAAAAAAAAAAAAAAGGAACTTTTTGGTCTCCTGTTTACAGGACTTAAAAAAAAATAATGAGTTAGCCAAACGGTGGGTGCACCGAGTCATTCTAAGACAAAGCTGAAACTAACACACCCATACGCCAACTCCCAAAACTGCTCTAAGAACTCGATGAAGAATACAAACAGGAAATTTAAAAAGAAACCAAAACGAACTTCTGTTTCCCTACACGAAGAGATACAGCTGCGGCTGTGACAGGCACGGGCAGACCTGGTTTTACTGTGTTTTCCTTTACAGCTATTTATTTATTTTAACAAATCAAGGGTTTGGGGCAATCCGGCTCCAATGCCACCAAATTTACAGGCTCTATTTTCACTGTAACTTGGGCTCACTTCCTGTCTGTGCGTCATATTCTGGAGATTCCTGTGACCTTTCAAACTTTTCCATTATGATCGTACCTGCAGTCATGCCACCTGGTCCAACCCTTCATAGAAAATAGATGGGGAAACAATGGAAAGACTGACAGACTTTATCTTGGGGAAGGGGGGGGTGGGCTTCAAAATCACAGCAGATGGTGACTGCAGCCATGAAATTGAGACGCTTGCTTATTGGAAGAAAAGCTATGACCCACCTAGACAGCATATTAGAAAGCAGAGACACTACTTTGTCAACAAAGGTCCGTCTAGTCAAAGCTATGGTTTTTCCAGTGGTCATGTATGGATGGGAGAGTTGGACCGTAAAGAAGGCTGAGCGCCAAAGAACTGATGCTTTTGAACTGTGGTGTCGGAGAAGACTCCTGAGAGTCCCTTGGACTGCAAGGAGATCCAACCAGTCCATCCTAAAGGAACTCAGTCCTGAATACTCCTTGGAAGGACTGATGGTGAAGCTGAAACTCCAAGACTTTGCTCACCTAATGGGAAGACCTGACTCATTGGAAAAGACCCTGATGTTGGGAAAGATTGAAGGCGGGAGGAGAAGGGGGTGACAGAGGATGAGATGGTTGAATGGCATCACTGACTCCATGGACATGACTTTGAGCAAGCTCCGGGAGTTGGCGATGGACACGGAGGCCTGGGGTGCCACAGTCCATGTGTCGCATACAACCAGGCCGTTCTCCCAGGAAGACATGAGCATAAAAAAATACTCACAACTGCTGAGTGTGGTAGAAGTGTGTGTGTGTGTGTGTGTGATGTGTGTCCTTCTCCCATATGGTTGTAAGGATGATTACTAATTAGGACTGGGCCTTCCTCGGTGGTCCATTGGTTAAGAATCCACCCACCAATGCAGGAGAACAGAGGTTCGATCCCCGGTCCGGGATGATCCCAAATGCATCAGAGCAACCAAGTCCAGGCAGTGCAGCTACCGAGCCTGGACTCCCGAGTCCGGGAGCTGCAGGGACTGACGCCCCATGCCCAGACCTGCTGCTCTACAACTGGACGGTAACCCACACTCGCCACAACAAGAGACTGACCCTTTGCGAGCGTGCTCAGGCCTGTCTGACTCTTTTGCGACCCTGTGGACTGCAGCCCACCAGGCTCCTCTGTCCATGAGATTGTCCAGGCAAGAAGACTGGAGTGGGTTGCCGTTCCCTTCTCCCGACCCAGGGGGATCTTCCCGACCCAGGGTTCTAACCCAGGTCTCTTGGATGGGAAGGCGGATTCTTTACCGCTGAGCCATCCGGGAAGTCTAACAAAGACCCAGTGCCCAGGAATAGAACCTGGGTCTCCGGCATTGGTAGGCGGATGGAATCTTTATCATCTGAGCCCCCAGTGCAGCCAAAAAAAAAAAAAAAAAAAAAAATCCACAAAAGCTCTGTTGGAAACAGGTACAGACTTCTCTTCCCTCACTGTTTTCTTTATGATTATACATACGTCATATCATCTGGTCCCGACCCTTCATAGCAAAGAGATGGGGAAAAATGGAAACAGTGACAGACTTCATTTTCTCGGGCTCCAAAATCACGGCGGACGGTGACTGCAGCCATGAAATTAAAAGACACTTGCTCCCTGGAAGAAAAGCTGTGACCAACCTAGACAGCGTACTGAAAAGCAGAGATGTGACTTTGCCAACACAGGTCTGTCTAGTCAAGGCCAAAGTCCTTTCTCTGCCCTTTTCAAAGGTGGGTAAATATTTTGCATGGCTAAAGAAACCTGTTTTGACAACCTGTACTGAAGGGGTGACATTTACTTGGCTGCTTTTACTTATATATATATATATATATATTTTTTTTTTAATTTGACGACACCAGGTGCTAGCTGGGGCTCCCCCAGCGACTCAGACAGTAGAGACTTTGCCTGCAGTTCAGGAGACCGGGGTTTGACCCCTGGGTCTTCTTTGCAGCATGTGGAAATAATTCCCCGACTAGGAATCTAAACCGTGCCCACTGTACTGGCAGCTCAAAGTCTTAGTCACTGGGTCACCAGGGAAGTCCATGAAGGGTTAGTCGCTCAGTCGTGTCTGACTATTCTGTGACCCCAGAAACTGTAGCCCCCCAGGCTCCTCTGTCCATGGGATTCTCCAGGCAAGAACAGCGGAGTGGGTTGCCATGCCCTCCTCCAGGGGATCTGTCTGGCCCAGGAATCGAACCCAGGTCTCCTGCACTGGCAGGCGGGTGGATTCTTTACCATCTGAGCCCCCACGCCAACTGCTAAGTCACCTCAGTCGTGTCCGACTCTGTGCGACCCCACAGACGGCAGCCCACCAGGCTCCTCCGCCCATGGGATTTTCCAGGCAAGAGTACTGGCGTGGGGTGCCATTGCCTTCTCTGAGGGAAGCCCGTTATATACCCACAAAAGGACTTCTGGAGATCCATAAACACACTATGCCTTATTAATCCTAAGAACTGGTGCAGGAAAAGACTTGCCTGGCCATCCGGGGGGTTAAGACTCTAGGCTTCCGTGTATGCGGAATCGAGGAAAAGATGGTAGAGACGCAGCTCTGTCTCTGCAGGGCAGGAAGAGAGCGGCAGATGTGGAGGAAGGATCGGGAGGACAGAACAGGGGAAGGAGAAGGCGGGATGAAGGGGCAGAGCAGCTCGGCCATGGCCATGCGTATACTGCCACACGCAGGAGAGCGAGCTGGTGGGCAGCTGCCGAACAGTGCAGCCTCAGGGGGGCTGGAAACACTCTCGCCAGTAGGTGTGACTCACACACAGCCACAGACAAACAACAAAGCGCTCTCACGAAGAACTTTATGGTGGAGCAAACCAGGCAGGTTTTAAGGCAGGAAAGAGAGAAACAGGAAACCCAATCCGGGCCCTCCCCACCAAGCTATAAAAGTATTCCAGCAAGTCCCCGTGGATCAGGCTGAATGTCTTTTAAAGCCTCCCTCAAAACGCACAAGTTCTTGAACGTGTTTTCAACTGAAGGCCGCCTTTGTGATTCCCCCGCCCCTCCCCGGCCCCGCCCCGGACTGCAGCCCACCAGGCTCCTCTGTCCATGGGGTTCTCCCATGGACCAGAATACCGGAGTGGGTTGTCATGCCCTCCTCCAGCGGAATCTTCCCGACCCAGGGATCCAAACGGGGTCTCCTGCACGGCAGGCGGATTCTTTAGCAGCTGAGCCACCAGGGAAGGGGCACAGTTTAAAAGTTTACACATTAATTAGCAAACCGTCCCTAAGACAAACAGCAGGCGGGAGCCAGGGCATAAAAAATGCAACCTTCATAGCGCTGAGCTGGAAATTTCCAGAGCAACATTTTTTTTAGGTCTTTGGGGTCCTGCAGTCTGGTTCCTAAATCATGCCTACCACTGATCTATCCAGTCCTGAAGACTGGACACCTTTCCTGTTGCTGTTTCCTTAAAAAAATAAGCATATATAAAGGAGAGAAAGCAACCGTTAATTGGAGAAACCGGTTTTTTTTTTTTTTTTAAGCCACACCCAGCAACTTTCCTTTTAAAAGGACAG
>WJNR01000442.1:5305322-5316524 GCA_009758055.1 Oreamnos americanus
TTTTTTTTTTTTTTTTTTTTTCCCAGTGAGTCAGCTCTTTGCATCAGGTGCCCAAAGTATTGGCGCTTCGGCTTCAGTCCTTCCGGTGAGTATTCAGGGTTGATTTCCTTTAGGATTGACTGCTTGCTGGATGTCAAGCAAATGAAGCTACTCCGGTAACAGCTTCGATATATACATACCGGCTGAACTACAGGACGTGACCAAGGTTGGACCATTTCTGAAGGAAGCAAAAGGCAGTTCTACATGTTACTGTTACTCTCGGTGTCTCCCAGTCTTATTCTGGAACCTAATCTATTTCTTCAGTTTTTAACGGCTAGTTCATCTGACGGGTCCATTTGTAATCTGCCGTCCCAGCCAGACCTTTGTGTATACGTATGCGTGTTAAGTGAGTTCAGTCGTGTCCGACTCTTTACAACCCCATGGTCTGTAACCCACCAGGCTCCTCTGTCCATGGGATTCTCCAGGCAAGAGCACTGGAGTGGGTTGCCATGCCCTCCTCCACAGGATCTTTGCAACCCAGGGATGAAACCTGAGTCTCTTTTGTCTCGCCCCTTGGCAGGTGAGTTCTTTACCAGTAGCGCCGCCTGGGAAGCCCGCATATATATATATATATATATATAAACTTTAAAACAGACGTGTGCACACAGGTTAAACAACAAGCGCTTATTCCCACAGTCCAGGAATAAGCGTGAGGAACTCCTCACGCAAGTGGCTCCTGTTCGGGTGCCACTTGCCGGGGTCCAAGTGGGCGTGAGGAACTCCGCCCATGGCAAAGGTCATGAGGAAGGAGGCTTCGGCATACGCAAAGGCGGGTCGAGCCTCAGGAAACCCCCCGTTTCCAAGCATCTGCCCCCAAAACCAGGGTCTGACTACTTTACTGTTTCATGCTCTCGCCTACACCTCTGACTTTACAGGGGGCTGACCCCCATCACCTCTTTCGGAGAAGGAGTTAACTTGCAGCTCCAAGTCAATAAAAATTCCTGGGCGTGACAAGAGTGTTTCAACTTACGAACTCCCCTGAAGGTTATCTAGCCCGCCAGTACAGGTTCATCCGGCCACATGTGATTGTTTACAGCCTTTCAATTGTGAGAGGCACGAGATGCTTTAGGCTTACTAAAGGCAGATTCTTTTGGGAAGTTAGAAATTATTGGTGTAGTGGGTTGGTTAGGAATTATATTGGTGAAGGGTTTTTCATTTGTTGTGCCAATATTTGCTGCTAATTCCCTGCCCTGGGTGTAACAAGGGTGTCTCAGGTCAAACCTCTCGGCCAGCTAGGCAGACTAGCTTGTGTGACAGGATTATCCACGCTCCTGCCACTATGCACATGATTGTTTACTACCTCTCAACCATAAACAGCACGGAGAGTTTGGAGTATTTTGAAAATGTTAATTAGCATAGGGTTTTTCTCATTGTGGAGTCAATGATTGCCGCCAGGCCTCCATATCCTTAGGCACCTGGGAATATATTAATGTATTTGGAATATAGAAAAGGAAATATAGTAGTTTTTGATGTTAGCAATACTAGACTTTTTTGAGTTAATGAATTTTCTCTTCTGGTATAGATCACTGT
The DNA here is from genome assembly GCA_009758055.1 of Oreamnos americanus. Classification (NCBI taxonomy): domain Eukaryota; kingdom Metazoa; phylum Chordata; class Mammalia; order Artiodactyla; family Bovidae; genus Oreamnos; species Oreamnos americanus. The sequence goes on from WJNR01000442.1 coordinate 5,306,892, forward strand.
ACTTTGTTATAAATCACTGTGTCCTTGCTATGCAAAAATGTAACTTTATCACTATCTTAAGACTAAATAGATCTTAAGGGGAACATTGGTGAAGGGTTTTCATTTGTTGGGCTGATCTTTGCTGCTAAATCTCCATATTCCCGGCCCTTATAATGAATATAACTAGCATATAGGAGAAATAAGTATTAACCTTTAAGATTAATCATGTTAACTTTAGGTTAAATAAATTCCTTTCTTAGTTGTAACCCACTACACCCTCACCCTATAGGAATGCAACTTTATCTGCCGCCTTCAGAGGGTGGTGCCTGGTTTAAGAAAAAACACCCTTGGAAAAAAAATAAGTTTTTTGGTTATCAGAAAGAAAGGGTCGTAAAATGTCAGCAGGCCTCATGGCCAGAAGATGATGTAAAACCCCTAAGACCTTTATGTATACTTTGATGTGAAGCACCTTGATAAAGGTCAGGACTGCTGACCCCCGCGTAACTTTAAAATTTCCAATTATCTCTGTGTGTAACAAAAGGTATATAAGCAAACCTAAAAAATAAAGAAATCGGATCAGTTCCTGGAAAGACTGATTCCCCCGTGTCGTTTCTTTCTTGCTCCCCGTTTTTCTGGCTGAATTCCCATCTGGAGTGTGCGTGCCTGCCACGTCTACTTAGTTGCCCCGGCTTTTAAGTTCCACTCGAGAAGGAGCCCAAGGAGGGGCACCTTCCGATATTCACGTGGCGCCGGTGGCCCAACGGAGATGATGCAGATTCCTTCTTGGAGTTTTATTGGTGTCCCACATAAACCAAGTAATTCAGCCTCTTTTTCTCCACTAATATTTCCTACTACACTATCCGTTTCCAGTCTCTCTATATATCTGTAATTAAATAAGTTTTTTCCTAGGACGCCGATTCCGTCTCCCCTTCGAATTACCCTGGATCGACCAGGGTTGGACCCTGGCAAGGCAAGAGCACTGGAGTGGGTTGCCATGCCCTCCTCCACGGGATCTTTGCAACCCAGGGATGAAACCTGAGTCTCTTTTGTCTCGTCCCTTGACAGGTGGGTTCTTTACCACTAGCGCCACCTGGGAAGCTCATATAAATATATATAAACTGTAAAACAGACGTGTGCACACAGGTTAAACAACAGACACTTGTTCCCACAGTCCTGGAGGCTGGAAGTCTGAGATCCTGCGGTAGGCGGGTTCTGTGTCTGGTGGGGCCAGCTTCCTGGCTGGCAGGTGAACACCTTTCCTCTGTGTCCCCACCTGTTGGAGGGACGGCTCTGGTGCGTCTTCCTCTTCAGTTCAGTCACTCAGTCGTGCCCGACTCTCTGCGACCCCGTGGACTGCAGCACACCAGGCCTCCCTGCCCATCACCAACTCCCAGAGTGTACTCAAACTCATGTCCATTGAGTTGGCGATGCCATCCAGCCATCTCATCCTCTGTTGTCCCCATCTCCTCCCACCTTCAATCTTTCCCAGCATCAGGGTCTTTTCGAATGAGTCAGCTCTTCACATCAGGTGGCCAAAGTACTGGAGTTTCAGCTTCAACATCAGTTCTTCCAATGAACACCCAGGACTGATCTCCTTTAGGATGGACTGGTTGGATCTCCTTGTAGTCCAAGGGACTCTCAAGAGTCTTCTCCAACACCACAGTTCCAAAGCATCAATTCTTCAGCACTCAGCTTTCTTTATAGTCCAACTCTCACATCCATACATGGCTACTGGAAAAACCATACCTTGACTGGGCAGACCTTTGTTGGCAAATTAACATCTCTGCTTTTTAACATGCTGTCTAGGTTGGTCATAACTTCTCTCCCAAGGAGTAAACGTCTCTTAATTTCATGGCTGCAGTCACCATCTGCAGTGATTTTGGAGCCCAAGAAAATGAAGTCAGCCACTGTTTCTTCATCTCTCAGCCACTGTTTCCACTGTTTCCCCATCTATTTCCCATGAAGTGATGGGACTGGACCGGATGCCATGATCTTCGTTTTCTGAATGTTGTGCTTTAAGCCAGCTTTTTCACTCCTCTTTCACTTTCATCAACAGGCTCTTTAGTTCTTCTTCACTTTCTGCCATAAGGGTGGTGTCATCTGCATATCTGAGGTTATTGGTATTTCTTCCGGCAATCTTGATTCCAGCTTGTGCTTCCTCCAGCCCAGCATTTCTCATGATGTAATCTGCATATAAGTTAAATAAACAGGGTGACAATATATAGCCTTGATGTACTCCTTTTTCTATTGGGAACCAGTCTATTTTTCCATGTCCAGTTCTAACTGTTGCTTCCTGACCTGCATACAGGTTTCTCAAGAGGCAGGTCAGGTGGTCTGGTATTCCCATCTCTTTCAGAATTTTCCACAGTTTATCCACACAGTCAAAGGCCACTCTCCTATAAAGACATTAATCCTATCCCGGTACCGGCCTATAATGTCCTAAAACCCTGCCTCCTCGTCTAACCCCGCCTACCAGTCTAACCCCGCCTACCAGTCTAACCCCGCCTCCTTGTCTAACCCCGCCTCCTAATCTAACCCCGCCTTCTTGTCTAACCCCGCCTCCTTGTCTAACCCCGCCTGCTAATCTAACCGCACCTCCTAATACAATCACCTTTGGAATCGGGGCTTTCATATGTGAATTCTGGGAAAGACACACACTCACTCACTCCATGACAACCTCCATCTACCAAGAATATTCTTCACAACAGCAGAATAGTAAAAAGATACACGCACACGCACACATAGGCAAAGCAGCTAGCGGAACTGCCGGAAATCAGTCTATACTTGGAAACTGCAGCCGTTTGAAAGCTTCTCCAAAGATCGTTTAATGGTTTGCAAATACTCGTAAATCCTAAAGGCACAGCCTAAGCAATGCATATTCTACAGAAACTCTCCTGAGAGGACGGAGAGAAAATGGCAGAAGGCACACGAAACCTTTCCTTGATTAGGTCGTATATGCTGAGGAAGGTTTTGGTGTCTGTTTTCTAAAGTTTCTGCATTGCATTATTTGAGAACAGGACGTAAACATATTATGGGGTTCCCTCATAGCTCAGTAGGCAAAGAATCTGCCTGCAAACACAGGAGACCTAGGTTCCATCTGTAGGTCGGGAAGATCCCCTGGAAGAGGAAATGCCAACCCACTCCAGTACTGTTGCCTGGAGAAGCCCATGGATAGAGGAGCCTGGTGGACTGGAGTCCATGGGGTCCCAGAGAGTCAGACACGACTTAGTGGCTAAACAACAGCAGAATCCAATAGAATTAAATAAAACGAAATAAAGTACAGCATTAGTAGAACAACAGAATAGAAGAGAATTAAATAAAAGAGAATAAAACACAGCATTAATAGAAGAGAAACATTCAAAATTAGAAGAATAAAGTGTATAAAATAGGTTCCTTACTTCCCAGGACAAAGAGAACCTGATCTGCCAATGTTTGCAGCGGACAGCTGGCTGGGAAGCGTTCCTTAATAGTCACACGTGGAGATCTCTCTCCTTATTTGTCCTGAAATTCCCTTTCCCAGCTCAACATCCCTGGGCCCGAGAACAATCGGGAGGCTCCCACACATCTTGGAAGGGTCCCCAAGTTGCAACTAGCTGATGACTTAAGAAAGCAAACCCCACAGAAAGGAGAATGACAGCCGTATACTTTTTCATCTTCCAAGGGATGGATTAGATTAAAAAAAAAAAAAAACCAACAAACATGGATCGTTCAGCAACTGGAAGACATTTGGAGTCACCAGTCACGTCAAAATCACGAGTCCTTCTTACTCTGGAGCTAATCTGTCTGCTCCGATCAGGACGTCCCTGGGCCGTGACACCCCCGAGGGGGAAAAAGAAAAAAAACAACACCAGCCAAGTCAAGGACTTGGGGGGACGGGGCTGGGGGACTTTGAGATTTAGTTTATCCACAGTGAGGGCAGAGGTGGAGAAGGACGTGGCAACAGCGTTCTCACCTGGAGAATCCCCCGGACAGAGGAGCCTGGAGGGCTACAGCCCACGGGGTCACAAAGAGTCGGACATGACCGAGTGACTGAACTGAACAGCAAGGAAGGGTCTTGGGAACCTCAAACGCGGCAACTGCTCAGTTGGAAGCTCCGGCATCCGCTGGGACTTGCATTGAGTTCAGGAGTGAGGGGGACTGTCTTCCAGGACCCGGCCGACCACCAGCTTGGTTCCTGCCCCTCTCCTGGGCTCCCTTCCGCATTTTCCAGCTCCATCTTCCCGGTGTCTGGGAGCCCCCCTTGGGAGACCCTGGCGACTGCTCCCAGAGGCTGGCGTTGCTGGAATGTTGTGTCCTTTTGGGCAGTCAGCTGGACGGGCCTGGCCGCCCTGTGACCTGCCGTCACCTTGGCGGCCGTGGGCGTGTCTGGTGACCTCCCCAGGAGTGACTCATCACCCAGAGGTCCCTGCTGGTAGGTCCTGACCCCACAGGGAGTCCCCCCTGGAGACCGAGCCTCAGTGTCTGCTTCTGGGGGGCGTCTGACCCCACACACCCCCTGTCTTCCTCGCTTCCCAACCCAAGGATAGAACCCAGGTCTCCTGCATTGCAGGCGGATTCTTTGCCAGCTGAGCCACCAGGGAAGCCCGTCCTTCACTATATATAGAAAATAATCAACAAGGACCTACTGTGGGCTTTCCAGGGGGTACTAGCGATAAAGAACCCGCCTGACAATTGAGAAGACGTAAGAGACTTCGGGTTTGATCCCTGGGTTGGGAAGATCCCCTGGAGAAGGGCATGGCACCCGACTCCAGTATTCTGGCCTGGAGAATCCCCTGGACAGAGGAGCCTGGGCGGTTACAGTCCAGGGGGTCACAGAGAGTCAGACGCAACTGAAGCGACTGATCACACACGCACGCAAGGACCTACTGTATACCCTAGGCACGTCTAGTGAATGATCTATAATAAGCTACATGGTAAAAGAATCTAAAAAAGAAGATAGATTCATGTGTTTGTATAACTGAGTCACTTTGGGGTACAGCCGAGACTAACCCAGCATTGTCAATCAACTACACTCCAGTATACCATAAATATTTTTATAAGAGAGGTTGTAAACTGTAAATTAAGTCACCGTGTCTCGGGAAAATGCTAGTTTCGTCCCTCCGATCCTGGCGTGAGAATAACACATTTATTGCTCTAAGAGGAACACCCTTCTCTTAGGTTTGGGACAGACGAAGGTTATAGTACGGGGCTTTGTTTGTTTGCTTCAGAACCAAGTGGAAAGAAAAACAGCTTACAAAAGCAGCAGAGAAACCAAACAAAAAAAAATTAAAAAAACAAAAAAACAGAAAACACACCCAGCGGCCTCCCCACCGCCCACACCCTGGCGGACACCCCGTCTCCGCGTGGCTCAGCAGCGAGGCTGCCTGCTGACTCCTCTGGTTTCTGCTGTTTTGTTTTCGAGTTCTCCATGGAGACTTCCTGCGGCCCGAAATCTGGCTTTTCTGTAACCGCAAAGAACAGTCTTGGAGATCAGCTAAGATTTCCTGCACTGTGGCAAGCTTTGTAAGTGAGGGGAAGGCAGTCAAACAGCTTAGATGGTGTAGCAGATTCATGTTGCAAAAGCTACCTGTCATTGCCATGGATATTTTGAATAAACACAAGACACACCCCGGAGATGAAAAATAATGTGTGTGTTCTGCCCGGTGTGGCAGCTCTGTCTTTCTCCATCATCCCTCTGCCCACCGCAGAGACATGTATCTGTAGCTACCGGTTTCCTGAATAGATGAGATGTTGCTGTTCAGGTGCTCAGTCGTGTCTGACTCTTTGCGACCCCATGGACTGCAGCACGCAGGGCCTTCCTGTCCATCACCAACTCCCGGAGTTTACTCAAACTCATATCCATCAAGCCAGTGACGCCATCGAACCATCTCATCCTCTGTCGTCCCCTCTTCCTCCTGCCTTCCATCTTTCCCAGCATCAGGGGCTTTTCCAGTGAGTCAGCTCTTCTCATCAGGTGGCCAAAGGATTGGAGTTTCAGCTCCACCATCAGTCCTCCCAGTGAATATTCAGGACTGATTTCCTTTAGGATGGACTGATTGGATCTCCTTGAAGTCCAAGGGGCTCTCAAGAGTCTTCTCCAACACCAAAAGCATCACTTCTTCGGCACTCAGCTTTCTTTATGGTCCAGCTCTCACATCCATACGTGAGCGCTGGAAAAACAGTATCTTTGAGTCTACAGACCTTGGTCGGCAAAGTGATGTCTCTGCTTTTGAATCCGCTGTCTAGCTCAGTCATAGCCTTCTTTCCAAGGAGCAAACAATCTGTGATGATAACTGCTGACCTATCTACAAGCTCTGTTCTGTGGCTTGGGTCTCTAAGTTAATGGGCAGCATGGGGAAAAAAAGCATACACATGCTTGTCTGAAAAAGTGGGTCCCTTGGCCTGTGGACTGTCTGTCTTAGTTCCTGGTGGGGTGATACCCTGGGAACCGACTAGAGGCCAACACACCCCTGTGTCCACTGGATGATGGAAAAAAGAGAGCTGAGATGCTGCAGGACTAGGGCATGAAAATGCAGTTTCCTGGGGCAGGGGCGATGCCATCCCAGCCCCTCCCCTTTCCAACTCTCCCAGAGCCTCCTGGCATCAGTGTCCCGTTCAGCTGCTCTGCCAGCCAGCGGGCAAACTCAGGGGGAGTGGCTCTGAATGCCAAGCTTCTAGGAGGCACCAGACTGTTTGACCCCTCTTTCAGGGACAGTCAGGGCATGTCTGTGAGTACCCTGTGGGCAGCATAGACAACCAGCTCCCCTCCAACAGCCACCCCAGTTTGGCAATCAAAGGGTGAGAACTCCTGTGCCCAGTGGCTGGGTTGGGGTGGGGAAGCGAATGTACAAGTGTGTGTTTGCACACAGGAGTGTAAAAGCTCAGGAATTTGAATGACTCGTGCAAAAATGTCATGCCGTGGGCTGAGCCCGGCACGGGGCGGGGCGGGGAATCCCCACGCAGGAGACAGCGCCTGGTCAGCAAGACGAGGATCCCTGTCTCAGGAAGTGGCAGCAGCCGGCAGGGGTGACTCACTGGCAGGAAGAAGAGAATGCAATGGGCGATGACCCGAGAGGCATTTGCGTGGTGGTTCGGCTTCCTTGCTGGCTCAGCTGGTTAAGAATCTGTCTGCAATGCGGGAGACCTGGGTTCCATTCCTGGGTCGGGAAGATCTGGTGGAGAAGGGAAAGGCTACCCACTCCAGTATTCTCGGGCTTCCCTGGTGGCTCAGCTGCTAAAGAATCTGCTTGCAGTGTGGGAGACCTGGGTTCGATCCCTGGGTCGGGAAGATCCCCTGGAGGAGGAAATGGCAACCCAGTCCTGTATTCTTGTCTGGAGAACCCCATGGACAGAGGAGCCTGGTGGGCTGCAGTCCACGGGGTCGCAAAGAGTCGGACTCGACTGAGCGGCTGAACTGAACTGATGTGATGAACACTTGTTGAGCTGTTGGGGGGTTTGTATGCTTCCTGGGGTGGTGATCTGAGCCATTCCCCAGAGGGGAAGTGAAGGTCTGCATGGACCATTGAAGAGGAAGCAGGATTCACAGCTCAAACAGGATTGCGCGTGTGTTAGTCGGTCGGTCATGTCCAGCTCTATGTGACCCCATGGACTGTAGCCCACCAGGCTCCTCTGTTCATGGGATTCTCCAGGCCAGGATACTGCCATGCCTTCCCCCAGGGGGTCTTCCCGACCCAGACACAGAAGCCAGGTCCCCTGCGTTGCACGCGGATTCTTTACCAGCTGAGCTGCTAAGGAAGCCCTCAAGAGCATGCTCTGGGCGATGCTGCGTGTTGTGACCAGCTCAGGGGGCCGAAAGAGGAAGTGAGGTCTTGGGTGGGGCCCGGCGAGCAGAGTAAGCTCACGGGCGGTCCCGGTCCCAAACACAGCCCTGGAGTGTTCCCAGGCGACACGCTGTTCTCGTCTCCTGGCAACCCCTTCAGAGGCCTGCTCCCCAAGGCATCCCCCTCCTTGCCCCGGGCCTGTCACCTCCCTGGGCGTGCACTCTTTTATGAAAAGGTTATTTTCGGCTGGACAGGGTCTTGGCTGCTGCAAGCAGGCGGTGTCGCGGTGTGGCGGGCGGGGGCCACTCTGCAGCTGTGGTCTGCGGATGCTCCTTTCGGGGGCTTCTCTAGCAGAGCACAGACCCCCAGGGCCGTGGGCTCGGGAGGCGATGCTCGGGAGCTCAGTCATGACGCTCATGCTTACTGACTCCACGCAAGCGAGATCTCCCCGGATCAGGGATCGAACCTGGGTCCCCTGCACTGGCAGGCAGGTTGTTGCTTTGTGTAATAAATTTGTTTATTTTTAACGAGAGGATAATTCCTTTACAGTTTTTAAAAAAATAACATTGTTTATTTTTATTCAGAAGATAGTTCCTTTGCAATGTTTTTTTTTTTTTTATAAATCTCTTTATTTGTTATCAGAGAATAGTTCCCTTACAATATTGTTTGTTATAAATCTGTTTATTTGTAATCAGAGGATGGGTCCTTTATAATCTTTGTGTTTATAAATCTGTTTATTTTTAATCAGAAGATAGTTCCTTAACAATATTGGTTTTTTTTTAAATAAATGTGTTTATTTTTAATGAGAGGAAAACTCGTTTACAATACTGTGTTGGTTCCCACCATACCTCCACATGAATTGGCCACAAGTATGCACCTATCCCCTCCCTCTTGAACTTTGCTCCCACCTCCGATCCGATCGCACCCCTCCAGGCTGTGGCAATGTAATGCAAGCACTTGCTCAGTCCTGTCCGACTCTTTGCAACCCCACTGTGTGGCCCGACAGACTCCTCTGTGCATGAGATTCTCCAGGCAAGAACACTGGAGTGGGTTGCCATTTGCTTCTCCAGGGGATCCCTATGCAGGGATCGAACCCAGGTCTCCCGCACTGCCGGCAGGTTCTTCTCCGCCTGAGCCACGAGGGAAGCCCTGCCAGGCTGTGGCAGGCGGTTTCTTCTCCACTGGACCACACGGGAAGTCCCAGGCTTTGCTCTCAAGCTGCTTCTACTGGGGTCACCTTACTAACAGCCTTTCTGCAGGCATCCAAGTCCAAAGTTCTTTTCTCCATCTTAAAAGCAGTCTGCACATTATAACCAGAAAAAGCAAAAGAATACAGTGAAAGGAAAAAAAAGAAGAGACAGTTGGCCTTGAAGGGAACCAGAGGTGCTCCTCGCAGTCATCTTCTTGAGCCTAAGCTTCTGCACACACGCAGACTGCTTAGATAAGACCCTGTTGTCATCAAGAGATTTGCGTGGAATGTCTTGGCTGGAGTGGACTTGCTGAATCGTTTCTCCGTCCTTGGGTGTCCCTGGCGGCTCAGATGCTAAAGAATCTGCCTGCAAATGCACAAGACATGGGTTTGATCCCTGGGTCTGATCCCTGGGTCAGGAAGATCCCCAGGAGAAGCGAAAGGCAACCCACTCCAGTATTCTTGCCTGCAGAATCCCCTGCCCAGAGGAGCCTGGTGGGCTGCAGTCTGTGGGGTCACAAAGAGTCGGACATGACTGTGCACGCAGGAGGTCCTGTGAGGCCAGTCAGCTTAGGGCGCTGAGTATAGCCAAGAGTTTCATCTCCGAGTTTCACACATCCCAGCCCTGAGCTTGCGATGGAGAGGCTGTTTGCAGTGAAAAGGAGAAAAAAAAAAAAAAAAAAAGAATGAGTTGTTTTTTTTTTT
>WJNR01000442.1:5330999-5342115 GCA_009758055.1 Oreamnos americanus
CGCCCCCCACCACCTTCCCAGCTCAACAACCAAAGCTTAGGACTGACTCTATAAAGAGACCAGGCTAATACTTGTGAATTTCTGAAGCAGCATGTCAATTTCTGAAGCTCCCCAATGCTCTAGGTATCAGGTGACATGAGCTGGGCAGAAACAGGATGAAAAGGTGTCTGGATACCTTGAAAAACCATTCCGCCCCCTCCCCATCATCGGAGAAAGCACTTCACACGGCCGAGTCTCACACACAGCACGCGGCTCACATGATAACAAACACACGCTCTGCGGGAGGTCACAGTGGTGACAAGCAGAGGCACTCCAACATGTAAATGTCGTCCAGACGCCTAAATTCTAAAATCGAAATCTAAGGAAAAAAAAAAAAAAGATTTAGATGCCTGAATCTGAGGCGAGCCTGGAGGATGCTGCGATGGAGGGGCGTCACTCGTGGGACTCCCACCCCTCTTTCTGGGAGAAAAACACAGTCGCTGGGGAAAAAGAGCCCACATTACGTAACTGTGACCATCCTGGGGGGGGGCGTTCCTGCCGGGGGACGGTCAGTCCCTGCGGCCACACACGCACCCCAGAGCCCTGGGGCCCCGTTCCCTTCTGGTTGGTACACTGTTGGCCTCCCTGTGGGTTCTTTTCGTCTCGGGCCACTTCAGTCCCAGCAGATGGCTGTCCCTTCCGTTTCCCAGAGAAGCCTTCCCCTCCACCTGCATGTCACCTCCACGACCTGGGAGACGTGTCTCCCGCACTGCCGTCCCCGAGTGTCTGCAGAGTGGGGCACGGCAAAAATCAGGGCAGGGACCCAGGATGCAGACGGGCTGGCGGGCACAGAAGCGGGTGCCCCGTGGTGGCTTGGCAGGTGAGAGGGAGCTCAGAGAGGAAGGGGGCATATGCAGGGGCCCGGAGCTTGTTCCATGTGTGGTGCAGCAGAAACTAGCGCAGTCTGGTAAAGCCACGCCACCCCCAAGTAAATGCTCTTGCTGTCAGATAGGAATTGTCACAGGATATAGACACCTCGCCCTTACAAATTAAAACATATAATAATAATAGACAGCACTTTAGAGAAAATGAAACCTTGGCCCTCGTGTTCGCTGTGGCCTCTGTGATCTACAGAAGACCTTCCCAAATGGGCTTCGGGATCGCTGCCAGGAGCCCCATTTCAGGTGCAGAAAGCAAGGTGGTTTGCCGCCCAAGGTCACAGGGCCAGGAAGCTCCGAGTCCCTGGTGAAGGACAGACTCACCCTGGCGGGAGACGGGGTCCACTCGGGAGGCCCGTCCCCTGCTACGTCCATCAGCATATCTGTCCACCCCTCCACCCCTTCTCCACGGCTCCCCTCCATCATCCCTTCTCCACGGGAGCTCCGAGACCTGGAGGTGGAGCTGTGGGGACCCTGTGTCTGTAAGCTGTCTAATGAAAACGCAGCCTCTGCCAAGGATCATTCTCCGGGGGTCCAGATAGACGAATCGCAAGCCCACCCAGGTGGCTGGTCTGCAAGGGCTGGGGAGAGAGAGTGACAAGGTGCCCTGTACCCTTATGAACTTTCTATGGGGTGGGCAAGGAATGCAGAGTGCTTGCCAGAAAGAAAAGAATTTAAAAAAAAAAAAAAGAATGTGGATTCCTATAAATAACACTTGCATCTAATAGTCCCCGAGAGCGTGTTACAAAGTTCCAGACAGTGAAAAAGGATTATTATTTACATCGCGTTTCATGCTCCTGACAGCAACATGAGTCTAATGATTACCTCAGTTATACAGAACAGAAGGGAAAAAAAAAACAGGCTGAAAAGAAAATGGTTACGTAACTTTCCTAAGATCACAAGGAAAACAAGATCAGTCGCCAACAGTCTCCAAGCTCTTGTCCTCGAGGACCTGCATGCATGGTCACCTGTGTTTGTAAACAAAAGCTGTGTTGGTGCTGAGTGAAGGAAGTCAGAGAAGGAGAAATATCCTGTGACATCCCTTAAATGCGGAATCTAAAACGAAACGATGCGCATGAACTTAAATGCCAGAGACTCACAGACTCAGAGAACGAACTTATGGGAGGGAGAGTCAGGGAGTTTGGGATGGACGTGGACACACTGCTGTATTTAACATGGAGAACCAGCAAGGACCTGCTGGACAGCACAGGGAACTCTGCTCAATCCTCTGTAATAAGCTGATGGTCACCAGGGGGAAGGATGGTACAATCCTCTGTAATAAGCTTATGGTCACCAGGGGGAAGGATGGGGGAAGGGAGAGTCAGGGAGTTTGGGATGGACGTGGACACGCTGCTGTATTTAACATGGAGAACCAGCAAGGACCTGCTGTCCAGCACAGGGAACTCTGCTCAGTGTCGTGTGGCAGCCTGGATGGGAGGGGAGTTTGGGGGAGAACGGACACATGTTTGTCTGGCTGAGTCCCTTCAGTGTCCACCAGAAACCATCACATCACTGTTAATCAGCCGTTCCCCAGTACAAAATGTTTTTGTTGTTTAAAAACAGCCAAAACCGGCATTGGCTTCATTTCCATTCAAAACGGTTTTAAATTGTGTTTCTATCTTAACCTATTCCTTACGGTTTAAGAATGATATTGTCATATTAAGGCTTTTCTGGGTACACTACATATTAGCTATTAGTGTATATTTCCAGGTGTTGTTGTGTAGTCCCTGAAATCATGTCTGACTCATTGTGACCCCATGGACTGTAGCCCACCAGGCTCCTCTGTCCATGGGATTCTCCAGGCAGAAATGCCAGAGTGGCTTGCCATTTTCTCCTCCAGGGATCGAACCCAGCTTTCCCGCACTGCAGACAAGATTCTTAACGGTTTTGATCCACCAGAGATTGTGTAAAGACACCTCCAGACTTCCCACTTGCAGCTTCTCCACCCCCCCCCCACCCCGCCCCATTCCTCAAACTGGAGAGTCTCCACAGAGGCAAAGAGAAATCTCAGCTTCTTTGAAAGATCAGTTAAGTTGATGGAAGTGAGCTTCTTGAGTCTGCAGATAAGCGTCACGGAAAACAGAGAACACAGCCTGCAGGGCCTAGAAGCAGGGCACGTCGATGACACGGATAAGGAGGGTGTTTGTCAATCAGAGAAGAAAGAACTTTCTGGGACTTCGCTGCAGGCTCAGACCACGGTTCGATCCCTGGGTCAGGAAGATCCCCTGGAGGAGGGCATGGCAGCCCACTCCAGTCTTCTTGCCTGGAGAATCCCACAGACAGAGCAGCCCGGTGGGCTACAGTCCATGGGGGTCGCAAAGGGTCAGACACGACTGAGCAACTGACCCATTCCTGGGAATTCCCTGGGGATCCAGAGGTTACGAATCAGCCCGCCAGTGCAGGGGATACACGTTCAATCCCGGGGTCTGGTCAGGGAACTAAGATCCCGTATGCCACAGGGCTCTCACGCTGCCACCTATAAAAATAAATTTTCTTTAAGAAAAAGAAAGAGCTTCCTAACACTTAAACTCAAGCAGCATAGGAGCAGACAGGCCCAGAAGTAGTTAGAGGTGTTTGTTTGATTGTTGGTGTTCAGTTGCTAAGCTGTGCTCAACTTTTTCAGTGTTTTTTTTTTTTCTTTTTTTCTGGGCAGTTATCTTTGCTCAGGATGTGTGACCCAGGGTGCTGACAGGGGTTGGGGGGGGTGGTCTCAGCTAAAAAAATTTGGGTCCAGGGGTTTCATACCCCATGAGCTGGTCTACACGCCAGCCTCCCTCCCAAGCCATGCCGTATCCCTGAAAAGCTAGAGTCTGTGGGAGAAGTAAGCATGTCACAACTCCAGATAAGTGACTTCAGGGCAGGAAAGAATTGGGTACGGAATCTGATTCTTGCTCCTCAAGCTATTTTCAGCTTTGAAAAGAAAAAAAAAAGAAAAGGAGAGAACGTTTGTCGAAACAGCACGATGCCTCGTACCGTAGCTGTGGTTCCCACTTTTGCTTCACTTCACAGATGTTCACCCTCAAAGCGGTCTGAGGTGCAGATGCTTCTAAAAGACGTGGGCACGAAGATGTAATATTTGGCAGGTAATGAAGATACTCAGTCCTAAAGGAAATCAGTCCGGAATATTCATGCTGAAGCTAAAACTGCAATAACTTTGCCCAGCTGATGCGAAGAACTGAGTCACTGGAAAGAACTCTGATGCTGGAAAAGATTGAGGGCGAGAGAAGGGGATAACAGAGGATGAGATGGTGGGATGGCATCACTGAGTCAATGGATGCAAGTTTGAGTAAACTTGGGGAGTTGGTGATGGACAGGGAGGCCTGGCGTGCTGCAGTCCATGGGGTCACAAAGAGTCGGACACGACTGAGCGACTGGACGAAGATCGAGCATCTCACCCGTAAGTGTCAGGACACCGTATTCTCTGCGTGTCAGGCTACTTTGAGATTGCAGAGTGAAATGGATCCGAACCTGGAAGGGGCAGGGGAGAGTTCTCGTCAGGGGCGGCGGGCCGTGTGGCTGGTGGGGCCCCGAGTTAGTGTCTGAAGCCCGCAGTCCAGGCTCAGATGCTGCGCTGTGTACCCCGGGATAAGACAGTTCATTCGAAGAGGTGAACAGCCCCGTGGAGTGTCCCGGGGCTCCCCTAGGAGCTCAGATGGTAAACAATCCACCTGCAAGGAGGGAGACCCAGGTTCCATCCCTGGGTCGGGAAGATCCCCTTGGAGGAAGGCATGGCAACCCACTCCAGTATTCTTGCCTGGAGAATCCCATGGACAGAGGAGCCTGGCAGGGTTACAGTGCACGGGGTCACACAAGAGTCGAATACGACGGAACCGACTTAGCATGCATGGAATGTTCTAGACCCGTTCTGTGCCTTTGGAGTCAATTTGTCTCTAAAAGGCGGTGTTGCCATAAGTCACACCCCCCCACCTCCAACGCTGACACAGGCTGAGTCCGTGCACCCCAAGTGGAATCTAGAACTTGACCTTCCTGCCACATGAGGTGTACACCCTTCCCCGTTTCTCACTGGGAGGAGTGTCTTTGGGAGGAGTGTCTTTTCCCCGAAACCCATGTCCCCACTGTGATGGGACTGACGTAGACCCACCACTGTTCTTTCCAACAATGCCCAGCTTGCCCTCGACTCCCCCCACGATCGGGACTTTTGGAGAAAAGCTCAGCTTTCTTCCGGAGCCAATCCAGGGAAATGACTGTGGACGCCAATTTCGCAAATGCGGCTTCTAGCTCAAAATAGCGAGAGCAGAAGGTGACAGCTGGATGGGCCCCTCGGAGGCAATTCCATAAGGATGCCTGAAATAGCGCAAAGCAGACAGGAGCCTTCTCCACTGGTGGGGCGAGGGGTCAGATATATGTGTGTGGAGGAGTCCGGTACACTGGTTGTTCTCAACGCTGCATTTACACCTCCCCTCCCCAGGTGGAATTTTTTTTTCTTTTTAATTAATGTATTTGCTTATCTCTGACTGTGCTGGGGGTCTTCGTTGCTGAGCCCGCCCTTTGTCTAATTACGGCGGTCAGGAGCTACTCTTTGAGTTGGAATGTTTGGACTTTTCATTGCGGTGATTTCTCTGGCTGGGGCTCCCGGAGTCCAGAACGCAGGCCCAGCAGTTCCGGAGGATGGCCTTAGTTGGTCCGGGGCCTGTGGGATCTCGTGGGCCACAGAGGATGACATGGTTGGACGGCATCACCGACTCGATGGACGTGAGTGTGAGCAAGCTCGTGGAGTTGGTGATCGACAGGGAAGCCTGGCGTGCTGCAGTCCACGGGGTCGCAAAGAGCCGGAGACGACTGAGCGAGAATACTGAACTGATATGGAATCTGCCCGGACCAGGGATCGAACCCATGGCGTCCGCATTTGCACGCATATTCTTAACCACTTAAGACCACCTGGGAAGTCCCTCCGCACCACCGGGTGGCTTTTAAGGGGCTGAGAGCAGGGACCACATTTCATTAAGCATCTCCTGTAGGTTTAAGGTTGGCTCACGTGCTCCTTACAAATCCCTCGGAGGTGCTGTGGGGTTTTCCTCCGTGTGGTGAAAACGAGAGTCCAGGTACGCAGTCTGCGGGAATCCGAAGGGCAGCCGGCCAGGGTCAGCGGTGGCCGAGGAAGGGTCATCTGGGTGTCAGTCTGCATGGGACCAGATGAAAGCCCGTCCCACCCCCATTCCCCTCCCTGTGGCTCCGTAGACGCCTGAGCACGCCCACAGGTGCTGGTGTTGGCGTGAACGTGAGGATGGTCGAAGACCTAGGTTGACCAGTCGCCCGGGCTGTCCATGGCTGGGACAGGGTGAAAACATTTATAAAAGGTCAAACGCACCCTTGACTCTACCTGTTTAGAACACTCTGACCAGCTTGCCCTGTCACACCTTACGCTTTCCTACAATTTTTACTGAAACGTAGTTCACAGCGTTATAGTAGTTTCAGGATTACAGCAGAATGATTCAGTTATAAATACCTGCGAGCGTGCTAAGTCGCTGCAGTCGTGTCCGACTCTCTGCGACCCTGTGGACTGTAGCCCGCCAGGCCTCTCTGTCCGTGGGGTATCCCCAGTGAGAATTCCGTTCTTCCCTCTCTCTCTCTCTCTCTTTCGTCATCCTTGTTTTTTAATGTGTGCGTGACAAAGCCCTCAAGTGTTACCACGTGAGGTAACTTGATCATCTCGCAATCCCCTGAAATCCCTTGATTTTTATCAGCACTGTGATTTGCCCAGCACCTTGATTTTGAGAGACGTGTATCGCCTCATCGAAGAACCGACTGTCCTTAAGCCTTCCTTTTGTTTTTTTTTGTGTTTTGTTTTTTGTTTTTATTAACTTTAAAAAACAAACTGCGGCCACATTGCAAGGCACCTGGGATCGTTTCTCCCCTACCAGGGATCACATCCACATGCCCCGCATTGGAAGACAAGGTCTTAACCCCTGCACCACCAGGGAAATCCCTTTATTGACTGACTTTGAAATTTCCTGCGACTTCTTCAGGCAGGTTGGAAAGAGTCTTCGATCCGACCGCTCGTGAAAAGTAAAATTTCAGTGTTGTTGTTTTTTTTTTAAAGGAACAAACATCCTAAAGTTTTACTCTGTCTGAACTTCATTTTGTTCTTGGTCATCTTTTTCTTTTTTTTCTTCTTGAAATGTTTCTAGAGTGAAAGTCTCTGAGTCCTGTCCAACTCTTTGCAAGCCCACGGACAGCAGCCCACTAGGCTCCTCCTCTGTCTATGGGATTCTCCAGGCAAGATTACTGGAGTGGGTTGTCATTCCCTTGTCCAGGGGATCTTCCCAACCTAGGGATCAAACCTGGCTCTCCTGCATTGTAGGCAGATTCTTTACTGTCTGAGTCACCAGGGAAGCCCTGTTTCTTTCTTTTCTTTTCTTTTTTTAATAACAACAACCAAAGGAACTCTATTTAGGAAATAATTATTCGTCTCCTGGAATGAAAACGTCTCCTCTGTCTCTTCTTCAGTGTTCAGCGCTTTATTTAGTCCGCTGAGCTATAAAGAGAGGCCACTCTCTGCCAGAGCTGGGTGACCTGTTTCAGGGCCTATATTTGCCCGTCCTGTTTGGCGTGCCCAGCCGTCCTCCTCCCTGTAAGAGAATGAGGTGAAACCAGAGGAGGCCCGGTGTTGGCCTGGAAACCAGGATGTCAGCTTCCATCACTAGCATAAAGTCCCAGAACGACGGCTTCTGAATTGCTGTGGTTCAGTCGCTCAGTTGTGTCCGACTCTTTGCGACCCCATGGACCGCAGCACGCCAGGCCCCCCTGTCCATCACCAACTCCCGGGGTTCACTCAGACTCACATCCATTGAGTCGGTGATGCCATCCAGCCGTCTCACCCTCTGTCGTCCCCTTCTCCTCCTGCCCCCAATCTTTCTGAGCATCAGGGTCTTTTCCAGTGAGTCAGCTGTTCCCATCAGGTGGCCAGAGGATTGGAGCTTCACCTTCAGTATCAGTCCTTGCAGTGAATGTGGGTGCTTGCTCAGTTGCCCCGTTGTGTCAGACTCTGCGACCCCATGCACTGCAGCCCACCAGGCTCCTCTGTCCTAGGGATTCTCCGGGCAAGAACACTCCAGGGGGTTGCCGTGCCCTCCTCCAGGGGATCTTCCCGACCCAGGGATCGGACCCACGTCTCTTGCCCTGCAGACAGTTTCTTTACCGTCAGAGCCCCCAGAGAAGCTGGCCTTACAGGGTTGTGAATGGGGAAGTGTCTGGTTGGGACTGATGGGTGAGCCTCCTTGCAAAAGCTGAATTAAGCAGTGCTGTGTCTGCGGCAGCGTGGGAGCTGAAAACCTCAGCAGTGTATCCCCTCTTGCAGTCCTGGAGGCTGGCCGCCCCCGAGGCGTCTTCTGGCAGTGAGGTGAAGGTGCTGGTGGGAGCGCTGATGATGGCTCCTTCCCGGCCTGCTCGACGGGTGCCCACTTGGCTCCCCAGCCTCGAGTGCCCAGTGGCATCATCGCCGCCTCTGCTGGGCCCGCAGCCCTGACTCTTTCGTGGGAGGAGTTTTGCGATGCCTCCGACTAGACCCGATGCCCCCGCGTGGCCTCCCAGGCTGCAGACCGTTCACTGCCTCCCATCTCAGCGGTCCCTTCTGGGGGCAGCGGCCGAGGAGTCGGGACCTGACACCCCCTCCCCCCGCAGGGTGGGGCCGGGACCGGGCCGACCGCAGCCTCCAGGTTCCCCGAGGCTAGTGTTCGCGCTGGACGGCGGGCGGAAGCCACCGAGCCGCGGAGCTGAGACGGGGGCCCGACCCGGCCCTGGGACGCGCTCGCTGTCTGTCTGCCTGCCTGCCTCTCCGTCTCTCCTTGTCTGACTCTCTCTCCCTGGCCCTCTCTCTCTGTCCATCTCCGTCTCCCGCCCTGGGACACACTTGCTGTCTGTCTGTGTCTGTCTCTCTCTCCGTCTCTCCTTGTCTGTCCGGCTCCCTGTCTGTCCATCTTTGTCTATTTGTCTCTGTCTGTCTCTCTCTCCCTGTCTGTCTGTCTCTCTCCCCGTCTCTCCTTGTTTCTCTCTCTGTTCCCCTCTGTCTGCCTCCGTCTCTCCTTGTCTGTCTGTGTCTCTGTCCATCTCTGTCTGTCTCTCCGTCTCTCCTTGTCTGTCTGGCTCTCCGGCTCCCTGTCTGTCCATCTTTGTCTATTTGTCTCTGTCTGTCTCTCTCTCCCTGTGTGTCTCTCCCCGTCTCTCCTTGTCCGTCTGCCTGTCTCTCTGGCTCTTTCTCTCTGTGTCTGTCTTCCTGTTTCTCTCTCTCCGTCTCTCCTTGTCTGTCTGCGTCTGTCTGTCTGTCTCTCTCACTTCATCCGCTCCCTTCCATCAGGCCTGTAGCATCAATGCTTGAGCGACCCTTGGACTGCAAGGAGATCCAACCAGTCCACCCTAAAGGAGATCAGTCCTGAATGTTCATTGGAAGGACTGATGCTGAAACTCCAATCCTTCGGTCACCCAATGCAAAGAGCTGACTCATTGGAAAAGACCCTGATGCTGGGAAAGACTGAAGGCAGGAGGAGACGGGGGCAACAGAGGATGAGATGGCTGGATGGCATCACTGACTTGATGGACGTGAGTTTGAGCAGGCTCTGGGAGATGGTGGTGGACAGGGAGGCCTGGCGTGCTGCAGTCCATGGGGTCGCAAAGAGTCGGACACGACTGACTGAGTGAGCAATGACATTCTGAAGGCTGGAGTCTGAGGCCCAGGTGTGGTCAGGGCCGTTTCCTCCCGAGGCCTCTCTCCGGGGCGTGTGGACGGCCGTCTCCTCCCTGAATCCTCACGTGGTCCTCCCTGTGTGTGTGTGTCTGGGTCCCAATCTCCTCCTCTCATGAGGACCCCAGTCCTACGGGATCAGGCCCCAGCCTAGTGACCTCATTTCACCTTCTCTCTTTAAGGACCGTCTCCAGACACAGCCCCATCCCGAGGTCCTTGGGGGACGGTTTCAACGTCTGAATTTGGGGGAAGACTTAGTTCAGCCCAAGCTTTCCAGGTGGAAGCAGATGGTAAAGCATCCGCCTGCAATGCAGGAGACTCAGGTTTGATCCCTGGATCAGGACGATCCTGTGGAGAAAGAAATGGCACCCCACGCCAGTCTTCTTGCCTGGAGAATCCCATGGCTGGAGGAGCCTGGCGGGCTGCAGTCCATGGGGTCGCAAAGAGTCAGACGTGCCCAAGCTCGCGTGCAAACTGACAGGTCAACCCATAGTGCTCAGCAAAGACAACTTCCCAGAGCGCCCTCACGACCCCCGGGGGCTGCAGTCTTTGCCAGCCGTGGCTGGTACCGGCTCTGCGTGTAAACCCTTGGCTGAGGAGATGGCAAGGTGATCGGATGAAGAGACAGTCTGATCCGTGCTGTATGAGACGTCTGGGCATGGAGCCAGGGAGCACACGATGGACAGGCTCCACCCGCTCTGTGCTAAGGACACATGGACACACAGACACATAGGCATAAGTAGAACTGCTGTGTGGGGCTGGGGAGCCTTCTCGAGGACCCTTGCGCGAGGTCTCAAGGACAAAGAGGGGTTCTCTGGAGATGGCTAGGGAGAGAGTACACGCGCACACACACAGACACACACACAAACACGCACACACACAGAATTTATGGGGTGCCTGGCGCACACACATGCAGACGCACGCACGCACAAACACGCACACACAGAGTTGCTGGGGTGCCTGGCACCCATGTTTCTGCGTTTCCCCCCCCTGGAATCCCCATACTTACAAGATCTAGAACAGGGCCATCCAAAGGAAACAGAGATACGAGCCACCGAAGTTATTTGCAATTTTCTGGCAGACAGCAAGGTACAAACTTCCACTTGAAAAATAAATAAGTTGAAAACTAAATAAGTACTAAGGATTTTATGCAAACATGACAGAGATTATAATATGGCAGATACGACGGCCATTAAGAGGAAATCCTGAGAGTTCTCTTCCCAGGAAAGACGTTTGTGTCTGTTTCTTTAATTTTGTATTTGTACAAGATGATGGGTGTTGACTAAATTGTGGTCATTGTTTCATGATGTATGTAAATCAGATCTTTATTGTGCACATCCTTAGTCCAATTGTATCAATAAATGTGGAAGAGAAACATCGCTGTGCTAAGAGAAACATTTGTCTGGTAGCCCCAGGAAAAAGAAACTAAAATGGTAATGATAAAGTCAGTTAAAATACTGTATTTGGCCTGATCTCTATATTGAAATAGTATCATTCCAAC
>WJNR01000442.1:5342125-5359234 GCA_009758055.1 Oreamnos americanus
CACACACGCATGTGTGTATAGGTATACAAAAATGAACATGTCAGTTTACACAGTAATAGAGGTATGTGTTTCTATTTTTTAATGCACAACATTTGTAGAAATTTATGAAAGCATCTATATTCTTTGGGTTTCCCGGATGGCACGGTGGTAAAGAACTCGCCTGCCCATGCAAGAGAGCGAGGAGGTGTGGGTTCGATTCCTGGGTCAGGAAGATCCGCTGGAGAAGGACATGGCAACCCACTCCGGTATTCTTGCCTGGAGAATCCCACAGACAGAGGAGCCCGGCAGGGTCGCACAGAGTCAGACACACACTAGACTTTATGAAGTATCAATTTTATGGGCATATACGTGCCTTCCATGTAATGTACACAGATATGTAATTTAGTAAAGCTATATTTTAAAATTCTGTAGTTGCACTTAGAATGTCTAACTGTCATGTATGTAATGTCTATACATGTAGAAGTGATATCCAGACAATCATGTATGTAGTATCCATGCGTGTACAAGTAATATCCAGACATACAAAATTTACTACAGTTAGATTTTGAAATTCCATGCTTAAGCACATATACTTAGAACTCTCTGTCTAACCATCAGTAAGAAGCTGAGCATCCTGTCTTCTTTCTTCCTTTTTATCATTACAAAAAAAAAAAAAAGTGTCTGCTGTGTTAAATGTTAGTTGGTTTGATCACCCCAGGATCAGACCCACATCTCTTGCATGGGGAGGTGGCGTCTTTACCGCGGAGCCGCCAGGAAAGGCCTCGCCTCACGCTTGTTGGGAGGATCCCCTGGAGAAGGAAGTGGCAACCCACTCGGGGACTCTTGCCTGGAAAATCTCATGGACGGTGGAGAAGCCTGGTGGGCTACAGTCCATGGGGTCGCAAAGAGTCGGACACGACTGAGCGACTTCACTTTCTCTTCTTTCTTTTCTCTTCACAACCCCTTTAGGGCCTCCGAAGGGATGCAGCAACGCTGGTCGCTCTGGAGTCTGCCGTTCCTCCCGTCTCCCAAGCAGAGGAGAAGATGCCGTGAGCTCATTCCCGGCATGGACCGCAGGCGTGGCCGCGACTCTGATGTGGCTGGAAGCAAGATCCAGTGCCTGAGGGTCCCTCGATGGGCCCTCCTCTGCGAAACTGGCATGCCATCCCAGCTCACTGTTGGGGTGCAGGGTGGAGGGGGACCCCCCGCGAGCATCCAGCCCATCTCCCCATCACCCGTCTTGTGAAGCCATCTCGAGGCGGTCAGGACCCAGGAGCCGGTGTCAACCTTCCCCAGGGGCGGGGGGCCGGGGGTCCATGCTGGCACCTACAACCTCCATCCACCCCCCCAGGGGTGCGGGCGTTCCCATCCCAGCCCTGCCTACCTGGCCCCGTGCCTCGCGAGTTTCCATCCGCCTCGCCCTTGTGCGCAGTGATAGCTCGCAGGGTGGGGACCCTGTCGCCCAGCGCGGCCGCCCACGGGAAGGCTCTCCGCTTATTCCCGGCTTCACGCGTCCGGAGGCCAAGCAGCTTCAGATCGCACCATCACCGTGAAGGCAGGCGCCGCTGCGGTCCGACCCTCAAGTCTCAGATGCTGCCCCGTTTGACTCGACATACGTGCCCGCGCGCCCGGAGCTCTTTGCCTTCCTCCCGTCTGTGCAGGAGAAAGACACCCAAGGGATCCCAGCTGCTCTCCTTGCCGACAGTCCCCACTCCGAGGGGTTTTGAACCCGTCTGCCGCGAGAAGACACCTGGATGGGGAAGAGAAGAAAATGCTGGAGACTTTGCCCCCGGGACAAGAGGGTTCTGGGACCTCCCCCCAAACGCACCCTGTAGCGTCGGCTCTCTCTGGGCCTCTCAAGGAGGCCTCAGTGATCTTTCCACGTTGCACCATGGATGAGACTTGTGGGAGCCCTTCCAGGCAGCCACGGAGGACTCTGGAGCGTTGAGGACTCTGGAGCGTTTGTTGTTATTATTATTATTTTTTTTTCCCTGTCTGCTCTGTTTAAACCGAGAGGGATCCAGGTTGACGGTGGAGGTGGGCCCCCCGCCCTGCGGGGTGCGTGCATGTATCCATGAATGCCCGCGCCGATGCCGACCCCCAGCCCCCGCTGACCCGTTTCTCAAGCCGCTGACGAGCGTTTTCTACGTCTTACCCCTTCCTGCCCCTCCAAGCGCTCCGTCTTTCTGTCCCGCGGGTGTGGTCTGTGGCGCCTCGGTGTTACTTCGTCTCTGTGGATTCTGCCTCCCCC
The DNA here is from genome assembly GCA_009758055.1 of Oreamnos americanus. Lineage (NCBI taxonomy): Eukaryota > Metazoa > Chordata > Mammalia > Artiodactyla > Bovidae > Oreamnos > Oreamnos americanus. Next base: position 5,344,356 of record WJNR01000442.1, read on the forward strand.
CTGCGTGGAGACGGGCAATAAAGAGAAAAGCTATTCCAGACATTATGGCTATTCCAGAAAATAAAATATTTTTGAAACCGCACATCAGGGCTATGCTGCTCCTTTGTCTCGTGGTGGGCTAGTGGGCTGCTAACCCTTGGAAGATGCATGGAGAATTCATTTATTCTGTAGACGATCAAGGGAAGGTGTTTCTTTTTCCTTTTTTTCCCCCAAACTTTAACTTTTTCATCTTGTATTAGGGTTGTTGTGGTTCGGTCACTCAATCGTGGCCAACTCTTTGCAGCCCCATGGGCCAGGCCTCCCTGTCCGTCACCAACTCGCGGAGCTTGCTCAGACTCACGTCCATCGAGTCGGTGATGCCATCCGACCATCTCATCCTCTGCCGTCCCCTTCTCCTCCCACCTTCAAACTTTCCCAGCATCAGGGTCTTTTCCACTGAGTCAGTTCTTCACATCAGGTGGTCGAAGGCTTGGGGCTTCAGCATCAGTCCTTCCAAGGAATATTACTAGGGTATAGCCAGTTAACAATGTTGCGATGGTTTCGGGTAAATAGCAAAGCAACTCAGCCATTCCCCCTCAAACACCCCTCCCATCCAGTGAAAGTTGCCCAGTCCTGTCAGACTCTGCGACCCTATGGACTGTAGCCCGCCAGGCTCCTCTGTCCATGGGATTCTCCAGGCAAGAATACTGGAGTGGGTTGCCATGCCCTCCTCCAGCGGATCTTCCTGACCCAGGGATGGAACTCCCGTCTCGTGCATTGCAGGCAGATTCTTTACACTCAGAGCCACCAGGCTGCCAAATAACCTCGAGTACAAACCTTTTTGAAAGAAAAGGGGGCTGGTTTGTCCAATTAAGTCGCAGCTTGTCCGTTTATCCTGGAAGGCTAGCAAAGAAGATAAGAATTTACACTGTTCTTTCAAACCTTATTAGGTTGAAAAAAAAAAATGATCTTGCCCCTCTTTGGGAACTCTGCACAGCAGCTGTGAAGAGTTGGTTATAGGTCGGAGTTGTGTGTCCTGGGGCGGCTCTGATAAGGCGGCAAGATGGTCATCTTTCACGGTCACGCGAAAAGTCTGGACATGAATGGAAAACACGCGCTCTCATACTCAACCCAGTCCTGCACAGGTTGGGACTGGCCGAAACCGCATCCTCATCCACAAACAGCCCCAGTGAGAAAGTCTGTATTTTGGGGACACCCACATCCACTTGAATCCAGCATCCTCACTATTCTTGCTAAAAGTCTCAGTCCAGACAAAAAAGAAAAAAAAAAAAATAATTAAGATGATTATTGATAAGTGTTTGGGGCCCATAGTGGTTCAGTTCAGTTCAGTCGCCTAGTCGTGTCTGATTCCTCTCGACCCTGTGGACCGCAGCATGCCGGGCCTCCCTGTCCATCACCAACTCACCAAGTTTGCTCAGACTCATGTCCCTTGAGTCAGTGATGCCATCCAACCATCTCATCCTCTGTTGTCCCCTTCTCCCAACCTTCAATCTTTCCCAGCATCGGGGTCTTTTCCAGTGAGTCAGTTCTTTGCATGCGGTGGCCCATATTGGTAGTCTGGAGAAAAAAAAAAAAGGTATTAGATCAGGAATATTCATATGTTTTGAAAGATCATGGTGTTGTGGGGAAACATAGGAGAAAATATAAGGAATGATAAGGTCTTAATTCAATATCCTGTGATAAACCATAATGGAAAACAATACAAAAAAAAAAGAATATACATTACACACGCATATATACCTATATATACAATGGAACTGAAGTCATTTGCTGTACAGCAGAAATTAATTCAGCATTGTAGTAATCGACTGTACTTCAGTTAAAACAATTTCTCACTGTTGGAGACTTGTCAGATGGTTCAGTGGTCAAGATTTCATCTTCCAACAGAGGGGCCAAGGGTTCAATCTCTGGTTTGGGAGCTAAGATCTCACATACACTGTGGCCAGAAAATAGAACATAAACCAGAAGCAGGATTGTAACAAATTCAATAAAGACCTCAAAAGCAAAACAAGAAGGAGTTATAAAAAAAAAAGTGAACACGATTCTGACTGGTTTAACAGAAGTCCGCCAGCCTAACCCAGGGTATAATTGGGATGTGAAGCCTGTTGTATGTACACAATGCTGTCTCTGCCAGTAACAGTAATAGAAGCTGATTTAAATCAGCTGACATAACTGCGATACAAATACACACGTGCCTGTATAGACACTCATAGATGGCATCGCCGACTCAATGGACGTGAATATGAGCAAACTCCGGGAGGCGGTGAAGGACAGGGAAGCCTGGCGTGCTGCAGTCCACGGGGTCGCGAAGAGTCGGACACGACTGAGCAACTGAATAACCACAGCTGATAGCTGATTATGCCTTTGCATGCAATAATAACAAAGATGCTTCTGTATCTTCCATTATATGCTGGGCAGGGGGGAGGACTCAGAAACATAACTCTGAAGTCAGATTCACTCAGAGTTGCTGTGCAGCAGAAACGCAACATTGTCAATCAACTAATGTCCTTTTTTTTTTTTTTAATGACAAACCTCTACTCTAGTTTCTAGAGTAGTGTAGACATCACCTTCTCCTCCTGCCTCCAATCCGTCCCAGCATCAGGGTCTTTTTCAGTGAGTCAGCTCTTCGCATGAGATGGCCGAAGGATTGAAGCTTCAGCTTCAACATCAGTCCTTCCAATGATCACCCAGGACTGATTCCCTTTAGGATGGACTGGTTGGATCTCCTTGCAGTCCAAGGGACTCTCAAGAGTCTCCTCCAGCAGCCATCCACCCTAGAAGCTGGTGTTTATTTATGTATTTGGCTGCCTCCGGGGTCTTAGTATTTGCACGTGTGATTTTTAGCTGCAGCGTGTAGAATCCAGTTTCCTGACCAGGAATCGAACCCTGAGCCCCGGAATTGGGAATTCAGAGTCTTAGCCACCGGACCACCAGGAAAGTCCCAACTAGACAGCAATTAAAAAAAAAATAGTATGAACACGTCGGGAAGAAGGAGACGGAGCCGCTTTCTGGGATCGATTGTAAGAGAGGCAAACAGGGCAAGCATCTGGCCCCCACGTTTGCTACCACAAACGTCACCGCCGCGGCTGTTGTCGCAGAAAGCGAAAGGGAAAATGTATCGCCTGCGCCACGATGCCAGCTCTGGCTGCCAGGGTGGACATAACCTCATTTAGTCCCGCTCAGCCCTGCCAGCCAGGAAGAGATGCCGCTGATCCTTTATAGATTACGGAGCTGATAGATGTGAGCTATTTGGCCCCGTTACCACAAGCCACGAGCCAGCCCCACTCAAGCTCCACGTGTCGGAACGCTGGGCCCATGCATTAATCCCCAGACACTCTCACTTGCTTATTTGGTTCCCTCTCTTCATCCATCTCAGTGGGGACAGCTCACGTTCTTCTCTTGTGTGAAACGGGATTATTTATCTCCCCTACTGGGATTCACGCAGCATAGGAAAAGTGTCCGCCACGTCTGCACCAGTCTGAGTTGATGGCACGTCCGTCGAGTCCGTGATGCCACCCAACAATCTTATCCTCCGTCTTCCCCTTCTCCTCCCGCCTTCAGTCTTTCCCAGCATCGGGGTGTTTTATGAGTTAGCTCTTCCCATCAGGTGGCCGTAGTATTGGAGTTTCAGCTTTAGCATCACTCCTGATGAATATTCAGCAGTGATTTCCTTTACGATGAACTAGCTGGGTCTCCTTAAAGTCCAAAGGGCTCTCAAGAGTCTTCTCCAGCTCTCATCAACTCTAGAAGCCGGAAAAAATGCAGGACTATGTGTATTCCCTGGCGAGTCGACAAGTGGTTGGAATGCAGATGGAATGCCTGAAGGTCCACGCGTTGCTCATTTCGTATCACCCGGAAGGTCCCCGTCTTTCCCTCCCTCTTTTATTTTTTAAATCAAAGGCACCTCTCCACCACAATGTGTTTGTTTTTGGAATCTCCGCCTCGGTGTATCTCTGAGCAGGGCCAGCCAGATAAGTTTAAATAGCCAATTATCCAGGATTAAATGAATCGTTCCACACCAGCCGAGCAGAGAGACAATGAAAGGTGGCCTTTTAGCATCTAGACCCTAGAGAATTCCATCTTCCCCGGAGTAGTCTCCGGCAAGCACACACCTCCACACTGCCCTTTATAAAGCACAGCCCTGAGCACCGCCCTGCCCCCAGAAAAATGCACTTTGCTCAGTGTAGGATAAAGCTCTGAAATCTTTTTTTTTTTTTTTTAAGAGAGTCCACAGGGAGCTTCCCCTTCGCAGACTTGGCCTCTTTCAACAGTGAATTCTAAAAGCATGCATGTAGCAAGACTAATTTGTAAAACTTAATGAAAAAAAATTTTTTCTTTTCTTTTTTTAATCCCTTTCAATGTTCATTTGCTCTATACACAACAAACGATTCTTTAAAACCGACTAGGGACTTCCCAGCTGGTCCAGTGGCTAAGACTCTGCCCTCCCAGTGCAGGGGGACCTGGGTTTGATCCCTGGTCAGGGAAACTGAAAGAAAGCTGAGCACCGAAGAATTGATGCTTTTGAATTGTGGTGCTTGAGGAGACTCTTGAGAGTCCCTTAGACTGCAAGGAGATCCAAGCAGTCCATCCTAAAGGAAATCAGTCCTGAATATTCATATACATGTCCCCTCCCTCTTGAACCTCCCTCTCACCCCTCTAAGTTGTCCCAGAGCACCCACCCCCGCTCCCCGCCCCACCGCGACCCTCGCTGGATTTGAGCTCCCTGGGAAGACAAACAGATTGTGCTGAAGCAAAACGCTCACTTTTTGCAGACCAGAGTTTCCTATGTGTTTTGATTCCCAGAGACCCTGTTCCTGCCCACTGACGCTGCGGTGAGTGTCCTGACTTACATTTATCTTGGAAGGAATTGCTTGGCATAGTTGAGAAAGCACTTAAGAACGCAGAGAGAAGAATGTGATAGCTCCTGTGAACAATGAAGCCAGCTGTCTGCTTCTTACTGTGCTTGGGTCTCACAGACCACTCGCCTCACCCTGACCTCTGTATGGTGAGAAGACTCCTATACCTGCATATTCCATAAATATTTGCTGTTTCATTTCCTGAAGTTGTCTGCCACCGCTGCCGGGTAAATATATGTTAAAACATTTAATTGATCAACATTCCTTAAAGAAAAAAAAATCACCCTTAGCCTGCGTTTCAGCCTATCTCTCCTTCCCAAACCCATGACCTGCTCTTCTCAGACCCGTGCAAAAGCGATTTATTTTCTGCGTTTATTATTTTTTTTTCTGCAATCTGGCAGTCTCTGAATCTCCCAATCAAAATAAGTGCTGTCTTTTTTTTAAAATTCTTGCCCAAACATTCCCTGTGTCTCTACAACAAAAAGCAATTTCTGTTTTGACAGCATCTTCTCATGTAATTAACTTATTCATCTGGTTGACCATTATAGACTTTAAAAAAAAATGACACTTTCTGCCAGGGAGAATAGCTTTCCAAGGGAGCTGCTGATGACTTGTATGGGGTCCAGGCAGCGACTGCTCAGCGGTAGTTAGTGATGAAGCTTGTCTGTGAGTTTTGGTTGACGGTGGACCCAGTGCAAGACCAACCAGGATACACAGACCCCGCTGCTTTAACTTAACTGTTGCTGTTGTTCGGCAACTAAGTCATGTCCAACTCTTTGTGACCCCTGAACTGCAGCACGCCAGGCTTTCCTGGCCTTCACCAACTCCCGGAGCTTGCTCAAACTCAAGTCCGTCAAGTCAGTGATGCCATCCAACTATCTCATCCTCTGTCATCCCCTTCTCCTCCTGCCCTCAATCTTTCCCAGCATCAGGGTCTTTTCCAAAGAGTGAGGTCTTCGCATGAGGTGGCCAGAGTATTGGAGCTTCAGCTTCAGCATCCGTCCTTCTAAGGAATATTCAGAGTTGATTTCCTTCAAGATGGACTGGTTTGATTTCAAGAGTCTTTTCCAGCACCACAGTTCAAAAGCATCAGTTTCACTGAAGCTGGCTCAGGTGGTAAAGCATTCAGCAACTTATGGAGCCAGGTAGGGTCCACTTGCAGACTTTCCATGGAATCCCCGCATCTCGGCGGGTTTTCAGGGAGGCCCGCTCAGCGCTATCAGCAGACACTCTAGGACCTGCATATGCCTGCTGCAACCAGGCGTCTTTCCACGGAGAACGTTCCCATGCTCAGAAACGTCACGTTGGCTCGGGTGCCAAATATCCCATCTCCGAAAGGCTAGAGAAGTGTTCTGCAAACACCTGAATGCCTTATCAAGCAGGAACACAACTTTAGCAGTGCGTGGGTTGGTCTATTTCCAAAAGAGAGAGAAAAAAATTATCTTTGGCCACCGCAAAGCCTTTCCACTAAAAATGAATGCATTCGGTTAAAACACATGGAATAAACGCCCAATTTGGATTCCAAAATATTTGGAGGAGGTGGGGGAGGTTGGAGGCATGGACGTTTCACAAAGAAAGGGTATTTAGTGCAGGTGAAAGTCGCTCAGTCATGTCCAGCTGTTTGTGACCTGCAGACTGTAGCCCACCAGGCTCCTCTGTGCATGGGATTCTCCAGGAGGGGATACTGGACTGGGTTTAAGTTTGACACAGTGTGGTATCGAGAGTTATAAATTTATTTCAAAATGTGGCTTAGGGGATTCAAAAACAGGGGTGAGTTAGAAATGTGGCTGGGAGGATATTTTTAAATGTTGGGAAAAGCACGTCTGCTAACTATAAACGTCCATACACTGAAGTATGGGTCCCATGGGTTGATTTTTATTGATCCTCTATCTGAAGGAACGTGAGGAGGTTGTGTGATTAATTGGCGGTGATTAACCACCCATTGGTAAACAGGCAGATGCAAAAAAATAAACCAGTGTGGGGAACAACCATTCCCCAATGAGACTGTCGCTCCAATAAAACCAGAAACATGGGGAAATGCTACAGCTGGGTAGCTTAGAAAGTGGATCACAAGCTTCCCAAGTGGTCCCGTGGCTAAGACGCTGCCCTCTCAGAGCAGGGAACTTGGGTTCGATCCTTGGTGGGGGAGTTAGATCCCATTTCCTGCAGGTAGGAGTTCGAGTCCACAACTGAAAGTTCCGTGTGCCCCAGTTAAGGTCTGGGAACAGCCAAGTAAATACATTTTTAAAGACAAGAGTGGGCCAGTGTACAGAGTCATCGGGTCACTGTGCTGTACACCAAGAACTCACAGTGTTGTTGGTCACTTATACTTCAAAAGTGAAGTCGCTCAGTCGTGTCCGACTCTTTGTGACCCCGTGGACTGTAGCCCACCAGGCTCCTCTGTCCATGGGATTCTCCAGGCAAGAATACTGGAGCGGGTTGCCATTTCCTTCTCCAGGGGATCTTCCAAACTCAGGGATTGAACCCTGGTCTCCCGCATACTTCAAAAGCAAACAAAAACTTGGTGGAAAAAAAAGAGAAAAGATCAGGTTGGTGGGTACAGAGGCGAGGGATGAAGGGGAAGGGGTCACTGAAGGATGGTCGTCCAAAGATGTAAACAAATAAGTGCTAGGGGAAACTCCTTTGGCCACCTGATTCAAAGAATTGACTCATTGGGAAAGCCCCTGATGCTGGGAAAGATTGAAGGCGAGAGGAGAAGGGGACGACAGAGGATGAGATGGTTGGATGGCATCACCAACTCGATGGACATGGGTTTACGTAAACTCTGGGAGTTGGTGATGGACAGGGAGGCCTGGCGTGCTGCAGTCCATGGTGTCATCGCAAAGAGTCAGACACGACTGAGCGACTGGACTGAACTGAACTGAGAGGATATTCTGTACAACATAATAAAGATAATTAACATTGCCTTGCATTGTATACAAAACTTGTTAAGAGAGTACACCCTAGGAGTTTCCATCACAAGAAAATTTAAGAAATACATATATTTTTTCTATTTCTTTTCTTTGGTATGTATCTGAAGCGATGGATGGTCAGCCAGTGTATCATGGGCATTGTTTCATGATATATGGAAGTGAAGCCTTATCCTGGAGCTGTATCCTTTAAGCTTGGACAGCGCTGCCTGCCAATTCTATCTTAGTAAAACTGACAGGAGAAAAACAAGGGAGGATTTTAGGTGGAAAAAATATGATGGAAAAATCCTTTATCACTGCAGCTTCACTTTCAACAAACTGCAGGAAAAACAGATCCGAAACCAAGAAGACAGATTCCCGGAAAATGTGCATTTTTTTCCCCAAGGAGTTTATTAGCAATACATGGTTCAAATGGATAAAGTATTTTTCCAGACGTCTCTGGAAGCCTGTATTCAGTGTGGTTCAAGGGCGTAAGGAAAACTGATCATAACGGGTTCTGGGGGTCAGAAAGACACACACTTGTTTCAGCTCCTGTTTTAATTTACTTTAAGCCAGAGACGTCCATGCCGATCGAAAGCCTCATTCCTCAGTTCTAATTAAAGGGAGGAGTAACTAATTCAAAACAGTGACTAATGAAAATGTGCCTGCCTTTTAGAACGGACGCGTAGGACCCTCTATCTCGGACCTACCACACCAATTACATCTTAGGCGCTGTTATCGGAGTTTGAATTCCATGACTAACTGTCGGAACCAGACGACCTGACCAATGAGGGGAAGAGGGCGTGCAAACTAAATAAGGGTACATAGTGGGTTGGGTATTTAGCGCTGGATTCGCACTTTGCAACTTTTACCCTCCTCATCCAGCTCCTTAGGATTTATGTCTAGAAAATACAGAAGACAGTGAAACCAAACTCTCTGAATATTCTGTGCAAGAGGTGGAGAGTCAGCATCATACAGCCTGTTCTGGGTGACTTGCGATCGACTTGATACAACATCGCTCAGGATGAAGAAGGAAAAAAAACCAGTGTAGCACAAGCTACACCCTCAAGACCAAATACTCTAAGGGTAAATGAGATTGAATGGGGGAGGGTTTATTTCTAAGTGTTCTGGCGGGAGGTGAGATGTAAAAAGGAAGGATCCTTTTACACACGGCATGTACCTATGTCAACCCTGATGTCCTACTTTGTCCCACCCTTCCCTGTGGGAACATAAGCATAGGAAGCTCAGCTCAGTTCTCTGAGATGACCTAGAGGGGCGGGTAAAGAAGAACTGAAGAGCCTCTTGATAAAAGTGAAAGAGGAGAGTGGAAAAGTTGGCTTAAAGCTCAACAGTCAGAAAACAAACATCATGGCATCTGGTCCCATCACTTCATGGCAAATAGACGCGGAAACAGTGGAAACAGTGGCAGACTTTATTTTTGGGGGGCTGCAAAATCACCGCAGATGGTGACTGCAGCCATGAAATTAAAAGATGCTTACTCCTTGGAAGAAAAGTTATGACCAACCTACACAGCCATATCAAAAAGCCGAGACATTACTTTGCCAACAAAGGTGCGTCCAGTCAAGGCTATGGTTTTTCCAATGGTCATATACGGATGTGAGAGTTGGGCTATAAAGAAAGCTGAGCGCAGAAGAATTGATGCTTTTGAACTGTGGTGTTGGAGAAGGCCCTTGGACTGCAAGGCAATCCAATCAGTCCATCCTAAAGGAAATCAGTCCTGAGTGTTCACTGGAAGGACTGATGTTAAAGCTGAAACTCCAATACTTTGGCCAAGAGCTGACTCACTGGAAAAGACCCTGATGCTGGGAAAGATTGAAGGCGGGAGGAGAAGGGGACGACACAGGATGAGATGATTGGATGGCAGCAGTGACTCAATGGACATGAATTTGAGTAAACTCCAGGAGCTGGTGATGGACAGGGAGGCCTGGCGTGCTTCAGTCCATGGGGTTGCAAAGAGTTGGACAGGACTGAGGGACTGAACTGACTGACTGAGAGGGGTGGGTTGCAGGGGATGGGAGGGAGGCTCAAGAGGGAGGGGGATATATATGTAAACAGACCTGATTCACTTCATCCTACAGCAGAAACTAGCACAGCATTGAAAAGCAACTATGTATCTGTGTGTCTCAGTCCTTCAGCTGTGTCTGACTCTTTACCTCCCTGCCCCTGGACCGTAGCCCATCAGGCTCTTCTGCCCATGGGATTCCCCAGGCAAGAATACAGGTGTGGGCTGCCATTTCCTCCTCCAGGGATCAAACCCAGATCTCCTGCATTGCAGGCAGATTCTTTACCAGCTGAGCTACCAGGGAATGAGCTACTCCAATAGATGCTCCAATAAAAAATAAAATAAAATAAAAAGGGTCTATGTGGCTCCCAAACAGCCACTAAGCTAAGAACACGTTTCATGTTCCTAAATGGCTCCATTTTCTTTTTTAAAAAGTTTTTTTTACGTTAAAAAAAATTCCTTCTTCCAGTTTTACTGAGAGATAGGACAGACATACACCGTTGGCAGACCTGAAGGGATTTGGCATAACGATGTGACTCAAATCAAATCGTTTAGTGAAGATTCCTCTTTTCATACAGATGATTCAAATGCTCCGGATGAAAGCAATAAAAAAAGCACCTTTCTGTCCTTACAATGGGCTCCATTCCATGGGAGCTGCCTGGCCCGAGAGGTCACCCCAATAGCCAGTCACCCCATACGTCCTGGGGCAGCCAGCGGGCTGTGAATGACCCATTGTGCAAAAGAGCAGCTCAGCGGTGCAAACCAGGCTCCGGAACACCCGTGGGATCATGCTACAGAAATCTTGTCGTTGTTTTTTTTGCTGGACTGTCCCTCCCACCGTGCTCTCCATGAAACTCCCAGCAAACCCAGAGGTCAGGGGACACTAAAGACATCAAGGAAGGAATGTGACCAGCCTCTGCAGCGAGGGGCGCTTTGCATCTGGATTGCAGACAAGGCCAAATGAAGTAGCAGTTTCCAGTCTGAAGCTGCAGCTGGAGTCCACACAGCTCTGCTGACCCCTGACCCAGAGAAGGAGCCCTCGATCTGGGGCTCAGCTGAGCTGAGCTGTCACTCGACTGAAGCCCTTCGCACCGACGGATATAGCATTGCAGTCTCTGTGTGTGTGTTCTTCAGGCACTCAGTCGTGTCTGACTCTTCGCAGCCCCACGAACCGCAGCACGCCAGGCTTCCCTGTCCATCACCAACTCCCAGAGCGTGCTCAAACTCATGTCCATTGAGTCGGTGATACCATCCAACCACCTCATCCTCTGCCGTCGCCTTCTCCTCCTGCCCTCAATCTTTCCCAGCATCAGGGTCTTTTCCAATGAATCAGCTCTTCACATCAGGTGGCCAAAGGATTGGAGCTTCAGCTTTAGCATCAGTCCTTCTGATGAACACCCAGGACTGATCTCCTTTAGGATGGACTGGTTCGATCTCCTTGCAGTCCAAGGGACTCTCAAAAGTCTTCTCCAACACCACAGTTCAAAAGCATCAATTCTTCAGTGCTCAGCTTTCTTTATAGATCAACTCTCACATCCATATATGACCACTGGAAAAACCGTAGCCTTGACTAGATGGACCTTTGTTGGCAAAGTAGTGTCTCTGCTTTTTAATATGGCTGTCTAGGTTGGTCATAACTTTCCTTCCAAGAAGCAGGCGTCTTTTAATTTCGTGGCTGCAGTCACTGTCCGCAGCGATTTTGGAGGTGAAAAAGAGGTGAGCTGAGCTCTCGCTGTATCAAATCCCTTAACACCTACGGAGACTGCACCAAGCTCTGTGTGAGTGCATGCGCGTGTGTGTGTGGACAGTATTTTTCCACTAGAGAAATAGACCATCTCTGCTGCATAATCTTTTTAAGCTAAGGGCAGGAAAAAAAAAAATTCCTAGCCGTGAAATGTTAATGGGATGCCAAATTCAGTTTTCCTGCTCCAGAGAAATCTGTGTCTTCCTGGGCCCAGAGGGAAGAGGAGTTGGCAGCGACTTAGTGCCCCAGGCAGGACACTCAATTATTAAGGCCGGGTCAGGACACCCCATGACACCCACATCTTGAGGGATGTCTGGCTATTGGCAAACAGAGCCCCAAAACTCAGAGACAGGGCCTGTTTCATGACAGTCATTTGTATGGTTTTTTTTCAAGCTGCCCTGGTGGCTCAGATGGTGTAAAATCTGCCTGCAGTGTGGGAGACCTGGGTTCCCTCCCTGGGTTGGGAAGATCCCCCGGAGAAGGGAAAGGCTACCCACTCCCATATTCTGGCCTGGAGAGTCCCATGGACAGAGGAGCCTGGTGGGCTAGAGTCCATGGGGTCACAGAGAGTTGGACACGACTGAGTGATTAAGACAACAAACGTCATCTTATTTCTTAACATTATTTGTGTGTCTGACTTGTCTTTTTTTAAAATTTATTGACATTGATTGGAGAATAATCACTTTACAACACTGTGGTGGCCTTTGCCGACATCAGCATGAGTCGCCCGCAGGTCGACATGTGACCCGTGCATCCTGAATCTCTCCCCACCTTCCCCCTCTAAGCTGTCACCCAGCAGGGGCTTTAGGTGCCTTGCTTCATCAAACTCACCCTGGCCATCTACTTTGCAATGTCCCGAGATCTTTTTAAAAAAGAGACAGACGTCCGTGCTGCATGGCGCGGCCAGATAATAATCATAAAAACAGAAAGACATAAATAAGTCAAGAATAAATCAAATCAAATCAAGTAATAAAAAAAAATGAAAAGACCACTGCAGGACTTCCCTGGTGGTCCACTGGCTGAGAACTCGCCCGCCACTGCAGGAAACGTGGGTCCAATCCATGGAAATGTGGGTTCAGTCCAGGATTCCACGTGCTGTGAGGCAACGGAGCCCGGGGTCCCAAAACAAGAGAACCCATTGCGGCTTGAAAACTGTGCGTCCAAACTGCAGAGTAGCAACCCCTCATGCAGCTAGAGAAAGCCCACAGACAGCAAGAAAGACCCAGGTTAGAGGACTGGGGTGGGGGGCCTTTCCCCTCTCCGGGTGACCTTCCCAACCCAGGGATCGAATGCAGGTCTCCCACACTGCAGGCGGATTCTTTACCAATGGCTCTATGAGTGAAGCCCCCAAGAAAGGCCCAGCGCAGCCCACAAACAAATAAATTAAAGAAATAAACTTGCTTAATCTTTCAAGAATTAGCAGCTGTCTCTTAAGACCCAATCCATGATGACTATCGTTCAATAGCCCCTGAGGCTGATTCTACCCATATTCATGAACCGGTAAAGCAGGCTGGTCAAACACTCCAGGGCAGGTGTGTGCTAAGTAATAGAGGCGTGTCCGACTCTTTGCGACCCCCATGGACTGTAGTCCTCCAGGCCCCTCTGTCCACGGGATGCTCCAGGCAAGAACACTGGGGTGGGTTGCCATGCCCTCCTCCAGGGCATCTTCCTGACCCAGGGATCGAACCTGCATCTCTTACATCTCTCGCCTTGGGAGGCGGGTTCTTTACCACCTGGGCAGGCGCAGTTGAGAAGAAAAAAAGAGACAGCAGCCCACTGTTATGTATGCCTCTTCCGTTTCACAAATGCATCAGTAAGGGAAAAATAAAAAGAATTGCCCGAGGGTAAAAATAGACGAGAAGGACGGCACGCCTGTACCTTGTGAGGATTCGGACCAAATATTTACACAGAGGTAAGTTGAATTTCTAACTCCTCGTGCATGGCGCTGTTTTCTGTTTAAAAATATTTTTTTTTTTAAAAAAAGGGCTGACTCGAAGGTGTCACAGCCCAAAATAAAACAAACAAAAAAAAGAGGCAGTGTGGAAAATTGCAAGCAGAACAGAATAACGGATCTTAGACGCCGTCAGAAGCAGACACGCCAGACGCAAAGGCGGAACCCTCCTCTGGGAACCGGCAGTGAAGGGTCCTAGGCCGACCTCTGTGGACACAGCTGGGTGTGTACGAGGTTGCAAGAACAGATTCAGCGCTGGGGGAGGTTGGGGAAAGTGGGGCTTCAAAGGGATGGATGTTCATGAAATAAAAATCCGTCGGGCTTGCCAGGCAGCTCAGATGGTAAAGAGTCCGCCTGCAATGCAAGAGACCCCGGGTGGGTCCCTGGGGCGGGACGATCCCCCGGAGGAGGGCATGGAAACCCACTCCAGTATTCTTGCCTGGAGCATCCCACATGCACAGGAGCCTGGTGGGCTACAGTCCAAGGAGTCTCAAAGAGTCGGACACCACTGAGCCACTGAGCACACACAGAGACTGCGATGCAAATTAAATGGAAGAAAACTGGATGAGACGAAAGGGAAAAACAGAGCCCGAGGAGCCAAAGCTGGCAGTACAGGGGGAGGTCAAGAAAGCTGAAATCACGCACGGCCTCTGTGGGGGTCACTCTCTATAATCTTATTTAAAAGAGGAGAAGACAGTCACGTACAACAATTCTTCCCATTTGAAGGGAAAGACGTGAATGTCTTGCAGCAGAGTTTCATGTTTTTTGAATTGCACTGTATTTTATGCCAAACTGTATATTACGAAGGTTTTAAAAGTTGAATTATCGTTGCATTCGAAAGGGAACACGAGGGGCCTCACTCGTGGTCCAGTGGCTGAGACTCTGTGCTTCCGGTGTGGGGGGTCCCAGGTCAGATCCCTGGTTGGGAAACTAGTGCTACGTGCTATAACGAACACCTAGTGAAGCCAAATAAAGAAACATAAATGTTAAAAAGAAAATAAAGGTGCCATGCTGTGTAACCTTTGGAGACTGGTTTCTCTCACTGAACTTGGTGCTTTTCAGCATCTTCTGTGTGGCGGAGTGTGTCAGGGGCTTGTTCCTTTATTTTTAAATTAATTTATATTTTAAAAATTACACCTTCATAGGCTGGAAAAAAATTTTTTTAATAAAGGTAATACACTATTAACGTACTGATGGGTGGTAGACCTGCAGGGGCCTGATTTAGTTAATAAAATAAAATGCGTTATAATTAGCTTTTCAAATAGTATCTCGTTCTAATGAAGCACACTTGATTAATTTCCTAAAAAGCGAAGTCAGAGCATCTAAAATCTCTCGCTTCTTGTAAATCACAAAAATGGGCAGAAGACCTGAACAGACATTTCTCCAAAGAAGACAC
>WJNR01000442.1:5370119-5381031 GCA_009758055.1 Oreamnos americanus
TGGTGCTTTTTTTTTTTTTTTTTTAAAGCACACGGAGCATGACTGGAAAAGACTGCAGAGGAAGGCAGAGTGAAAGGCAGAGTACAGCTTTGGAATCTGGGCTGACTTGTAAACAGTGAAGGACTGTGAAGAGCAGTCCCATGTTTGCCCCAAACTGCCCCTAAGTTGCAGAGCACCCAGGGGAGGTTGCGGGCTTCCCTGGTCGAACAGTCTGCCTGCAAGGCAGGAGACCAGGGTTCGATCCCGGTGGGGAAGATTCCGTGGAGAAGGGAATGGCCACCCACTCCAGTATTCTTGCCTGGACAGTCCCACAGACAGAGGCTCCTGGTGGGCCAGACACTGAACTTTGCCCAGGTATGCAGCTAAATAAACTGTAACCCAGAGGCCCAGTTCAGATGCAGACTGGCTGGGATTTTTGTTTTGTTTTGTTTCATTTCTAAAGTCTTTATTGAATTCGTTACAGCGTCGCTTCTGTTTTTATGTTTCTCTGGTTTTTTGGTCCCTGAGTCATAAGGGATTTTAGCAACCCCACCCAGGATTGAACCCGATATTGAAGCGGCCAAGTCTTAAACCATTGGACCACCAGGGGAGTCCTGGTTTTTTGCCTTCAAACATCAGATGTTTTCTATTTTAACAGTATGTACGGCCTATATAAATGTGCACACAGTATACAATAATTAATGTGGAAATATTACAGGGACGAAGTCACCAATTCTGACTCCATGTTGGAAGCTATTTTCTTTGACTTGGTTTTTAGTATTATAAAGGAAAAAAAAAAAAGAAAGAAAGTCGCTCAGTCCTGTCTGACTCTTTACGACCTCATGGACTGTAGCCCACCAGGCACCTCTGCCCATGGGATTTTCCAGGCAAGAATACTGGAGTGGGTTGCCATTCCCTTCTCCAGGGGATCTTCTTGACCCAGGGATCGAACCCAGGTCTCCTGCATTCTAGGCAGATTCTTTGCTGTCTGAGCCACCAGGGGAGCCCCTTTATTATTATAATCGTACTCAGTGGCTTGCCAGCAGGACCCTGCCTCTCTGTTTGACTGTCAAATAAAGTGCCTTTGGGGGGCTTCCCTGGTGGCTCAGCTGATAAAGAATCTGCCTGCAGAGCTGGAGACCTGGGTTCCATCCCTGGGTTGGGAAGATCTGCTGGAGAAGGGAAAGGCTACCCACCCCAGTATTCTGGCCTGGAGAATTCCATGGACGGTACAGTCCATGGGGTCGCAAAGATTCCTAAATGAATGAGCGACTTTCACTTAAAGTGCATTTATTTAGCTCTGAAGAGAGAGTTTGTCCCTGCCCACCTGTGAATAGATGAGATTAACACACCCCGTAGGAAGGCTGGACATTTCTTCGTGGGAGATGTTTTGCCAGACTGAAGACCCTTTCACGTGACTTCCACACTGTCTCTGCCTCTCAGTGCAGCCTTTTGACTTCAGTTCCACATGGCTTGTTTCTCTCCGATCTATATAAGACCCTGGCATCCAGAGCCCAATAAGATGCTCACTTTGAGGTGCTAGCCTGCCATCTTCTTCATCTGCAGGCTCCCTGATTAAAGTCTCTCTCTTGCCTCAAGAGTTTCTCTCTCGGATTCAATGGCCTGTGGTGTGGAGAGCAGAGCAAGCATGGTCTCAGTGACAGAAATACTTTTTTATTTATATATTTTAAAGTGATAATGACAAACCACAGCAATGATTGCTGAAGTGCATTTGGTTGTGAAAGGTCTTTTTTTTAAAAAAAAAAGTTAATTGAATGATAATTGCTTTAGAGTGTTGTGTTGGTTTTTACTAGAAAACAATGTGAATCGGCTATAGTTCAGTTCAGTAGTTCAGTCGTGTCCAACTCTTTGCGACCCCATGGACTGCAGCATGCAGGCTTCCATCACCAACTCCTGGAGTTTACCAACCCATGTCCATCGAGCCGGTGATGCCATCCAACCATCTCATCCTCTGTCACCCCTTCTCCTCCTGCCCTCAATCTTTCCCAGCATCAGGGTCTTTTCCAGTGAGTCAGTTCTTCACATCAGGTGGCCAGAGGATTGGAGTTTCAGCTTCAGCATCAGCCTTTCCAGTGGACATTCAGGACTGATCTCCTTCAGAATGGACTGGTTGGATCTCCTTGCAGTCCAAGGGGCCCTCAAGAGTCTTCTCCAACACCACAGTTCAAAAGCATCCATTCTTTGGCACTCAGCTTTACAGTCCAACTCTCACATCCATACGTGATGACTGGAAAAACCATAGCTTTGACTAGATGGACCTTTGTTGGCCACGTAATGTCTCTGCTTTTTAAGACACTGTCTAGGTTGGTCATAACTTTTCTTCCAAGGAGTAAGCGTGTTTTAATTTCATGGCTGCAATCACCATCTGCAGTGATGTTGGAGCCCAGAAAAATAAAGTCAGCCACTGTTTCCACTGTTTCCCCATCTATTTGCCAAGAAGTGATGGGACCGGATGCCATGATCTTAGTTTTTCTGAGTGTTGAGTTTTAAGCCGGCTTGAATCAGCTGTAGGTTTACACACATCCCCTCCCTCTTGAGCCTGCCTGCCACCCCAGGCACCCGCCGGGCATCACAGAGCCGTGAGCTGAGCTGTCGGTGCTGCAGAGCAGCTTTCCACTCGCCGTGTGTTTCACGTGCGGTCGTGTGTGTATATATGTCAACGCCGCTCTCTCGGTTCGTCCCACCATCTCCTTCCCCCACTGTGTGCCCACAAGCCCACTCTCTGGCCCTGTGCCTCGGTCCTTGCTCTGGTCTCTGATCACCCACCCGGAAAAGTCAGATCACACTTCAGATTTAAAACTTCCTTGCTTATGCTGGTCGCTAATGATTGCACGTCAGGTGTTGAATGCCTGATCAGGTGAATCTGTCTGTGGGTCATCTCAGCCCCTCGATGGTGGCTTGCTTGGGCAAATGTGGAGTTTTCTGGAGGTGAGCTGTTTCTCATCTTTTTCGTGGGGGGAAACTGGGAGCATGTATTCATTGCACGTGAATAACTTCTGCCGGCGTGACTGTGATAAGATGGAGACTTCTCTCCCACATGTATGTTCCTCCCTTTGGAATTGTGGATGGCCCTGCACGTTTTATCTGCTGGGGCAGGCGTGCGGCGTGAGCGCCCGTGGGTTCTGTGACAAGGTGGAAGAAGATGCGTGAAAAAGGAGCTGAGTCCTGAAGGGGACCTTTCCTTAAAATGCACTACTACAGACGAGAGCGTGAGAAACTCATGGCAGCTGGAGGTCTGTGCGTGTCTAGAGACGCATGTGGGCAAATGAAGAATTCCTCTAATAGAGTCTGACTTCCACATTCTCTGTGCTGATTGTCTGTTACAACTTGTTCAGGCGCTTAGTCGTGTCCGAGTCTGCAGTCCCACGAATCGCAGCACGCCAGGCCTCCCTGTCCATCACCAACTCCCAGAGTTCACTGAAACTCTTGTCCATCGAGTCGGTGATGCCATCCAGCCATCTCATCCTCGGTCGTCCCCTTCTCCTCCTGCCTCCAATCCCTCCCAGCATCAGAGTCTTTTCCAATGAGTCAACCCTTCACATGAGGTGGCCAAAGTACTGGAGTTTCAGCTTTAGCATCATTCCTTCCAATGAGTATTCAGGACTGATTTCCTTTAGGATGGACTGGTTGGACCTCCTTGCAGTCCAAGGGACTCTCAAGAGCCCTCTCCAACACCACAGGTCAAAAGCATCCATTCTTTAGTCAAACCATTGCTTTGACTAGACTGACCTTTGTCAGCAAAGTGATGTCTCTGCTTTTCAATACGCAGTCTAGATTGGTCATAGCTTTTCTTCCAAGGAGCAAGAGCCTCTTAATTTCATGGCTTCAGTCACCATTTGTGCTGTTTTGGAGCCCAAGAAAATAAGGGTGCCACATACATTTTCCCGTGAGAATCCTGTTTCAGGGACTCCCTTGGAGGTCGCACGCTTAACGCTCCTTGCTTCCACGGCAGGGGGCGCAGCTTCCATCTGCGTTTGCGGAACTCAG
Organism: Oreamnos americanus; assembly: GCA_009758055.1. Lineage (NCBI taxonomy): Eukaryota > Metazoa > Chordata > Mammalia > Artiodactyla > Bovidae > Oreamnos > Oreamnos americanus. The sequence goes on from WJNR01000442.1 coordinate 5,374,107, forward strand.
CTCTTCCGTGCCTCAGGCATGGCCCCCCCAATTTTTTTTTTCAAAAAAGACTTGATGCAAAAAAATCCATGATGAACAATAACCACGGGGGAAAAAAAAAAAGTTCTGTTGCAAATAGGAGTCAGGCCTTCTGATCTGCAAAATGGACTTTGGTCTGCCAAATGGACTTCTGCTGACGGACTGACTGTCCAGCTCAAGAACAGAGGTCAGCTGGCCCATTTAGGAAGCCATTTAAGGGCGGATTCTACTTTTCAAACTGTAGGATTTTTTTAAAAGTCTGTCAAGAGGAAGTAACATCTGGTTGGTTTTGCGTACATATAAATGGTTGGGAGCTCCAGGAAGGCAAAACCATAATTTGGTTGATCTTTGCCTCTTTTTTAGCCTTAAAAAGAAATGAGGACTCCCCCCTCCCCCAAGAGCTTTGGTTGTAGGTGGCTTTTGCTTGTCTATATGGATCCTATTCAGTTACATGTTAATACAGTTAAAACTTAAATATTTTTTTTTCGATGACATTGAGAAATTCTTGTCACAGTTGCTTAGCTGTGGTCACAGTATTGTGGTTATGTTTTTTTTATCTTTTATCGGGAAATACAGTTTTCTCCCAGGGAGGGGCCACAGTTGCATTTTTTTTTTTTTTTTGAAATGTCGGAGAAACACAGAGCTACTCCACAGCTAATGTAACATTGCCAGCCCTGAGAACTCCTTTATTATTCTAGCATATTATAGATTCCATCTTGCAAAAGCATGAGGAGCCGAGATTCATATGCGGTAAGTGAAAAAAAAAAAAAGTTTAAATGGTCAACACGGAAAACTACAACGTGTATTTCAGATCACGTTAACAAGACACTTACATGTTATTCCCAGTGACATTGCTTTGTTGCTGTTGCTGAGTCATAACCAAGTCTTTGTGAGCCGGTGGACTGTAGCCCACCAGGCTGCTCTGTCCATGGGATTCTCCAGGCAAGAATCCTGGAGTGGGCTGCCGTTTCTTCCTCCAGGGGATCTTCCTGACCCAGGGATCGAACCCGAGTCTCCTGCGTATTAGCAGGTGGGTTTGTTACCACTGAGCCACCTGGGGAGCCCAACACTTTTAATTTCTCTTCCTTTTACCCGTCGAAAAATAGCAAACCGCTTACATGTTATTCCCAGTAACACTTTTTTTTTTTCCCAGCGAAAAATAAGAAGTCACTTACATGTGATCCCTAGTAACATTTTTTTCAACCCAACAAAAAACAACAAGCTGCTTATATGTTATTCCCAGTAATTTTTTTTTCCCACCCAACAAAAAAAAAACAGCTATATTCTCCCAAAACAAATACCAAATCAGGGAGCAGAGTTGCTGCTTTCGGTTCTTGCTGAATTCTGGAAGTCCCCGTGGAGCGGAGTGATGCTGGCCCTCCACTCGCTGACTTCATCCTTCATCTTGGGACACGGTCGTTGTGTTTGTGGACGATCTGGTTGGTGCCACTGCTGTGAGCAAAGGCAAGAGCTCCCCAGGCCCCGGGTAGCATCTTGGCGATGGTTTCCCCCACCAGAGATGCTAGGGTTGCCCGGTGAGAGGTGCTCAGCGTGGAGGCTGCTTGGACAGAACCTTCATTCCTGACTCTGAACGCGGCCGTGGACCGTGCAAGTTTCGCTGTGGCCCCGGTGTGGTCAGTGTGTACACTCTAACCCATCACATGAGACTGGACAGCTACAGAGAAAAGAAAGGAGGCGGGATACGCGCGAACGCCACGTGCAGAAATGAACTCTAGGGGCTTCGCTGAGGGTCCCGTGGTCACGAATCTGCCTTGCCACCCGGGGGACACCAGCTTGATCCCTGCTCTGGGGATCACGCCATGTAGCTTGTAAGCCCACGTGCCACAGCTGAACAGCAGCTGCCACTCACCACTAGAAAAAGCTTTCACGCGGCAGTGAAGACCCAGGGCAGCCAGAAAATAAAAAAATAATAAAAACAAAACCCCCAAGACTCAAAACGGATTAAAGACCTAAATGTAAGACTCTGGAAACCATAAGACTCGTAGGAGCAAACTCAGGAAGAGAGTACTTTGACTTAATTCTTAGCCGTACCTTTGTGGTCCTGGGTCTTGCGGCAAGGGAAATAAAAGCAGAAATAACCAAATGGAACCAAATTAAACATAAAAGCTTTCTGCACAGAAAATGGAACCTTGGACAAAACAGAAGGACAGCCAGTGGAAAGGGAGAAAGTCTTTACAAATAATGTGACTGATAATGGCCTTCCCAGGTGGCTCGGGGGTAAAGAATCTGCCTGTAGTGCAGGAGATACAGGAGACGTGAATTGGATCCCTGGGTCAGGAAGATTCCCCTGGAGGAGGAAATGGCAACCCACTCCAGTATTCTTGTCTGGAGAATCCCCATGGACAGAGGAGCCTGGCAGGCTATAGTCTGTGGGGTTGCAAACAGTCGGACATGACTTAGCAATTGAGCACGCATGCATGACTTGATAAGCGGTTTTTATCCAAAATAACATAAACAGCTCATGCACTCAAACATAAAAAAGCCCCCCAAATCACCCAATTATTTGGGCGTTCAAAGTGACTCAGTGGTAAAGAACTCGCCTGGCAGTGCAGGAAACGTAAGGATGCAGGTTCGATTCCTGGCTCAGGAAAGTCCCCAGGAGAAGGACATGGCAACCCACCCCAGTATTCTTGCCTAGAGAATCCCACAGACAGAGGAGCCTGGCGGGCTACAGTCCGTGGGGTCGCAGAGAGTCGGACATGACTGAAGCGACTTAGCACGCAACCCAATTAAAAATACCCAGAGGACCTCAGTGGACATTTTGAGCTGACATTTTTCCCAAGAAGACAGACAGGTGGCCAACAGATGAACTTGAAAAGATGTTCAGCCTGGTTGACCTCAGAGAAAGGCCAAGTAAAAGCAGAGTGGAAAAAAACAAAGAAAGTGCCTTCCTGTGTCCCCGTCTTCCTAGGGGGCCTCGGGGAATCCTGCCACTATTTGCCCAGTGGTCACGAAACTGCAAGGGGGAGACCCCACCACGGGCGGTGCCTCCTTAGGCCATTGCTTCGTCACGATGCTTCCTGCAGGACCACGGACCTCAGACCGCCTTCAGCCCGACAGCTCCGATCGTTCGTCGTGGTTGGCATCACGACGAACACGTAGTAAGAAAGGCTGATGAGAGTGAATCGCATTGCCCATGTAGGACGGAAGAGCTCCATTCCAGGGCCCAGCTGTGGTGCCCGCTGCAAGGATCCCCTCGCTCTAGGGGACCGCCTTTCCCAGGCCCAGTCACCCCCCACTCCTAGCATCAGATTCAGGCTTGCTTTCTGCTGGGACAGTGCGTGGGGTCCCCGGGACCAAGGATCAGAGACCAGTGACTTCAAACCAGAAGCATCCGTCCTCCCCCAGCCCTGGGGACCAGACGTCTGAGCTCACGGGGTCCCAGGGCTGAGCTCTGCCCCTAGGCTCCAGGGGAGGGTCCTCCCCGCCTCTTCCGGCTTCTGAGGCTCCGGGCGTCCGTCCCTGGGCTGGTGGCCGCCTCCCTCCCGTCTCCGCCTCCGTCTCCACGTGGCTTCTCTGCTGCGGCCGTGTCTCTCCTCTTCTATGTCTTATAAGGACCTTGTCCTTGGGTTTAAGGCCACCTCCATCCAGGAGGAACCTCATCTCAGACCTTCACTCCATCATGTCTGCAGATAACTTATTTCCATGTAATGTCCTCTTCTGAGGACTCTTCTGAGGACAAAGCCACTTCTGAGGCTTTGGGAGGACATGAATTTTCAGTGGAGGGTGCTTTTTCAGCCCACTGTCATTACTGAGTTTTGAACATTTGAGCCAACACTCAGAAAATGCCTGGCGGCTGCAGTTTATGACTTACCTGTGAGTGCTGTATAGTAGGTTGAGCAAAGTCCGGGAGATGGTGAAGGACAGGGAAGCCTGGCGTGCTGCGGTCCATGGGGTCGCAGAGAGTCGGACACAAATGAGAGACCAGACAGCAACAGGAAACTGGAAGCTTGCAGATTTAACAGACACGTTTTAAAATTTGTTTTCATAAAAGAATTTTTTTTACCAAATTGATGTTTATTTGATTTACAGGGCTGCGTTAGTTTCATGCGTACAGCAAAGTGATTCAGTTGGGCACACACATATATTCATATTCTTTTCCATTACAGCAAATGATAGTAGTGTATTATATAGTCATCTGGATATATAATCGTATAATGAATATACTTTCCTGTTATAGACGGTAACTAGGTCCGTCAGTCACCTAGTTTATATATAGTCGGAAAGTGAGAGTCGCTCAGTCGTGTCTGACTCTTTGAGACCCCATGGACTTATACAGTCCATGGGATTCTCCAGGCCAGAATACTGGAGTGGGTAACCTTTCCCTTCTCCAGGGGATCTTGTCAATCCAGGGATTGAACTGAGGTCTCCCACATTGCAGGCAGATTCTTTACCAGCTGAGCTACCAGGGAAGCCTGTAACGGATACAGTTTCCTGTTGTATACAGTACGTAGGTCCTTGTTAGTTACCTAGTTTATATACAGCCGTGTGTATCTGTTAATCCCAAACTCCTAATCTCTCTCTCCTCCTTCCGCTTTGGTAGCCGTAAGTTTTGCATGTCTGCGAGTAACAGACACCTTTAGTGTTTTCTTGATATAGTCTTTTTTGGTATGTTTCTGGACCGCATGCAGGATCCTAGTTCCACGCGCACGGATCCAACCTGTGCCCCCTGCTACGCATGAAACAGAGGTGGAGCTGCCGTCTATAAAACAGGCGACTCACACGTTCCCCCTGCGAGCGTGGAGCCTCAACCACTTGGCGCCCAGGGAGGTCCCCTGACACCTCTTAAAAGTCAGCTTGCCTTGTGGGTGTCGTGGCCCTCTGACTGGCAGCTCCACGGGGCCGAACGTGTGGGCATTGCCTGCACTGGCAGCCTGGGGACCTGAGCTCTGAGAGCCCAGGGGCACGGCACCACGGCTGGTTGGCTTCGCAGTGTCCAGGTGTTAGTGGCCATGAGGCGGGGGGCATTCTGAGACATTCCAGGGATGGAGAATTCCCTTCCTGCCCCAGTCTGGCATCCATTCCCAGATGCCCCTGGGGAGGAAAAAGAGACCCTGCAAAGTACAGAAGTCCTCTTTCTAATATTTTCGTGGAGTTATCGTTGATGTCATCATTGTTCAGTAATGCCTGACTCTGCGACCTCATAGACTGCAGCACACCAGGCTTCCCCGTCCTTCACCATCTCCCGGAGTTTGCTCAGATTCATGTCCATCAAGTGGGTGATGCCATCGAACCATCCCATCCTCTGTCGTCCCCTTCTCCTGCCCTCAGTCTTGCCCAGCATCAGCGTCTTTTCCAATGACTCGGTTCTCTAGCTCTGTGAGTCTGCTTCCGTTTTGTGAGCCTCACTAGTTTCATATAAATGTGTATATATATAGATTTGGTTGCCTTGTGTCTTTGTTGCAATATGCAGAGTCTTCAGTTGTGACATGTGGGACCCAGTTCCCTGACCAAGGATGGAACCCAGGCCCCCTGCATTGGAAGCTTGGCGTCTTAGCCACTGAACCACCAGCAAAGTCCCCATATTCACTAGTTTTTTTAAAAAATATATTTTTTATTGGATTGCCTGTATAACTAAGAATCATAGCGCTGTTTGTCTTCCACTTTCTTAACTCCACTCCGTACGATGATCTCTAGGTCCGTCCATGTTGCGGCAAGTGGCATTAGTTAATTCCTTTTCATGCCTGAGTTATATTCCGCTGTATACACGTACCACCTGCTCTTTATCCAATCCTCTGTTGATGGACACTTAGGTTGCTTCCGTGTCTTGGCTATTTTGAATAGTGTTGGAATGAACACTGAAGCGCGTGTATCTTTTTGAATTGCAGTTTTGTCTGGATATCATGCCCAGGAATGGGACGGCAGGATCCTACGGGAGCTGTGTTTTTAGTTTCTAAAAGGACGTCCGTATTGTTCTCCACAGTGGCTGCACCAGTTCACATTCCCACCAACAGTGTAGCAAGGGGCCCCTTTTCTGCACATCCTTGCCAACATTTGTTACTTGTGTTTTTTTTTTTTTCCATGAAAGCCAGTGTGACGGGGGTGAGGTGATACCTCATTGTGGACAGAAAGGTATCATTGAAAAACATAAAATTTGAAAAAAAAAACTTGAATGCTGGTCTGCCAGCCTCGAATCTGCTTGTACATGCTTAGTCCCGCAGTTGTGTCGGACTCTTTGCGACCCTGTGGACATCAGCCTGCCGGACTCCTCCATCCATGGGGATTGTCCAGGCTAGAATACTGGAGTGGGCTGCCATTTCCTTCTCCAGGGGATCCTCCCAACCCAGGGACCGAACTCATGTCTCCTGCCTGGAATGCAGATTCTTTACCATCTAAGCCACCAGGGAAGCCCAAGAATACTGGAGTGGGTAGCCTATTGCTTCCCCAGGGGATCTTCCCGACCCAGGGGTCTCCTGCATTGCACGCAGGTTCTTTACCAGCTGAGCTATCAAGGAAGCTCAAGAATACTGCAGTGGGTAGCCTATCCCTTCTGTACGGGATCTTCTCGACTAGGGCATCCAATGGGGGGTCTCCTGCACTGCAGGCAAGTTCTTTACCGGCTGAGCCACCAGGGAAGCCCAAGAATACTGCAGTGGGTAGCCTGTCCCTTCTCTACGGGATCTTCTCAACCGGGGCTTCCAATCGGGGGTCTCCTGCATTGCAGGCCAATTCTTTACTAGCTGAGTCACCAGGGAAGCCCAAGAATACTGGAGTGGGTAGCCTGTCCCTTCTCCAGGGGATCTTCCCGACTCAGGGGGTCTCCTGCACTGCATTGCAGGCAGGTTTTTTACCAGCTGAGCTACCAGGGAAGCTCAAGAATATTTCAGTGGGTAGCCTATCTCTTTTCCAAGGTATCTTCCTGACCCAGGGGTCTCCTGCGTTGCAG
>WJNR01000442.1:5381131-5393645 GCA_009758055.1 Oreamnos americanus
GCTCAAGAATATTTCAGTGGGTAGCCTATCTCTTTTCCAAGGTATCTTCCTGACCCAGGGGTCTCCTGCGTTGCAGGCAGGTTCTTTACCAGCTGAGCTAACAGGGAAGCTCAAGAATACTGGAGTGGGTAGCCTATCCCTTCTCCAGGGAATCTTCCCAACCCAGGCATCCAACCAGGGGTCTCCTGCGTTGCAGGCGGATCCTGGACCAGGTGAGCCACAAGGGATGCATGGTGCCTGCCTGAGAAGCCCCACCTGTCCTGCTCTTACCTGGGCCAGTTTTCTTGGTGGCCTTTGACACGCTTGCGTCCTGACCAGAAGTCTTTAGGAGTGGGGGACGTGGGTCCTCTTGGCCTGGCAAGGGGGTGTTTGGGAACTGTGGGGTCTGCCTGGGGAACAGACCCCCTGCTTGTTTGCGGGGCTGGTTTATTTCCCAGAACAGGACGTCATAACACCAGCTCAGGCGAGGAAAGAGCTGTCATGAGGAGTCCAAAGAGGATGGAAACACTAAAAAAAAAAAAAAATAAATAAAAATAAAAAATCAATAAACGCATGTCTCCGACGCACCTGGATGGAACAGCTGCTCGCTTTTCAGACTGAGCCCTCGCCGCTTTGCCACCAGCTGGAGCGGCGGCCTCGGGGTTGGTCCCCACTTCCATGCACCCTGGTTTCCAGAGCCACCCCGCTCCCCGCCCCCGCCCTGCCCCACCGGCTGGCCGGGCGGAGCCGGGGCCGTCTTCTCACGCTCTTTGTTCTGCTGCTTCTCGGCAGGTCGTCCCGAATGAGCGGAGGCCCAGCCGGGGGCGGCGCGATGGAGTGCAAGAGCCTGGAGGGCGGGCAGAGCGACCTCAAGCTGGTGGCGCACCCGCGCGCCAAGAGCAAAGTGTGGCGCTACTTCGGCTTCGACACGAACGCGGAGGGCTGTATCCTGCAGTGGAAGAAGATCTACTGCCGCATCTGCATGGCCCAGATCGCCTACTCGGGCAACACCTCCAACCTGTCCTACCACCTGGAGAAGAACCACCCCGACGAGTTCTGCGAGTTCGTCAAGAGCAACACGGAACAGATGCGCGAGGCCTTCGCCAGCGCCTTCTCCAAGCTGAAGCCGGACCCCGCGCAGCCCGGCGGCGCGCCGGAGCCGCTGGCCGCCAAGGCCGGCGCGCACGGCCACGAGAGCCGCAAGCAGCAGGAGATCACCGCCGCCGTCATGGGCCTCATCTGCGAGGGCCTCTACCCGGCCTCCATCGTCGACGAGCCCACGTTCAGGGCGCTGCTGAAGGCCGCCGAGCCGCGCTACGAGCTGCCGAGCCGCAAGTTCTTCTGCGGCAAGGCCATCCCCGAGCGCTATGGCGCCGTGCGTGAGGCGGTGCTCAAGGAGCTGGCGGACGCCGCCTGGTGCGGCGTCTCCACCGACCTGTGGCGCAGCCAGACCCAGAACCGCGCTTACGTGACGCTGTCGGCACACTTCCTGGGCCGCGCGGCCCCCCACGGGCTGGCGGTGGGCTCCCGCTGCCTCAAGACCTTCGAGGTGCCCGAGGAGAACGCGGCCGAGACCATCACGCGCGTCCTCTACGAAGCGTTCATCGAGTGGGGCGTCCACGCCAAGGTCTTCGGCGCCACCACGGACCGCGGCAAGGACCTGGCCCAGGCCTGCTCGCTGCTCGACATCCCGGTCCACATGCCCTGCCTCGGCCACACCTTCGACGCGGCCATCCGCCAGGCCTTCCGGCTGCCCAAGCTGGGCGCGCTGCTGGGCCGCTGCGCCAAGCTGGTGGCGTACTTCCAGCAGTCGTCTGTGGCCATGGTGATGCTCCATGAGAAGCAGAGGCAGCAGAACGTGGCCCCCTGCATGCTGGTGAGCAACCGCGTGGCCTGGTGGGGCAGCACGCTCGCCATGCTGCAGCGGCTCAAGGAGCAGCAGTTTGCCATCGCCGCGGTCCTGCTGGAGGACACCAACAACCACCACCTGATGCTGGAGGCCGCCGAGTGGGCCACCATCGAGGGCCTGGTGGAGCTGCTGCAGCCCTTCAGGCAGGTGGCGGAGATGCTGTCGGCCTCCAAGCACCCCACCATCAGCATGGTCAAACCGCTGCTGCACATGCTCCTGAACACGACGCTCAACCCCAAGGAGACGGACCCCAAGGAGATCAGCATGGCGAAGGAAGTGATCGCCAAGGAGCTCGCCAAGACCTACCAGGACAGCCCCGAGATCGACCTGTTCCTCAACGTGGCCACCTTCCTGGACCCGCGCTACAAGAGGCTGCCGTTCCTCTCCACTTTCGAGCGGCAGCAGGTGGAGAACCGCGTGCTGGAGGAGGCCAAGGGCCTCCTGGAGAAGGTCAAAGAGGGCGCCTACCGCGCGTCCGAGGACAAGGCGGCCACGCCGCCCGACGAGCCGCCGCCGGCCAAGAAGCCGGCGCCCTCGCCCACCCCGCCGCCGGCCAGCGTCATCAACGACATGCTGGCCGAGATCTTCTGCCCCACCGGGGGCGTGGAGGACCAGGAGGAGTGGCACGCCCAGGTGCTGGAGGAGCTGAGCAACTTCAAGTCGCAGAAGCCCCTGGGGCTCAATGAGGACCCGCTCAAGTGGTGGTCGGACCGCCTGGCGCTGTTCCCCGTGCTGCCCAAGGTGCTGCAGAAGTACTGGGCCGTGGCGGCCACGCGCGTCGGCCCCGAGCGCCTCTTCGGCTCGCGCGCCACCGTGGTGAGCGCCAAGCGCAACCGCCTGGCCCCAGCGCACGTGGACGAGCAGGTCTTCCTGTACGAGAACGCGCGCAGCAGCGCCGACGCCGAGCTGGAGGACGAAGACGAGGGCGAGTGGGGCCTGGACCACGAGCAGGCCTTCGCGCCCGGCGAGGCGGCCCACGCCGGCTTCTTCGGTGTCCGGGACGGCAGCTTCGTGTAGCCGGGGCGGGGGGCTGGCGGGCGCCGGCAGGGGCGGGGGCGGTGCGCAGCCGCGCGCCCGGGGGCGGTACCCGTCTGGATGCTCGGCTGTGGGGACTGACGCCGCCGCCACCCCAGCGCGGGTGGGCGCACTGCTGCTGGGAAGGCGGGAATCGAGCAGAAGAGGGACATGGATCTTTGGGGGTGTGTGTGTGTGTGTACGTGCCCCAAGGGGAGACGCGGACTCTGGGTGGTCCAGAGAAGGGAGATGGACTCTGGGTGGTCCCAGACAAGACAGACAGACTTTGGATGCCCGAGGACAAAGACGTACTCTGGATGGTCCACAGAGGAGAGAGATGGACTCTGGGTGGTCCACGGAGGAGAGAGACAGACTCTGCGTGGTCCACTGACGAGAGAGACGGACTCTGGGTGGTCCACAGAGGAGAGAGAGACGAGGCTCTTGAGTGGTCCAAACCTGGTGAAAACAAGTTAAGTGTTTCCTCTGCAGGGGGCGGCAGCGGTGTGTGGGGGGACCTCCTTGTATCCCAGGAACAGGGAAAGAAACGACTTGTAAAAACCGGCGGCGTCCGCCCATCGGATTACCAATCTCAACGCCCCCGACGCTAGCATGGCCGGCGGGGGTGGTCTGACTCCCCTCTGTTAATTCCGTACCTGCAGTGTCCCACGTTCTCACGCCAGGGAGGGTTTGGGGTGAATCAGAGACAAATGTTAATCAGGGGGCCGCTGAGGATGAAAGCCCCTTCCGTGTTCCCCAAAGCCCACCTCCCCCCCCCCCCAGCACCGCTTGCACGCCCCACCCGCGCCCCGGGCACCATCCGCGGCTGTTAGCCCCGTCCGTCCGTAAAGAGCACGCCTACCTTGTCAATTACCAGGGAACCTGGAGACACGCTTTAGCCAGCCGCCCTCTCTTCAAGGCGTGATGGAACATGTCACCCTTCAGCCCGTGGTGCCATCGCTTATAAAAAAGCCAAAAAAGAGATACTGGGTGTGGTTTCTTTTCTGCCACCCACGAGTGTTTTTTTTTTTTCCCCTCCCCTCCCTTCCCCGAATTCACGGTCCTTGCCAGGTTCCCAAGCTCTTGTGTTGTCGAGGTGGTCTTTGCGCAACCCGATGCTTCAAAGACGCTTCCCGGGGGGCTCCGTGGTAAAGAGGACCTTAGCAGGCAGGTGACCTGGGTTCGATCCCTGGGTCGGGAAGATCCGCTGCAGGAGGGCATGGCAACCCACTCCAGTATTCTTGCCTGGAGAATCCCATGGACAGAGGAGCCTGGCGGGGCTACAGTCCCTGGGGTCACAGAGAGCGAGATGACTGAGCGAGTCTACAGCAAAAATCCCCAATTAACAATGCTGTGACGGTTTCCGGTGGACAGCAAAGGGACTCAGCCACATGTACACAAGTACCCATTCTCCCCCAAACTGCCCTCCCAGCCAGGCTGCCACGTGACACTGAGCAGAGTTCCCTGTGCTGGACAGCAGGTCCTTGCTGGTTCTCCATGTTAAATACAGCAGGGTGTCCATGTCCGTCCCCAGCTCCCTATCTATTCCTTCCCCCACCCTTCCCCACCGGGAACCATAAGGTTATTACAGAGGATTGAGCAGAGTTCCCTGTGCCGTCCAGCAGGTCCTTGCTGGTTCTCCACGTTCAATACAGCAGTGTGTCCACATCTGTCCTGAGCCTTGACACAGTGAGGACGGACCATGTGTACCCCCAGGGCGTCCAGGTTTTTTCCATCTATCTTTCCCTGCTCCCTCCCTTGCTCTCCTTTCTTTTAAGAAAACAAGCTACCCCAGAAACAGGCTTGGAGGTCAGCGTCCACCCTCTTTGTCCTCTTCTGTGCTTTATGGGTTGCCTCTAATCCAGGGTGGCTCGGGGGATGCCACATCAGACATCAAATTATTTCATTTTGAGCTTAAATGGGCCCTTTTTCAGGCATGAAAACCTGCCACTTTCAGAGCTTTCTCCATCGAACACAAAAGTGGAACATGTCCGTAAATGTCTCAGATAAATCGTCATTGCCGGCATCCAGAACTTCTCGTAAAGACACGGCCCGCTACCTGTCATGGACGTGTCTTATCTGGGTCTGCCCAGGACTCTGCTTCCAGGAAATGGAGTGTGTTTCGCGCTCAGGTCTTGTCATCAAAATCCTGATTCTGTGCTTCCTCTAAGTGGTGTTTGTCCCATGCTCAGTAAAGTCACAATGAAGTCACGATTCTCAGATGTTCCTTTTTTTTTTTTTTTTACCCCTTGTATGCGGAAGGGTACTGTTCTCTTTATCCCAAGCAGCCCCTAGGAGGATGGCAGGACTGGGCTGAAAGGAAGCATAGATCACGGTTGTACATATTTGTTTTGAGTGAAGGGGCTGAGGATGTGCTCCTGGCCCCTGGTCGTGGGATGTCGGGCTGATTTGCTGGTGGACGATGTGGGTGGAGTTAGCCGGGGAGCCCCAAGGAGCTGTGTCTCGAAGCCCTTGTAAAGCGAGGCGGTCACAACAGTTGTGATCTGGCGGGGAGAGGGCGGGGAGGTCTTCCCTGAGTGGTCCCCCGGCCTGGGATCAGCGGAGTCCTGTGCTAGCATCTCAATCGTGGCCAGCCTCTGGACGGAGAACGGGGCGGGGGGCCTGTCCATCCAGCTTCCCCGGAGGACCGCCTCAGCTCATCACGACCGCTTTTTCTTCCCGTCCTTCCCCCAGGGGGGTGTGCCTTGCGGGAGGTGGGGAGGGGCAGGCATTCACGTGTCGAGTCTTGATCAAGTCTGCATGCTCCCTCGGTCCCTGTCCATGTCATTTTGGGTCTGAGAGACACGGCTGCTTCTCACCGAGGCTCGGGGAAGCAAACAGCCAAGCGTGCGGACACACGGTCGGTTTTCACGGCTTTGTGCTGCTTTTCCGATGGGCTTCCCCGGGTGGCTCAGCTGGTAAAGAATCCGCCCACAGTGCAGGAGACCTGAATGCAATCCCTGGGCTGGGAAGCTCCCCTGGAGAACGGAGAGGCTACCCACTCCAGTGTTCTGGCCTGGAGAATCCCACCGACTGTATAGTCCCTGCAGTGGTAAAGAGTCAGACACATTGTATCTCTTAATGTCCTACTTTGTATCTCTTAATCCCTGCCCCTCGTCCTGACCTTCCTTATACCCTTCCCCAGTGGTCATCACTAGTTGGTTCTCTCCATCTGCGAGTCTGTTTCTTTTTGATATATTTATTCATTGAATATTTTAGATTCTGCATACAGGTGGTCATATGCTGTTTCTGTGTTTGTGATTTATGTCACTAGATGTGATACCCTCTGAGTCCATCTGTATTGTCGCAGGTTGCAAAAGTTTGTTCTTGTTTATGACTAATATTCCATTGTGTGTGTGTGTGTGTGTTCAAATTATTTATGTGTAATTCTTCAAATACAGTGAAGTGCTACCTCATTCTGTGATGCTTTCTGATTCACTTTAACCTAATCCTAACCCTAACCCACTCTGGCCACCTCATGCGAAGAGCCGACTTACTGGAAAAGACTCTGACGCTGGGAGGGATTGGGGGCAGGAGGAGAAGGGGACGGCAGAGGATGAGATGGCTGGGTGGCATCACCGACTCAATAGACAGCACCGACTTGATGAACATGAGTCTGCGTGAACTCCGGGAGTTGGTGATGGACAGGGAGGCCTGGAGGGCTGCGATTCATGGGGTCGCAAAGAGTCGGATACGACTGAGCGACTGAACTGAACCGACTGGACTGAACTGACCTGTCATCTATCCATATGAGCATATTCTTTTTTTCATAGTCCTTCCCACTACAGGTTATTGCAAGACACTGAATTTAGTCCCCGTGCTATGAGGTAGCTCCTTGTTTCTTATTTTATATACAGTAGTCTATGAAATAGTAGTCTATAAAATAGTAGTATGTGCCTGTTAGTCCCAAACTCCTCATCTGTCCCTGCTTCCCTTTGCCCTGTGGGAACCAAACGTTTGTTTCCTACGTCTGCTTCTGTCTTGTAACTAAGTTCATTTGTACCGTTTTCTTTTTAGATTTCACGTGGAAGTGACACCCTGTGGTGTTTGTCTTTCTGATCTGTTTCGCTCGGTGTGATCATCTCTAGGTTCGTCATCCGTCTTGCTGCAAGTGGTATTATGCCATCCCTTTTCGTGGCTGAGTGATATTCCGTTGCACGTGTATGTACCGCCGCTTTTTTTATCCATCCCTCTACTGATGGACGTTTAGCCTGCTTCCATGTCTTGGCTATTGTGATCAGTGCTTCAGTGAACATTGGGACGCACGTATCTTTTAGAATTATCGTTTTCTCCAGATACATATGCCCAGGAGTGGGATTGCAGGATGATATGGTGGCTCTATTTTTAGTTTTTTTTTCTTGCGGAGCTCGCTTACTGTTCTTGTGGTAGCTGCATCCATTTCCATTCCCATCAACTAGTGTGAGAGGGTATTCCTGTTCTTTTTGATTCTGTTTCTGTTGCTGAGAAACATAAAATGCATTGATAAACATACGCACCATCTGACCAAGAAGTGTGATAAGCCCCAATGACCGCAGCTTCCCCATGCTCCCCCAGCACGAGGTTTTTTCTGCCACTTTCCTTCTTTTCTGGGACAAAAATCTGAGTCCGTGCAGTGCATCTGGTTGGAGAAGCAGCCCGCGTCTGTCCCCGGACACATCTTGCTTCTGTGTCCGTGTAGCCTGCTCCCTGTGACTGTTAATTCTGTCCCGTACACCGATGTTTAACCGTCCAGCCAGGGGCTGTCTGTGGCTCATGGTAGTAGTAATAGCATTAGTTGCTCAGTTGGGTCCAACTGCCTGCAACCCCATGGACTGTAGCCCGCCAGGCTCCTCTGCCCATGGCATTCTGCAGGCAAGAAATGCCATCCCCTTCTCCAAGGGGGAGTCTTCCCGACCCAGTGATCAAACCCAGGCCTCCTGTGTTGAAAGCAGATTCATTTACTGTCAGAGCCACCAGAAAGGTCCCATGGCTTCTAAGGACAGCTCAGTCAAAAAGCTACCGGGCTGACCTCACGTGACTTGAGGTCTGCTTCAGGTTCCTCCGACATCCCTTCCCCCAAGTTGAGCCGAGCTCACCAGGTTATGCATTCTCTTCAACAGTCTTTCCAAGCGAGAGGAGAGTTTTCCTTTCCAGTTGCTTTGGGCAGCAAGGCTGAAACTGTCACTGAACGAAACCCAAGTCTTTCCCCCCTACACGCGGTAAAGTGAGTCTGCGGACCCCAGGTGGCGGTCAAGAGGCCCCAGGCAAGGAGGATGGTCACTGTATGCTCCAAAGACCGTGAACTCCCCCTGGATTTTGGCAAAGCGTTTTACATGTTTTAAATTTAAATCCATTTATTAATGTCTGGGTCTTGTTTGCTGCACACAAGGGGTGCTTCTCAGGGCGGCGAGCGGGGTCTGCTCTACCCAGGGTCTGCAGGCTTCCCATTCTTGTGGCTTCTGCTTGAAAGGTTGCTGCTGAGCCGTGGAAGATGCTGGGATTCTTGGCCTCCGGAGGAGATGTGTTCAGTCCGGGGCCAGTGACGAGGCTTGGTTGCTCAGAGCTTTTTTGTAAAATAGTTTTATTAAAGTATAAAGACAGGGAAAGCATATAACATAGACATCAGAAGGGGGCAGAGAGACTACCCCCCTGCTAGTCTTTAGCTGGATGTTATACAGCTGCTAGCAGTCTGCTAATTAGAGAAAGGAGGTGTCTCAAAACTCAGAAAGTGGCACCAGACCCCTCCCCCGCAACACAAATTTTGAGATAACATTGGCACCACATGAGCCATCCCAGGCCATTAAGCAGTTGACCTGAATCTTGAAGAAGGGCAGGTTTCCAAGCAAATACATAGTTTCATTAACATGGATAAGGAGAACAGTGTGTGAATAAAACATACTGGTTTGCTGAGCCCTTGTCGGTTCTGACAGAGAAGGCAATGGCACCCCGCTCCAGTGTCCTTGCCTGGAGAATCCCAGGGACGGAGGAGCCTGGTGGGCTGCAGTCCATGGGGTCACTAAGACTCGGACATGACTGAGCGTCTTCACTTTCACTTTTCACATTCACACACTGGAGAAGGAAATGGCAACCCGCTCCAGTGTTCTTGCCTGGAGAATCCCAGGGACGGGGGAGCCTGGTGGGCTGCCGTCTCTGGGGCCGCACAGAGTCGGACACGACCGAAGCGACTTAGCAGCAGCAGCAGCAGCAGTATCGGTTCTGAGTCTTAGGCAGAACCGACTTGGAGAAATCAGAGTGTAGGGTAGATACATAGTTCATTCACACAGCTTAAGACAAACGTTTCCCTAAGAAAACACATTGGTCAGCTCAAGGTTCGAGAAGAGTTAAGTTCAGGGGGAACCAGGTGTCATCACGGCAAGACAGAATTTTAAAAGAAACCTTTTGGTTTTGCATAGAGAAGGCAGAAAAATATCTGGCATTGTAGTTTGTCTGCTGCTGCTTAAGGGAGAGAGAAAAAACGTCTGGCACTGGCAGCCTAGTTCCTCCGTTTGGAGACCCCTGGCCGTCCTGCCTGTCACCCGCTCCTCTTGCGGACCACGGGTTCTAGGGTGTGTGGGCTTCAGGAGTTGCAGGCCCTGGGCTCGGCAGCTGTGGCCCACAAGGCTTTAGCTGCTCCAAGGGATCCTCCCGGGTCAGGGATCGAACCCGTTATCTCTTGCATTTTTATGGCAGGTGGCCTCTTTCCTGCTGAGCCACCAGGGAAGCCTCAGCATCTTGAAAGGCCAGGTGGTGGAGGGACGTTCGGGGGTCTGCGGTCAGCTCGTGCATGGGCCCTCTGACCGAGGGTGAGGTGACAGGGTGGGGTCACAGGGGTTGACGTTATCCGCCCTCGGGCACCAGTAGGTCTGAGGGCCCATGACCATCAAATAGATAACTTCTTCCTCTCTGATGGGAATTTTAGCATCTGTGTGTGAGTCGCTCAGCCGTGTCCGACTCTCTGCGACCCCATGGACTATAGCCCGCCAGGCTCCTCGGTCCATGGGATTCTCCAGACCAGAATGCTGGAGTGGGTTGCCGTTCTCTTCTCTTGGGGATCTTCCAGACCCAGGGATCAAACCCACGTTTCTTGCATCGGCAGACAGATTCTTTACCACTGAGCCATCACAATGCCCATTTCAGGAGTAATTTCTTCCTGAGTTCTTTCCTTGAATTCCAAACGATGTTGGGACTTCCCTAACTCAGGCTACTTTCAGAGTTCCGCTCTCACCTCCACTCGGGAAGGAGGGCAGTGCTGGGCAGATTTGGAAAGAGACCCTGGTGGTCTCGGTCTTGGCCGCCCCGTGAGCAGGACCTGAACCTCTGAGAAGGTGGGGAGTCTACAAGCTTCTGAAACTACTGCAGCAATCTCTGACAGCTCATGTTCCTGGTTCCCAGTGCAGTGTGGACCAACCCTGACGCTTGACTAGGATTCTTCTCCTTGAGAATGTGCAGCCCGGTGGGTCCCTATCCTATAAATTATCCACAATTCAGACACGATGCTGGATGTCCTGCAGCTGCGTTGGGCCCCAGGACTGGCTTTGCAGCTCTGCTCGGACACACAAGCCCTTCTGTGCCCCTCACATCCTCCAGACGCACGGCTGGGGCTTGTACATGGTGGGGGGCCGTTGGCCACCTTCTGAGCTCTGGCGGCTGCAACCCTGTGGTCCCACGTGAGTGGGAGGCGTCTCCTGCTTGCTGTCTGGTGACGCTTCCAGGTGGCGCTAGTGGTAAAGACGCTGCCTGCCGATGCAGGAGGCTTAAGAGACGCGGGTTCGATCCCTGGGTGGGGAAGATCCCCTGGAGGAGGGCATGGCAACGCACTCCAGTGTCCTTGCCTGGAGAATCCCATGAACAGAGGAGCCTGGTGGGCTACAGTCAAAGGAGCTGGAAACAGTTAGAGTGAGTAACACACTTTTTTTCACATTTGGAGGCTAGAAATTGCTGATGGCTGGGACATTTCTTGTTTATTGCTGTGACAGGAGATATTTTCATTTCACGATGCAAATAGGTGCAAATATATAAAATAGAATTATCAGTTCAGTTCAGTTGCTCAGTCGTGTCCAGCTCTTTGTGACCCTGGGGACTGCGGCACGCCAGGGTTCCCTGTCCATCACCGACTCCTGGAGCTTGCTCAAAAGAACATAATTATAAACATATATAAACATAAGTACATATTGATACATATGAATATGTGCACTTTTTATATTCTATGTATTTTTTTATAGTCAATTATTTATCATCTATGTGTTACATATCTGTCTATCCACATTTTTATCATCTACTTACTAGTAAATCTATGCATCTATCATCTTTCATCGGAAGGACTGATGCTGAAGCTGAAACTGCAATCCTTTGGCCACCTGATGCAAAGAGCCGACTCATTGGGAAAGACTCTGATGCTGGGAGGGATTGGGGGCAGGAGGAGAAGGCGACAGAGGATGAGATGGCTGGATGGTATCACCGACTCAATGGACATGGGTTTGGGTGGACTCCGGGAGATGGTGATGGACAGGGAGGCCTGGCGTGCTGTGGTTCATGGGGTCGCAAAGAGCCGGACACGGCTGAGTGACTGAACTGAACTGAACTGAACTAAGGCATACATCTCTTTTCTGTTGCTTGAACATCTATTTACCTTTTGATCACTTGTATCGAATATCTGTATCATCTGTGTATATATCTCTTGGTATCCATCATCTCTCTGGGTATCTGTTACTTGTCATTTATACATTGTTACCGTTTAGTTGCTCAGCCGTGTCTGACTCTGTGGCCCCGTGGACTGCAGCACGGCAGGCTTCCCTATCCTTGACCATCTTCTGGACTTTGCTGAGGCTCGTGTCCACGGAGTCGGTGATGCCATCCAATGCTAATATATCATTTATGTATTTATTGCTAATTTATCTTTTGTGTTTATCTGTGTATTTTCTTCCTTGATGGGTTTCGTGGTGGCTCAGATGGTAAAGAATCTGCCTAGCATGCAAGAGATCCAGGTTCAGTCTCTGGGTCGGGGAAGATCCCCCTGGGGACGGGAATGGCTACCCACTCCAGTATTCTGGCCTGGACTTCAGTACAGAATATTCAATAGTCAGTACTAGAATGGCCACCCACTCCAGTATTCTGGCCTGGAATATCTGCACAGAGGAGCCTGGCGGGCTGCAGTCCATGGGGTCGCCCAGAGCTGGGCATGACTGAGAGACTCACACACACATTTAACCACTCTTTCTGTGAAAATTCTTTTCCCATATAGGTTTTTGCAGAGTATAAATAGTGTTCCCTCAGCTATACAGTAGGTCTTTATCAGCTATTCATTATATGTGGCTGCTTTGGAATAGCAAATGGCAACCCACTGTAGTAATGTTGCTTGGGGAATCCCATGGACAGAGGAGCCTGGCGGGCTACAGTCCGTGGGGTCGCAGAGAGTCGGGCACGACTGAGCAAGTAACACACAGATGTAGTTTATATTGTCATCTCTGTGTTTATTTCCTTCACTCCATCCCTCTATCTGTCTTTACCTACCTGTCTGTCCCTCTGTCTCTGAGTTTCTCCATCTTTCCATCCATGGATGGACAACTATCTCTATCTGTCTGTCTATCCATTCACCTGTCTCTCTATCTCCCTATCTCCACCATCCACCCACCCATC
>WJNR01000442.1:5398012-5412309 GCA_009758055.1 Oreamnos americanus
CCTCCCAGCCACCCATCCATCCATCCATCCATCCATCGACTTATCCATCATCCATCCATCCATCATCCATCCATCAGTCCATCAACACTCGGGCTGTTCTCACCTTCCTGGCTCTTGTGAATCAAGCTCCTCTGAATCGAGGAGCATGTTCATCATGCATGTTTGGGAGGATGCATGGTTTAATTTCTCCGGGAGACATTGACAGCTCGGTGTGGCCCAGCTGGGCTCTTGTATCTCCATGTTTAACCTCTTGAAGAGCCGTCAGACTCTTTGCCAAAGTGGCCACTCCAGCTTACCTCCGCGTCAGCCTTGCATTGGTTCTGATTTCGGTACCTCCTCACTAACTTTATTCTCTCTTCCTTCCTCCCTCCCTTCTTTGTCTCTCCTTTCCTGTCTTTCCTCCTCTCTCCCTTTCTTACTTTACCTCTTTCTCCATTTTCTCTTTCTTTTTCCCTCTCTCTTCTTTCTCTCTGTCTCCCCTCCCGTCTTGCCCTCTCCTTCCTCCCTTTAATATAGCAGCCATCCGCACAGTTGTGAACCAGCGACTCACTGTGGCTTGGATTTATCTTTCCCTGATGCTCTCCAGGCACACTTCTGTTGTCGTTTCCCAGGAGCGCACGGGAGCAAAGATTTAAGGGATGAAGAAGTGAATAGACGACCCACATGCTCTCATAGAGAATTCACAGCGGCTTACACGTGTCTGCAGAAGATAGGAAATGCAGAACATAAATCAAAGTCCAGGAACGTCAGAGATAACAGAGGGGAGATGGTGTTGCCACTGCTCTGGGCTTTCAAAACCCCTGTACCTGGCGCCCACTTCTGTCTTGTGACGACCGTGCTTGGCCCGGGCATCCAGCCGCCAGTATTTGATAAAAAAGGGACGAGGCATGGAGTCAGCCCACAATTCTAAAAGTAGCCACAAAGCTCGGGTCATTTCAGCCTAGCTGGACAGGGGCCAAGATGGCAGAGTTCTTTGTTTTGAGGTTGGTTTTCTTTTTGATTTCATGTATTTGTGTGTTTATTTTTGGCAGCACTGGCTCTTTGTCGCTACACGTGGACTTTTTCTCTAGTTGTGAGCGGGGGCTTCTCACTGCGAGGGGTTGTCTTGTTGCAGAGCCCGGGCTCCAGGGCATGCAAGCTTCAGGAGTTTGGGCTCCCAAGCTCTGGATCTCAGGCTCAGGAGTTGTGGCTCACTGGGCTTAGTTACTCCCTGGCCTGTGGGATCCTCCTGGACCAGGGACTGAACCCGTGTCTCCTGCGTTGCAAGGCGGATTCTTTACCACTGAGCCACCAGGGAAGCCGCCTTTCGCTTCATACTCTCAGTTCAGTCGCTCAGTCGTGTCCGACTCTTGTGACCCCATGGACCGCAGCACGCCAGGCCTCCCTGTCCATCACCATCTCCCGGAGCCTGCTCAAACTCATATCCATCCAGCTGGCGATGGCATCCAACCATCTCATCCTCTGTTGCTCCCTTCTCCTCCCGCCTTCAGTCTTTCCCAGCATCAGGGTTTTTCCAGTGAGGCAGCTCTTCACATCAGGTGGCCCTAGGATTGGAGTTTCAGCTTCAGCATCAGTCCTTCCAGTGAGTATTCAGGACTGATTTCCTTTTGGATGGATGGGTTAGATCTCCTTGCTTTATACTTTAAGAAGGCTATATTCTTTTTTTTTTTTTAAATGAAGGCATGAGTTTAGAATTTTTACAAAAAGCTCCTGGGACTTCCCTGGTGGGCAGACCAGTGGTTAGGACTTGGTGCTCTCCCTGCGGGGACCCCAGGTTCGATCCCTGGTTGGGGACCTGCAGGCTGGGCATAGAGGTCAAAATGCACACGCAAATAAAAGCTGCTAGTTTGAGATGGTTTTAGATTCAGGTACAGTTATAAAGAATTCAATGGGGCAACAGCGTTCCTGCTTTTCTGCAAGAGGAGCCCTCTTGTATCATGATGGATACAGGTACCATATCCTACAGCGAGAGGCTGACTTTGACACAAGGCGGTGCTCTCGGCCCCATCTCCTGCCCTAACTTGTGTTCAGTCCTGTGTCTGTCTGTGCGATCCTTGCGATTTATCTGTGCATGTGGGTTTGAAAATTCCCCATCATGGTTCTCAGTGGTAAAGAATTTCCATGCAGTGCAGGAGCCCCGGGTTTGATCCCAGGGTCGGAAAAGATCCCCTGGAAAAGGGCATGGCAACCCACTCGAGGATTCTTGCCTGGAGAATCCCATGGACAGAGGAGCCTGGTGGGCTACAGTCTATGGGGTCACAGAGAGTCAGGCAGGATGGAGCCAGCTCCAACATCCTTGTCCACATCTGTGTCTTTTTCCATCTGGGTGAATTTCTTGTTCATTTCCTTCTTTTCTCTTTTCCCGAGAGTTGTTAAATGTTTTCAAATTATTTTGCAAGGACTCTTTATAGACAAAGAACGGGACCTTCTTCCCACATGGCACCGTTTCTGTTTTTCCTTTCGCTGTCTTCTGAGGCACTTTTGGTTCCATGGGATGAAGCGATCTTTTCGTGGTCTGAGTGATAGATTATTTCCTGCACCATGTCTGTGTCTTGCTTAGAAAAAGCCGTCCTTTCTGTCTGCTCAGCGCACAGTGAAGATGAACAAGCCGAAATGTTGGGAGTTTAGAGCAGAGAAAGCTTTACTGCAGGGTCACTCAAGGAGTCAGGTGTCTTGTGCCCTCAAGTCCTGGACCTCCTGAATGTTTCAGCAAAGCTTTGTTAAGGGCCAGGTGAGGGAGGGGGTGAGGTTAGTGGTTGCAAACTTCTTGGTTCAGAAATCTGTGTCCATTGCGATGCTCATCTTAACGTCCAACAACACAAGTGTTTTTCTCTCCTCTGCAACCACTTATCTCCCTGTGAATGGACGAGTGTTGTCCCCTTAAAGGTCAGGGCCTTGAGAAGGGACTATCCCATCTATTTATAATGTTAGTCTAAACCTCCAAGCAGACAAAGGTTATTCTCTCTTCGGCAGCTTTTTAAATCTCTCTGAATGGAAAAGGGTTATACGCCTAAAGATCTGAGACTGAGAATGTGTTTATGGTGTTCCTATGACCCTCCAAGAAGGCAAATGTTATTTTCTATTCTGCAACTTTTCTCTCTCTGTGAATGCGATACCATTAAAGGTCAGAACCTAACAATGAACTATCCTGTCTGTAAGGTTACTATACATCTCCAACCAAACAAAGGTTATTCTCTCTTGTGCAACTTTTTAAAGCTCTCTGTGAGTGGAAAAGGGTTATACTCAGGTAAAGATCTGCCTAAGAATGAACTATGCTGTCTACAATGTTACTATACATCTCCAACCAAACAAAGGTTATTCTCTCTTCTGCAACTTTTTAAAGCTCTCTGTGAGTGGAAAAGGGTTATGCCTTTAAAAATCAGAACCTGAGAGTGAACTGCTCCGTCTATTTCAGGCTCTGGGCAACATTTGTAACGCAAAGCAAAAGAGCACAAAGGTCAAAGTAAAAGCAGCGGATCCTATATGGATGATTTTGAGCAGAGGCTCCAGGAGGAGATGGTGAAGGATAGGGAAGCATGGCGTGCTGCAGTCCACGGGGTCGCAAAGAGTCATTAGGGGCGTCTCTCACATGTCGCGAGCTCAGTGAGCCTGTCATGTTGCTGTTTTCCCAAGCTGCTGCCCATCCCTGAGCTGTGAGGTCAGCCCTCCGAGTTAGACACTTAGAAGCATGACCGCGGAGTGTCTAAACATAGCTCGCAAGGGACCGCTCGGCTCGCCCTGCAAACGCTGTGTCTTTGCCAACCATGCGTTTGCCAAGATCTGAGCTGCCTTTTTTTTTTTTAATTACTTTTTATTGATTGATTTACTTTTGGCTCTGCTGGGTCTTGGTTGCCACACCTGGGCTTTCTCTCATTGCAGAGAGCGGGGGCTGGTGTCTAGTTGGAGTGTGTGGGCTTATCGTTGCGGTGACTTCCTGGTTTGCGGAACACAGGCTTCAGGAATTGCGGGTTTGGGGCCCTGGAGCACAGTTGTTGCCCCCGTGGTGTGTGAGATCGTCCCCAGATCAGGGCCGGAACCCATGTCTCCTGCCTTGGCCTGGCGGGTCCTTTACCTCTGAGCCACCTGGGAATCCACGGTTGCCTTTCTTCGTGAGCGCCTGGCCGTCCAGACCCAAACCCTGGAGCAGGCAGTTGCATCTGGTAGTGTCGGACCAGGAAGCTGCAAAACTGAATGGTTTTAGAATTAGAGGAACAGGTGAGAGCTTTGACAGGGTGGCTGGTACGCTGCTATCCGGGATGGGCAGCTGGCGTGGTTGGGGTCAGCTTAGCATCCTGAATTTACTGGAGACGAAAGACTCAGGTGTGATCCCTGCATTCGGAAGCTCTCCTGGAGGAGGGCATGGCAACCCACTCCAGTATTCTGGCTTGGAGAACCCCATGGACAGAGGAGCCTGGTGGGGTACAGTCCACGGGATCACAAGAGTCAGACACAAACCTAGAGAAACCCATGGACAGAGGAGCCTGGCCGGCTGCAGTCCACGGGGGTCGCATAGAATCAGACACGACTGAGTGACTAAATCCAATACCACATACTCCGCTATTATGAATAGACCCTTACGTCAACTCTCAATGGGTCAAAGACCTTAAAAAGGGAGTTTAAAAATACAGAGCTCTTGCAAGAATGCATAGGGTTTAATCTATGTAAATTCACAATGGTCTGTGGGGTCGCAGAGAGTCAGACACGACTTGGAGAGTGGACTACGGCGGTAGGTGGCTGACGCATGGTTTCTGCAGGGAGACGCAGCGCAGTTGCGGAGCTCTAAGTTGGCACCTGACCTGGCCTCTTCACGGCCGATTCCTAGAAGTGACTTTGCGAGACGAGACGATAGAATCACATGTAACTGGGGTAGATATTACACAGTTTTCTCCGACGGGGACTGAGCCGTTTTGCACTCCTGTCCACTTTGTGGGTCAGAGCGTTGTCCCCGTGGCCACACCAGAGAACGTGATGTTGAAGGGGACGACAGAGGATGAGATGTTTGGATGGCATCAGCGACTCAATGGACATGGGTTTGGGTGGACTCCAGGAGTTTGTGATGGACAGGGAGCCTGGCGGGCTGCAGTCCATGGGGTCACAAAGAGTCAGACAGGACTGAGCGACTTCACTTTCACTTTTCACTCTCACACACTGGAGAAGGCAATGGCAACCCACTCCAGTGTTCTTGCCTGGAGAATCCCAGGGACGGCGGAGCCTGGTGGGCTGCTGTCTATGGGGTCGCGCAGAGTCGGACCCAGCGGCAGCAACAGACGGCTTCTTTACCCCGAGGGCCCCCTGGCAAGCCCAGGCAGTCATCAATCAGGGTGAAGGTCCTGCGTTACCCTCTCCCACCCTGACCCTGTAAATAAGTCACAGGAAGAAAACCACAGGTATGAAACCACCGCTCCTATTGGCATCGAGGCCTCTCTTGTGACTTCATTAGTTCCGACGCGTGCTCTGCTTCTAACCCCTTTTTTTTTTTTCTTTCTTATTCTGCAGTCTTCTCTCCGCAACCAGAACGTGTTGCCATAGTGACCGGAGGGACCGATGGCATTGGATACTCGACCGCAAAGCACCTGGCGAAGCTGGGCATGCATGTCATCATAGGTGATGGTCCCTTTGTTCAAGACCTTACGTGTTAGAGTGACTGGGAGAGATGCCGTCGTCGCTGGCCTCTGTGTTATGCAGATATCGGTGTGGGTACAGATCCAGGGGGTGTTCCCAGGCAGCCCAGTGGTAAAGAATGCCTGGCAGGGTAGGAGACACAAGAGACCTGGATTTGATCCCTGCGTCGGGAAGATGGCCCTGGAGGAGGGCATGGCAGCCCACTCCAGTATTCCTGCCTGGAGAATCCCACAGACGGAGGAGCCTGGCGGGCTACAGTCCCTGGGGTCTCGAAGAGCCCGACATGACTTAGTGACCGAACAACCTATCCCACTGTGGGCTTCCCAAGTGGCTCAGTGGTGAAGAATCGTCCTGCCAATGCAAAACACCAGGGTTCGATCCCTGGGTCAACAAGACCCCTGGGAGGAGGAAATTGCAACCCACTCCAGTATTGTCGGCTGGGAAATCCCATGGACAGAGGAGCCTGGCCGGCTACGGTCCAGGGGGTCGCCAAGAGTTAGACCCGACTTAGCAACTAAAGAACAAAGCCAGCAGGTGCAGAAGGTGTTAACGGTCAACCCTGAAAAGCTGAACCAGACAGGAAATTGTGATACTCCTGATTTTTTTTTGGATAGGAGCCTAGCTTCTCCTTTAATGTGGATCATATATATAGTTTTTAACCTGTGTGAGTCACTGCAATAAGTGACATTCAGTGTGGGTTAGCCTCCCAGACCTGTCATAACAAAGTACAGTACAGACTGGAGAGCTGAAATAGCGCACGTTTACCCTCCCGCAGGCCTCCAGACATGCACACGTATCCACTCTGCCCCAAACTCCCCTCCCATCCAGGCTGCCACGTGACCCTGAGCAGAGTTCCCTGTGCTGGGCAGCAGGTCCTTGCTGGTTCTCCATGTTAAATCCAGTAGTGTGTCCATGTCCATACCAGACTTCCTAACTATCCCTTCCCCTATCCTTTTCCCTGGTGACCATAAGGTTATTACAGAGCGTTGAGCAGAGTTCCGTGTGCTGGACAGCAGGTCCTTGCTAGTTCTCCATGTTAAATACAGCAGTGTGTCCATGTCCCTCCCAGACTCCCTGACCATCCCTTCCCCCATCCTTCCCCCTGGTCACCATAAGGTTATCACAGAGTACTGAGCAGAGGTCCCTGTGCTGGACAGCAGGTCCTTGCTGGTTATCTGTTTTATACCGCAGTTGGTATATGCCGATTCCAAGCTGCTAATTTATCTCTCCCCGCCCCTTTCCCTTCTGGTAACAGTTGAGTTTGTTTTGTACATCGCTCAGTCCGTGTCTCTGTCATAAAGAAGTTCCTTTGTATCATTTTTTTTTTTTTTTTAGATTTGCACCTATAGGCAATGCCATATGCTACTGGCTGTGGCTGCCTGATTGTTGAGTGCGCTCTCTGCTGCCGGGGGGAGGTGCGGTTCCCTGTGTCCAGTCTGCCCTGTGGCTCTACTCCCTGCCCCCGCCTCAGCTTTATCAGGTCCTCCTGTACGTTTTCTAGGACTCGGGCTTCTTTCTTCGTTCACTGGAGCCTCAGCTATACCAGCTCTCAATGCCAACGTGGCCTGACCCTGCCAGGCGGCCTGGCAGCAGATGGCGTTTTAACAGCGCGTCTCACTGTGATTATTTATCGTTTCCTTTTCCCGCCTGTTCCTTCTGATGTTCGCATCACGCATCCTTCGTTTCTTTGCTGTCAAGGTGTCTAAACGGTTTATGATGTTTCTCTTCCTCATGTTGTCTCTTCTATTGTTAAAAATATTCATCTTTGTTTCATTTAAAATAAATACACCTTAAAAAAATCGCACCGATTTCAGGAGCAAGCTCATACATGCCCATGTCCCCCACTCAGCCCTGAATTCTCTTTCTTGGAGGTGGTGGTGTTTGATGCGTCCAGCGTTTAGAGATGGAAGACGTGCGTTCTTTCCCCTCGTGCCCCTGGCCCCTGCTTGCAGGAAGAATCTCTGAGCAAAGAGGTCATAACCACATAACAGTTCTTTCTTTCAGGCGCCTGAGGTGCAAATCACTTTTGCAGCTGTTTCACCTTGATGTCCGCGGCTTTGAACTTTTCCAAGGGCGGCGGTGGTTTCTACATCCCTTTTTGTTCACGTCCCCCAAAGATGTCCTTTGCCACTGTTTGTTTCTCTGTGTCCAGCTGGAGCTGGACATTTCTGTTTTCTCTGGGTTTACCACCCTGATGCTGGGAAAGACTGAGGGCAGGAAGAGAAGGGGTGACAGAGGATGAGATGGTCTGATGGCATCGCCGACCCTAGGGATGGGAATTTGCAGAAACTCCGGGAGATGGGGAAGGACAGGGAAGCCTGGCGGGGCTGCAGTCTATGGGGTTGCAGAGAGTCAACACGCCGGAGCGACTAACCCTTTGTTTTGCTCTGTTTTGCTCATTTTTCTGGTTGGCCGTGCAGTGGCTTGAGGGATCTTAGATTCCGGGCAGCAGGGATTGAACCCAGGCTGTGAATGTATGGAGTCCTCGCCACTGGACTGCACACATTCCTTCATGAAGCTCTTCACAGCTCCAGCCGCCCGTGCGTGGAGGGGTTCCCTGGACCACAAGGGCTTTGAAAGTTCTGTGTCCGGTGGGACATGTCCTTCAACACTTTCAGGCCCATAGTCTTCTTGGCCTCTCCGTGGTTCTCATGCCGTAAGCTGACACGCGTGTGTGGAATCAATGAAAAGTAGGATGCCCCAGAAACGCATACGTGCATGTGTGTGTGTGTGTGTGTGTGTGTGCGCACGCTCAGTGATGTCCGCCTCTCTGCGACGCCGTGGACGGTAGCCCGCCCAGCTCCTCTGTCCATGGGATTCTCCAGGCAAGGATACTGGAGTGGGTTGCCTCACCCTGCTCCGGGGCATCTTAGCTCCTGCATTGCAGGCAGATTCTTTGAGCCCCCAGGGAAGCCCCCTAGACCAGCATGCTTTTGAGCAGTGCAGGCTGAAGAAAGCGTGTCTCCAGCAGAAACGCTGAACCAGCCACAGTTGCTCTGAGCTGCAATGGAATGAGATGCTTGGCAGGCTTCGCTGTCCACCGTCTCGAGAAAAGGTTGTTTCCCGTGGAGTGGTTTTCTTCCTCTGAGTCCTGTGTCTTTCTTTCCCTTCTAGCCGGAAATAATGACAGCAAAGCCCAGGACGTCGTGAGGAGGATAAAAGAGGACACGCTCAATGACCAAGGTACTTGACTGATCTCCCCCAGACCGATGGCGCTTCTGGTTTGCTCTGGGTCCGGGTTCCCGGTGGGGCTGATGGAAGCAGCTCTGGGGAGGGGGCCATGTCTCTGCTCTGAAGCGTTTCCCTGAGGGCCTCTGGTCCTCCCTGGCCGGTGCAAGGCAGCACCAGGCATGGTACCCGTGAGGGAGAGTGTTCCTGGTGAGATCGGGCCGCGTTTTCATCCCTTACCCATCCCCAGGGTCCTCTGAGGCCTGTGTCCACTCGGGAATCTTTGGATGTGCCTACTGGAAGCTGCATCCATCTCCTTCCACTTCTGGTTTTTTTTAAAAGAATGTTATTTATTTATCCATGTTTTTTGGCCGTGCTGGGTCTTCACTGCTGCTCCGGCTTTTTCTCTGGTTGCGCCGGGTGGGAGCTCCTCTCTCGTTGCCGAATTCCGGCTTCTGCTGCACTGCCGTCTCTTGTTTTGGAGCACAGGCTCTAGAAGCTGTGGTTCAGAGGCTTAGTTGTCTCCCACGGCACGTGGGATTGTCCCGGATGAGGGATTGAACCTCTGTTCCCTGCATTTGGAAAGACCCTGATGCTGGGAGAGCTTGAAGGCAGGAGGAGAAGAGGGCGACAGAGGGTGAGGTGGTTGGGTGGTATCACTGACTCGATGGACATGAGTTTCAGCACGCTCCAGGAGTTGGTGATGGACAGGGAGGCCTGGCGTGCTGCAGGCCACGGGGTCGCAGAGAGTTGGACTTAACTGAGTGGCTGAACAACAACAGCTTACCAGAAAAAGAAAAAAAAAAAACCCATGCCACCGCAGAATACCAATAAGCCCCCAACATGACGTAAACAAGCAGCAGAACGGCGCTAAGAATGTTCAAAGAGTCCGAGTGGAAGTACATCTCGAGCGTTAAACTGAGCGTTGGTCAGTCGTGTCCGACTCTTTGTGACCCCCTGCTCTGCACGGGACTCTCCAGGCCAGAACACTGCAGTGGGTGGCCTTTCCCTTCTCCAGGGGATCTTCCCAGCCCAGGGATTGAACCCAGGTCTCCTGCCTTGCAGGAGGATTCTTTACCAACTGAGGCCCCAGGGAAGCCCAAGAACACTGTAGTGGGTAGCCTATCCCTCCTCCAGGCGATCTTCCTGACCCAGAGATCGAACCAGGGTTCCTTGCCTTGCAGGAGGATTCTTTACCAACTGAGCTACGAAGGAAGCCTAAATGGATATTGGTCTTCAGTAATTACATGCTAATAAAACCTCTCTTATTTGGACCAAATAGTCATGCTAATTTACCAAAAAAAAAACCCAAAAACAAAAACAAAAGAACCACGCCACCCCTACAATACCAATGAAAAAAAACCAACTCCGCAAAACAAACAGGGAAATGGCTTAACAATGTTCGAATGAACCCAAGTGGAAATGGATACTGGTTTTGAGTAATTACATGCTGAGCAAAGCTCTCTTATTTGGAGCAAAGAGTCGTGCTAATTTACCAAGGGAAAAAAAGAAGAAAAGAGCCACCGCTAAAATACCAATAAAATCCGTAGCACTAGAAAGCAGACAGCGAAATGGTTTGCGAGTATTCAGAGGGACTCAAATGGAAATGGGTGAGTGACATAGTCTTCAAAGGAAACCCAGGAAGGTCAGCGTTGCTTTTGCACATTTCCCTGGTGACTCACACAAGCCACTGTGGAATTCCCTGGTCGTGAATCCCAGTAAACGTGGTTTCTGTGCTTTGTTCTGTTTTTTTCAATATTTATTGTTTGTCCCTGCGGATCTTAGTTGGGCCCACGGAATCTCGGACCCTCGCTGAAGTGTGCAGGAGCTTTCCTTGCAGCGTGTGGGATTCTAGTTCCCTGACCAGGGATGGAACCTGGGCCCCCAGCTTGGGGAACTCGGACTGTTAGCTGCTGGACCACCAGGGAAGTCCACTGTCCTTTGTTTTTAAAAGGAAGAAGGCGTCCCTTGCTTTGCATTACTGTTCTACATGCCTCACCCTCAAGAGGGTCTTCCCGATCAATCTCATACCTTTCCTCATATTCTTTTTTAAAAATGTTTTAGACTAAAGCGTACCATGTTAGCGTCAGCGATACAACCCAGCGACTCAGTGATGCATATACGTGTATTTCTTTTCAGGTTCTTGCCCCATGTCAGTTTCTGAGAGAATATTGAGTAGAATCCCCTGTGCTATATAATAGGTCCTTGCCGTTTATCTGTTCTCTATATGGTGATGTGTGGGCTTTCTAGGTGGTGCTCATGATAAGCCGCCTGCCATGCAGGAGACCCGGGTTCGATCCCTGGGTCGGGAAGATTCCCTGGAGAAGGGAAATGGCACCCCACTCCAGTACTCTGGCCTTGGAGAACGCCACGGACGGAGGAGCCCGGTGGGCCGCAGTCCATAGGGTTGCAAAGAGTCGGACGCGACTTCGTGACTAAACAATATTGACAGTAGAGAAGCCCAAGGACAGCTTCTGAAAGGCAGGAGGAGGGGTCCAAAGGGACTGAACGCACGTCCCCAGATGACGGTCTCCAGGAATCTGGGTCCGAGCGCACCGCCTCCGGTTCTCCCCCGCTGCGTGCTTCCACATGGAGCGATTCTTCCAGGCGATGCTTCGCCCGCTGGGTGGAGCTGGCCGGCCAGAAGGGGTCTGGCAAGGATGCCACATGCTTAGAGGCAGGCATTGCCACACCTCCGTCTTGGAGCTCCAGGTGGAGTGGTCTCCCAGTCTGGGCAATGGGCCGCCCACCTGTGCGTGTCCTGAACCGCCCTCCTCGCCTGCAGTCCGCCTGCTCGGACGCGCCGGCTCAGACTCGGGAGTGGATTCAGCTCTCCCCTTCTCCCAGCCTCAGGCTGGCGTCAGTCCTCCGCCCCGTGCCTGCGGATAAGCCGGGGCGTGGACGGGGCAGGCAGGGCGTCGGGTTTCAGGGCTTGGCACGTCGCTGCCTTGGCCATCTGCCTGATGCCCATCCTAGGCATGGGTGCCTGCCTGGCGGACGCCTGCCCCAACGTGTCCTCAGGGGGTTCTCATTTCGAGTGCTTGATTGACGTGCCTTTAAAGGCACCCACGTTGGAGGCCTTCTGAAGGAGTCTACATGGCAGCCTGGCATGGCAAGCCGTGTCTAAATGATGCCCGTCATGGGTTTTCTGGGGTGGACTTGTCCTTGGAAACCCTCCCTACAGAATGACGTCTCCCGTTCGGAGCAAATTCCACCATCACCTGCTCATAAAATGGAACTCGAGATTATGTTCAGACTCCTTGAGGGCTTGTTCAGTCGCTCATCATGTCCAGCTCTTTGCAACCCCACGGACTGCAGCACACCAGGCTTAAGTCCACTACCATCTCCTGGAGCTTGCTCAAATTGATATGCATCGAGTCAGTGATGCCATCCAACCATCTCATCCTCTGTCGTCCCCTTCTCCTCCCACCCTCAATCTTTCCCAGCATCAGGGTCTTTTCCAATGAGTCAGCTCTTCACATCAGGTGGCCAAAGGATTGGAGTTTTAGCTTCAGCACCAGTCCTAATGAATATCCAGGACTGATTTCCTTTAGGATGGACTGGTTTGATCTCCTGGCAGTCCAAGGGACTCTCCAGAGTCTTCTCCAGGACCATAGTTCACAATCATCAGTTCTTCGGCACTCAGCAAATTCTGAGTGTGGGCGGGAGGCTGATGCATTTGAATGGATCCTAAGTCCCAGAGAAGGAAATGGCAACTTGCTCCAGTATTCTTACCTGGAGAATCCCACGGACAGAGGAGACTGGCGGGCTACACTCCATGGGGTTGCCAAGAGCTGAGCGACTAATTGCTAAATTCAGAGAGACGCCATTATCGGTTACATGGTGGTGTTGGTGGGTCCCTTCAAACAATACCATCCATCGATGAGACAGTAAATGAAACGTGGGTCCAGGCGTACGAGGGAATCAGCCATAACGAGGAAGGGAATTCTGACACCTGCTTCTACGTGGGTGAAGCTCGAGGTCATGACGATGAGTGAAATAAGCCAGTCGAGAGGACAAGTTCTGCAGGATTTACACGTCTAGGACGTCCCGAGAGGCGCGTGGGAGCTCTAGTGGTAAAAGAGACAGGGGCTTGATGCCTGGGTGGGGAAGAACCCCTGGAGGAGGGCCTGGCAACCCACTCCAGTATTCTTGCCTGGAGAATCCCAATGGACAGAGGAGCCTGGTGGGCTACAGTCCATGGGGTCGCAAAGAGTCGGTCATGACTTGGGGTAGCGAAGACTTGGATATGACCGAGCATGCACATATTGGATGCAAGAGGGAGATTGATAGAGATAGAAATAGGAGGGTGGGTTCCAGGGACTGCCGGAGGGCGTGCGGAGTGCGTATCTCATGGCGACAGAGTCCCACTTGGGAATGATGGAAAATTCTGCAACTGGATATCTATGTGTGTGTGTTTTCATATTTATTTGGCTGTGCTGGGTCTTAATTGAGGCACTGAGGATCTTCACTTGCAGAATGTAGAACCTAGTTTCCTGACCAGGGGTGGAACCCAGGTCCCCTGCCTTGGGAGGTCAGAGTCTTTAGCCCCTGGACCACAAGGGAAGTCCCCTGACCTTTGTTTTCCAAAGGAGGTGGGTGTCCCTTGCTTTGTGTCCTCATTGTACACTTTTCAACATCAAGAGGGTCTTCCTGGGCAGTTTTACACCTTTCCTCATATCATTCTTTTCTCTTTTAAAATTTTAAAATTAAAGTATATCTTGATAGTTTGAGGTATACAGCACAGTGGTTCGTTAGACATGTCATTTCTTTCCAGATCCTTTTCCCCTGTTGGTTCTTAGAGAACATTGAGTATATTTTCCCTGTGTTATACCGTAGGTCATCGTTGTTTATTTTATACACAGTAGTGTGGCGAATTCCAGGGGTGATGCAGTTGGTAAAGAACTCGCCTGACAATGCAGGAGACGCGGGTTCCACCCCTGGGTCAGGGAGATTCTCTGGGGCAGGAAATGGCAAACTCATTCCACCATTCTTGCCTGGAGAATCCCCATGGACAGAGGAGCCTGGCAGGCTACATTCCATGGGGCCACAAAGAGTCGGACACGACTGAGTAACTTCAGTTTCGCTTTCACCTAACTTACAATCTTTATGTTTTTCTTGGATTTAATTTAATTTCCGTAACCACACAGCCTTTAGCAATATGAGGTATCGAGTTTTAGGAATGCCCATTCTTTTTCCAGAAGATTACCAAAAGAAAGAAAAAA
This sequence comes from Oreamnos americanus, assembly GCA_009758055.1. Taxonomy (NCBI): domain Eukaryota; kingdom Metazoa; phylum Chordata; class Mammalia; order Artiodactyla; family Bovidae; genus Oreamnos; species Oreamnos americanus. The sequence goes on from WJNR01000442.1 coordinate 5,412,028, forward strand.
AGAGAAAGAAAATGCGAATAGGAAACACAAGTGGTTGCCTAATCTAAGAGTGCATGGAAAACGAAAGCTTTAGGTGCTCAGCCCTGTCTCACTGCTTTTGACCCCGTGGACTGAGGATGATGGTGGGGATGGTGCTGATGAGAGGGCAACAGTGATGGCGATGATGGGGATGATGGGGATGATGGGATGATGGGATGATGCGGATGGGGATGCTCTGATGATGGAGGTGCTGAGGATGGTGGTGCTGATGGTGCTGATGAGAGGGTGACAGTGATGGGGATG
>WJNR01000442.1:5412409-5422689 GCA_009758055.1 Oreamnos americanus
CTGATGAGAGGGCGACAGTGATGGGGATGATGGGGATGGGGATGATGGGGTGATGGGGATGATGGCGATGTGGATCGGGGTGCGCTGATGATGGTGGAGCTCAGAATGATGTTGGTGATGACAGAATGTCAGTGATGACGACGGTGGTGCTGTTGCTGCTGCTGGTGGCTGTGGTGATAACGGTAATGATGACATGGTGATGCTGATAGAAACGATCATTACGGCTCTCCTGTCCACCCCAGTTATTATCCCGTAAAATCACATAATTCTGGAGGTGATGCCGAGAGACAGTAATGGGCTCCCCGGGGATGCCGGGCTAGCTGCTGATCCTACCTGATTTGTGTGTTTCCTCCACACATTGCTTTTTCTACTGCGTTACGGGAGAGACTCATTAATTCTGTGGATTCACTGTGTCCTGTGATGATGACACGCTTAATTTAATTGTCAGAAGCAGTGTCACCAGGAGCTAATGGGAGCTGTCTGCTTGACCTTGCGCACAGTACTTCCTCAATTTTCGAGTCTTCTCTCCTGAGCTAAAATTTTGCAACTTTTGTTCAACTGCGAGAGCTAGCTTTTCCTCTGATATCCCTAGAAATGAATTAATTCATGTCCGTCTTCTGTTCGTGGAAACCTTTGTCCCTGGGTGAGGGGCTTGCTGCTGAGAAATTTGATCTCCTCTCACCTTCATTGCATTTCAGCCTTGCTTTTGCAGAAAGCATTTATCAGCCATATTTCTAATCAACTGTGGCAGTTGGATATGCTTTGTGTTGATTAAAATACACCTTTCGGGACAATATAAAAGAAGAAACTCCTCCGCGACTTCTCAATTTTCTTATTTTACAGCTGCGGTTGTAACCTGACCCCTCCGTACTTCTTAAGGCTAGAATCTGCAGGATATAAAAAGCTTCTCTTGAAAGCCCTTTCTCGATGAAATCAGTTGTACCCCAGATAACTTTTTCATGTGGATACATGGTTACTGAGACAGGACATTTCCTCCCAGGAAATGTAAGGCACCAGGAAAGCGCCTTGAATGTTTTAATTCGGCCCGTTGAGCTCACGAGGGCCCATGGATGACCGCTTCCTACATCCTCTGGGCCGCGTTTCGCCTTTGAAGGCGATGCTGCTGTGGCCATACAGAAACCAGGTTTTGTATTCAACATTGAGAACCTACAAAGACCTGCTGGGCAGCACAGGGAACTCTGCTCAATACTCTATAATAACCTGATGGTCACCAGGGGGAAGGATGGGGAAGGGATAGTCAGGGAGTCTGGGATGGACATGGACACTCTGCTGGATTTAACATGGAGAACCAGCAAGGGCCTGCTGGACAGCACAGGGAACTCTGCTCAATACTCTATAATAAACTTGTCGTTCCCAGGGGGAAGAATGGGATGAAGGGATAGTGAGTTTGGGACGGACATGGACACACTGCTGTGTTTAACACAGAGAACCAGCAAGGACCTGTTGGACAGCACGGGGAACTCTGCTCAATACTCTGTAATAAACTTATGGTTCCCAGGGGGAAGGATGGGATGAAGGGATAGTGAGTTTGGGACGGACATGGACACACTGCTGTATTTAACTTGCAGAACCAGCAAGGACCTGCTGGACAGCACAGGGAACTCTGCTCAGTGTCACGTGGCAGCCTGGCTGGGAGGGGAGTTTGGGGGAGAGTGGATACACGTGTGTGGACAGCTGAGTCCCCCTGCTGTCCACCTGAAACCATCACAAGATTGTTCCGTTGCTGAGTCGTGTCCGACTTTGTGCAACCCCGTGCACTGCAGCACGCCAGGCCTCCTGGCCCAGGCTATACTCCAGTACAAAGTAAAATGTTGAAAATAAGAAGAAGACTGGCTCGTTCACGGCGCTGGGCAGGTGTCATCTGCCTGCCACCAACTCCAGGTTCACCGCAGTCAGACGCTTAACCGAGTTGTGCACTCGTCAGGCGGGAACTTGACAGCGGTCCTGTCACCCTGCACGTCTGGCCTGCCTCCCTCCGGCCGAGGGGACCTGCAGAGATGGTCTGTGACTCTCCCCCAACACCCGCAGAACGGGTGGTGCCGTGGAGGGAAACACTGATGCGGGTGGTGCCGTGGAGGGAAACACTGATGCGGGTGGTGCCGTGGAGGGAAACACTGATGCGGGTTTTGCTTTTACCTATCAGTCCCCAGATCCTTCACACCCATTCTATGCCTGCTATTGCTGTGGCTTTTATTGATTTTATTTAAAACATGTATTTATGGGAGGATAATTGCTTTACAATACTGTCACGGTTTCTGACATACAGCCACATGAATCAGCTATTCAGTTCAGCCGGTCAGTCGTGTCCGACTCTTGCCGACCCCATGGACTGCAGCACGCCAAGCCTCCCCGTCCATCACCAGCTCCCGGAACTTCCTCAAACTCATGTCCATTGAGTCGGCGATGCCATCCAACCATCTCATCCTCTGTCGTCCCCTTCTCCTCCCGCCGCTAATCTTTCCCAGCACCAGGGTCTTTTCCCATGAGTCAGCTCTCGGCATCAGGTGGCCAAAGGATTGCAGCTTCCCAAAGTCCGTATGAAATTCTGTATGCCGTTGATTCTGGGCACTGATATAAACACAGCCTGTGTCTCTCACCAGGTACCTGGGGCAACACGGCACATCTGCCTCTGCCAGTGACGGAGAACTGTTTTTTCAGATTTACAGATGATTCTCTCCCTCCCTTCCCGTCCTTCTGCCTCGGGCAGTGAGCTCACATATTCTGATGATATTTTTGTAAAATAACAGACTTAATTTTCATTACGGTCGAAGACATTTTTGTTTTAGAATGTTATCAGGGCGAAAATTGAAAATTCAATTCAATGAAAGTGTGTCTGTGTGTGTGTGTGTCGTGAGTCTCTGTGTGTGTATGGATCTATATATTTCTCTTTTTACTTGTATCTATCTAGAGATGATAATATCTATTCAAGGAAGATAGGTCGCTATTAAGTATAAAGAGGTGTTTAAATTGTATCTATACATGGTACAAGTAGATATCTATTTGTAAATAGATGTAGTCATTATTGTGTTTATATTTTTATGCCAACATGTTTTTGAACATGTAATTTTATATTACACTATAGTGATTCACTTGTAGCTCAGCTGATAAAGAATCCACCTGCAATGCAGGAGACTTGGGTTTGATTCCTGGGTCGGGAAGATCCCCCCGGAGAAGGGATAGGCTACCCACTCCAGTATTCTTGGGCTTCCCTGGTGGCTCAGCTGGTAAAGAATCTGCCTGCGATGCAGGAGAGTTGGGTTTGATCCCTGGGTTCGGAAGATCCCCTGGAGAAGGGACAGGCTACCCACTCCAGTATTCTATCCTGGAGAATCCCACGGACTGTGTAGTCCATGAGGTCCCAAAGAGTCAGACACGCCTGAGCGACTCTCCTTTTCACTTTCATGGCTGATTTACAATGCTGTGTTATTTCTCAGGTATACAGCAGAGTGCTTCAGTGACTCCGTTATACTGAATCTATGAATCGGAACGTATACATCCATTCTTTTTCAGATTCTTTTCCCTTTTAGGGCATTACAGAATGTTTGTTTTCCAGTGTGAATTCTATTACAGAATATTGCGTAGAGGTCCCTGTGCTATACAGCAGGTCTCTGTTGATTATCTGTTTTATAGGTTGTAGTTTCTGTATTTTAACCCAACCTCCTAATTTATCCCTTCCCACTTTCCCCTTTGGTGGCCTTAAGTTTGTTTTCTAAGTCCGTGATTATGCTTATTTATTTTTGTAAATAAGTTCATTTCTGTAATATTTTAACAACCGACATTTAAGTAATGTTATATGACATTTGTCTTTCTCGGACTTCCTTCACTCAGTATGATAATATCCGGGTCCATCTGTGTTGCGGCAAATGGCACTATGTAGTTATTTTTGATGGCTGAGTAATATTCCCTTGTACATAGGTTCCATACCTTCCTGATTCATTCATCTGTGGGTGGACACTTAGGTTGCTTTATTTTGAGTTCCTCAGGTTGTTAGCTCTGCCAGGTTTGTACAGAGGAGCTGAAGAAAGAGAACGGTGATTTGGATGAGCTTTCTTGAACAGACAGGGAGGCTGAGGTGGTTAAGACAGGGACTGACTGGTTGATTATGGTTATGTAGCTGCTCAGTCATGTCTGACGGTCTTTCAACCCCAGGGACTGTAGCCTGCCAAGCTCCTCTGTCCATGGGATTCTCCAGGCCAGAATACTGGAGTGGGCTGCCATTTCCTCCTTGCATTCCCTGTATTTGCAGGTGTGTTCTTCACCACCAACCCCCAGGAAAGCTGAGGGGTGAGTCCCCTTACCTGCAGCCCGTCGTGGTGCGCGGGTGATCGGTGCTTTGGAAAGCTGGGTTTTCCCCCGTTTTTCCCTGGACACAGAAATCTGCCTACATCCATCCCACGTCCTGTCAGCTGCCCGGCCTCTGTGTATCGTGATGACCTTCCGAAACAAGAGCGGTTCATCTACGCAAATTCCCCTCTAGCATCTCACTTACCCCAGTAGATTACAGCCGCCTCTGCACGAAACCTGGAAAGGTGATTTCAGGACGCACGTGCTGGGAGGTCTGATCACTCATGCCTGCCAGAGTTGTCTGGTTTTGCTGAGAGATCGTCATTCTGTTCGGTTTCATCTGTATTTTATTGTATCTCATCTTGTTTCTTTTCTTTAAAGGAAGGCTAGCTGCTTTACAACATTCTGTTAGTTTCGGGCATACGGCAGAGGGACTCAGTTATACGTACGCACAGATCCTCTCTCAGATTCTTTCCCATTGTAGGTTATTTCAGGATGTTGAATATACTTCCTTGTGCTATAGACGAGGACCTTGTTGGTTATCTGTTTCACATACTTGCTGTGGTTCACTTGCTTAGTTGTATCTGACTCTTTGCAACCGTATGGACTGAAGCTGCCAGGCTTCCCTGTCCATCACCAACGCCCAGAGCTTGCTCAAACTCATATCCTTCGAGTCAGTGATGCCATCCAACCATGTCATCCTCTGTTGCCCCCTTCTCCTCCCACCTTCAGTCTTTCCCAGCATCAGGGTCTTTTCCAGTGAGTCAGCTCTTCCCATCAGGCGGCCAAAGGACTGGAGCTTCAGCATCAGTCCTTCTAATGAACACCCAGGACTGATCTTCTTTAGGATGGACTGGTTGGATCTCCTGGCAGTCCAATGGACTCTCAAGAGTCTTCTCCAGCACCACAGCTCAAAAGCATCAGTTGTTCAGTGCTCAGCCTTCTTGATGGTACGTGAGTACTGGAAAAACCATAGCTTTGACTATATGGACCTTTGTTGGGAAATTGATGTCTCTGCTTAATATGCTGTCTCTGTTTGCCATAGCTTTCCTTCCAAGGAGCAAGCATTCTTTAATTTCGTGGCTGCAGTCACCATGTGCAGTGAGTTTGGAGCCCAAGAAAATACACTCTGACACTGATTCCATTGTTTCCCCATCTATTTGCTGCACAGTCATGGGACCGGATGCCATGGTCTTAGTTTTTTGAACGATGAATTTTAAACCAGCTTTTTCAGTGTCCTCTTTCACCTTCATCAAGAGGCTTTTTGGTTCCTCTTCGCTTTCTGTCATTACGGTCATATCTGCTGCTGCTGCTGCTAAGTTGCTTCAGTCGTGTCCGACTCTGTGCGGCCCCATAGACGGCAGCCCAACAAGCTTCCCCGTCCCTGGGACTCTCCAGGCAAGAACACTGGAGTGGGTTGCCATTTATCTAGAAAGGCAGTAAATCCCTTCATGGTGACATCAGCTACTCGGTTACTAGCAGGTAACCTTTTGTAAAGTCAGTGCCTGATGGCTTGAATGACTCCTTCACCAGAATCTTATATCCTGACCTTGCCAACCCCCCTCCCCCGCCCCGCCCCGCCCCACCTCTTTGGAGCAGTCTGTCAGAGCTATCTGAGGTGGTTTCTCCTGGGCTACAGTCCTTGTTTTATCCCCAAATAAAAGGTAACTCACAACCCTCACATTGTGCTTTTTTAAAATTTAGTCGAGATAATAATAATCGAAACAACGCGTCTGACAAGTGTCACGTGCTTGAGTCATCCCCAAACCATCTCCGTTAAGCCTGGTCCATGGAAAAATTCTCATCCACAAAACCAGGAAGGTTGGAGGACGCTGGATTCGAAGGGACGTACGTCCACCTGTGATTTCAAAACCAAGAGGAAAGACAGACTTTCTGGGCGTGGGTTCCAGCCTGTCTTGCTTGGGTGGGATTACGCTGTGCTTTCTTAGTTAATTACCCTCCTAATGGGTCTAATTGCTTTTATTCTGCAAATATTCCTCCGGATTCCTATCACTTTGCAACGCTGGTTTCTCTGAAGTCGATTTAAGGAAGTGCCTGGAGGTGGTAGGGCTTCCCAAGTGGTTCCTCGGTGAAGAGTCCGCCTGCCAGTGCGAGAGAGGCGGGAGATGCAGGTTCGATCCCTGGGTCAGGAAGATCCCCTGGAGGAGGGCATGACGACCCACTCCAGTATTCTTGCGTGGAGCATCCCATGGGCGGAGGAGCCTGGCGGGCTGCAGTCCACGGGGTCGCAGAGTTTCGGATACGAGTTAGCGACGGTGCACACACGTGGGGTGGAGGTGGCCGACATCGTTCGTATTCAGCCCAAGAGGGCTTTTCTCTCTTGCAAGATTCTGCTTTGTATTTTTCTGCTCACCAATGGGGGTGGTATCAGAGGATGCCTTTGACAGCTGAATGGGGAAGGTCAAAGCTTGTTCTAGGGAACAGCAGAGGCTAGCAGACTGCCCTCCCCGCCCCGCCCCCCAGCACCAGTTCCTGTGTTTCCCCCTTTATGCCTGGAAATAAATTCCTACTCCAGGAAAGTGTTCTCCGAGGTGCAGCTTCACATTGTCCTGTATCATCCCGTTGGTCTCTTTATGATGGTCTTGCAAGGAGGTCGGCACCGTGCCAGGGTCATTCCGGCAGGCTCAGATTTTTGTTTTGTTTCCTTTGTAAATGTTTGATGCTTTCAAACTGTGTTGCTGGAGAAGACTCTTGAGGGTCCCTTTGACTGCAAGGAGATCCAACCAGTCCATCGTAAAGGAAATCAGTCCTGAATGTTCATTAGAAGGACTAATGCTGAAGCTGAAGCTCCAATACTTTGGCCACGTGATGGGAAGAGCTGACTCATTGGAAAAGGCCCTGATGCTGGGAAAGGTTGAAGGCGGGAGGAGAAGGGGGCGACAGAGGATGAGATGGCTGGATGGCATCACCGACTCGATGGATGTGAGTTCGATTAGGCTCCGGAAGATGGTGAAGGACAGGGAAGCCTGGCGTGCTGCAGTCCATGAGGTAGAAAAGAGTCAGTTCATGTGATACAGTTAAGACTTATAAGATGCAGTTAAAGGATTTCAACTAGTTGTGATCCTATGTTGATGGGATTAAATTGATGACATGGCAGCTCGCCTCAAGTAGTGAGAATAGTTCCAGTGACTAGAGATTCCGTAAGAGCTCTGCTGGCTAAGTGAATAATGAGTGCAAAAATCTGAAACATGTCTGAATAATTGCTTACAATTCTTGAAATAAGCTCTGCCTTGTTACTGTAAATTTCTCCCATTTCTAATTCTGCCAAAAAAGAAAATTAACATCAGCAACTTCCATTTATCAAGTCTTTACAAGGTGTCAGGTACTGTTCTAATTGTCTTCCGTGCGTTCGTTTATCTTTTTAAATTATTAATTTTATGTTGGAGTAGCATTGATTGGGTGTGGTGAGGTGACTCGGTTATACATATACACGGACCTATTCTTTTTCAATTCTTTTCCTGTTTTGCTTATTACAGAGGATTGAGCAGAGTTCCCTGTGCTGCCCAGCAGGTCCTTGCTGGTTCTCCATGTTAAACACAGCAGGGTGTCCATGTCCAACCCAGACTCCCTGACTATCGCTTCCCCCATCCTTCCCCCTGGTGACCATAAGGTTATTACAGAGTATTGAGCAGAGTTCCCTGTGCTGTCCAGCAGGTCCTTGCTGGTTCTCCATGTTAAATCCAGCAGGGTGTCCATGTCCATCCCAGACTCCCTGACTATCCCTTCCCCCATCCTTCCCCCTGGTGACCATAAGGTTATTACAGAGTATTGAGCAGAGTTTGCTGGGCTGTCCAGCAGGTCCTTGCTGGTTCTCCATAGTGTTTTGATTTTTTTGGGGGGGGTCTGGCTGCAAGGCATGTGGGATCTTAGTTCCCCAACCAGGGGTCGAACCCCCATCACCTGCATTGGGAACGTGGAGTCGTAACCAGCAGGTGACCAGGGCAGGCCCTGGTGATGCGTTTTACATACAGTATTAGTCGTGTTTATATTGCTTTTTTTGGCAGAATCTTAAAAAAATGATACATATAACTTTGTGTGCAAAACAGAAACACACTCAGACACGGAAAACAAACCTATGGTTAGCAAGGGGACAAGGGGCGGGGAGGGGTACGTTGAAAGCTGGAGGTTGACGTATGAGAGATTTTTATTTACTATTAACCTGTAGTTGATTTAACAATGTTGTTAGTTTCGGGTGTACAGCAAAGTGGTCCATTTATCCATTTATATAGACATATTCTTTTCCATTATAGGTTGTTAAAGTGAAAGGGTCCGTCGTGTCCAACTCTTTGCAACCCCATGGACTATAGCCCGCCAAGCTCCTCTGTCCCTGGGATTCCCAGGTAGGGGTACTGGAGTGGGTTGCCATGCCCTCCTCCCAGGGATCTTCCCGACCCAGGGAGCGAACCTGCGTCTGCTGCATTGCAGGCAGATTCTTTATCGACTGAGCCAGCAGAGAAGAACCCGGGTGGGCATTAGAGAGCGCTCCTCGGCAGTTGCGGGGCGCAAGCCTTTCTCCGGGGCCGCCATGTTCATTGTCAACACAGCATCTTGTTTAGGTGACAGACACCAGCCTTACAGGTGGCGCTGGGCTGGCGTGCTTCCTTCTGACACTTCCCTCTACTGCCTTGGTTCACGTAAAGAGCAGAGAAACACACACACATAGACACACACACTCTACAATTTATGAAGCCTCCAAGTGGTTCATGTCAAGAGGACTCACACGTACACACACTACATTCTTCCTTCCGACAATTCCCTTTTGTGCTTTGGTTAATGTCCAGAGCAGACACACACACACCCAACAACTTATAAAACCTCTAGTTGATTAATATCAAGAGCAGACACAGACACAGACACACACACACACACAGAGCTACATTCTTCCTTCTGACAGTTCCCTATTGTGCTTTGGTTAATGTCAAGAGCAGACACACACACACACACACTCACACACAGAGCTACATTCTTCCTTCTGACAGTTCCCTATTGTGCTTTGGTTAATGTCAAGAGCAGACACACACACACAGGTGCACACACTCTACAACTTATAAAGCCTCCGACTGGTGAATGTCAACAGCACGCGCGTGTGCGCGGGCGCACACACACACACTCACTACAGCTCACTACGCCTCTAATCCACACTGCCTTCAGCCCTGCAGCTCCATAGAACCTCGGCGTTAGCATGAGTCACCTAGTTCTGTCTTTCCACCTGGTTTACAGGCACCTGTGTAGAAGGAGCCAGAACTGGTTTGTTTTTTTTTTCTACAAGGAAAAAATGAGATCCTGGGAAAATTGCCCTTTTTATTTGTGCTTTGGTGAAAACACTGTAACAACAATCACAGCCCTGGGCAACTTAGTAAAAGAAAAAAATAAAACTCTAGTGAGGCCAGTTCTATGTGCGGGGAGCCCTATGGAGTTTTTGAGAAGCCAGGGAGCCCTGCGATTCCTGGACCAAGATGAAATAACAAATGGAAAATCAAACAAACAGACAAAGACTGCACAATAGCTGAGGCCAGTCCCTGCAGGGATGGGAGGGGGGCACGCAACAGAAAGCAGGGACATACCTGGGGTCTTCCAGACGAATAGAAATAGCTGGAGAGAAGCAGGATTCGACTGTGGGAGATGGCAGGTCTCTACGGGAGAAATAGCTATCTTTCTTTCTTTTTTTTTTTCCTTCCCTCATGCAGTCTCTCAAACTGGAAGCGCAGAAATGCATTTTAGAAATATAACGTGCCCAGACCACACCGGCTTCCCTAGTGACTCAGACAGTAAGCAGTCCGCTTGCAGTGTGGGAGACCCGGGTTCGATCCCTGGGTCGGGAAGACCCCCTGGAGGAGAGCATGGTAACCCACTCCAGTATTCTTGCCTGGAGAATCCCATGGACAGAGGAGCCTGGCGGGCTACAGTCCAGGGGGTCGCCGACAGTCAAACACGACTGACAGTTTCATTTTAAT
>WJNR01000442.1:5434694-5451005 GCA_009758055.1 Oreamnos americanus
ATCCATCCACCCATGCACCCACCCACCCATCCATCCTCCCACCCAACCATCCACCCATCCATTCATATACATTTGATTAGTTTCCAGTTCAAATAAATCGCTTTATAATGGCAAATTTTACATTGTGTACCACTTTATCACACACACACAAGCTAATAGAGCTTTTTACCTTCCAGGCTCTGTTGCTAGTATCTCACAATGGGAGCCACTTCACTCCACAGGTATTCTTTGCGGCAGGCATGTCTGCGATCCGTAGTTCACAGATGAGGAAATGAAGGTATTGAGATGCCCAGGAGCCCAGGACGCCCCCAGGTAGTCAGTTGGTGGGGTTGCAGTGAGCATAAACATGTACAGTGTCCCCATCAGACGCTCCGGCTCCACCTTAAACAGGACGCACCATGGCTGAGTGCTGTTTCGTTAAACACAGACACTACTGTTGTCATGACGTCAAGAACAGAGCTCAGTTCAGTTGAGTTGCTCAGTGGTGTCTGACTCTCTGTGACCTCATGGACTGCAGCACGCCAGGCCTCCCTGTCCATCACCAGAGCTTGCTCAAACTCATGTCCATCGAGTTGGTGATGCCTTCCAACCATCCCATCCTCTCTTGTCCCCTTCTCCTCCTGCCTTCAATCTTTCCCAGCATCAGGGTCTTTGCAAATAAGTCAGTTTTTCGCATCAGGTGGCCAAAGGATTGGAGCTTCAGCTTCAGCCTCAGTCCTTCCAGTGAACATTCAGGACTGATTTCCTTTAGGATGGACTGGTTGGATTTCCTTCAAGGGTCTTCTCCAACACCACCATTCAAAAGTATCAATTCTTAGTTGCTCAGCTTTCTTTATCGTCCAACTCTTATATCCATATGTGACTACTGGGAAAACCATAGCTTCGACTAGATGGACCTTTGTTGGCAAGGTAATGTCTCTGCTTTTTAATATGCTGTCAGGAAGCTTCCATAGATCTCTTACCCTTAGCCCTCTGAGGGCAGAGAGAATGAAAACCACCATCACAGAAAACTAATCAAACTGATCACATGGACCACAGCCTTCTGTAACTCAATTGAAACTCTAGCCATGCCATGTAGGGCCACCCAAGACAGACGGGTCATGGTGGAGAGTTCTGACAAAACGTGGTCCACTGGAGAAGGCAATGGCAAACCTCTTTAGCATTCTTGCCTTGAGAACCCCATGAACAGTATGAAAAGGCAGAAAGATACGACACTGAAAGATGAACTCCCCAGGCCGGCAGGTGCCGGATATGCTCCTGTAGAAGGGAACAGAGCTGGATTCCTACAAAGCTGGAGACATGCATTGAACTGTCCAGACTGCGAGCAGACAGGCGGTAGAGATGATGAAATATTCCAGAATGGAGGATGAGTCAGAACCTTGTTGAGTGACTAGCGTGCACATAGCGGGCGGGGGAGGATTGTGGAGACAGATGGCATGGGGAGTGCTGGATGTTCGGCACGGTGAGTCAGGGTTGCTGGTGGGGGAGCAGCCTCCAGAAGGTCCTGAGCGGCACCTGTGTTGAGTGAGGCGTGTTGAGGGTGAGACCTTTGCGGTGGAGCAGGTTGGCCGGCAGCATTGTTTCTATCTGTTGTGTTCTCTTGCCTTAGTAATTCTTCGGTGACTTCCTGGCAAGGAGACATGAGTCCAGAAGTCTGGACATCCCACACTCTCATTTCACATCAGCTGGCCAAAGGATGGGAGTGTCAGCTTCAGCATCAGTACTCCCAATGAATATTCAGGACTGATTTCCTTTAGGATTCACCTCAACATGAATCAGCCTTAGGTATACATATATGCCCTCTCTTTTGACGCTCCCTCCCATCTCCCTCCCCATCCCACCCCTCTAAGTTGACACAGAGCCCCTGTTTGAGTTTCCCAAGCCATACAGCAAATTCCCTCAGGCTCTCTATTTTACATTTGGTAATACAAGTTTCCATGTTACTCTCTCCATACTTCTCAACCTCTCCTCCCCTCTCTTCATGCCCATAAATCTATTCTCTATGTCTGTTTCTCCTTGGTTTGATCTCCTTGCCGTCCAAGGGACTGTCAAGAGTTTTCTCCAACACCACAGTTCAGAAGCATCAATTCTTCGGAAGCCTATGTTCCCTCTTGGGTCTTTTCCAAGTCTTTCCTTCCACACACCCTTCCCCTATCTACCCCTAACTTTTCCTGTTTTGACTCTGGGGATGGATTTCGGAAATTCATGCTGATACAAGCAAACCACACAGCATGTATTCTTAAGCTCTTTCCCAAAGGGCATCAAGAATATGCCAGCGGTGTGGAGAAAAGGGGAACGCTCTTGCACTGTGGGTGGGAATGTCAATTGATACAGCCACTATGGAAGACGGTATGGAGATTCCTTAAAACACTAGGAATAAAACCACCATATGACCCAGCAATCCCACTCCTAGGCGTATACCCCGAGGAAACAAAAACTGAAAGAGACACATGTATCCCGTTGTTCATTGCAGCACTATTTACAGTAGCTAGAACATGGACGCAACCTAGACGTCCATCGACAGAGGAATGGATAAAGAAGTTGTGGTCCATATACACAGTGGAATATTACTCAGCCAGGAAAAGGAATGCATTTGAGTCAGTTCTCGTGAGGCTAATGAACCTAGAACCTATCATACAGAGTGAAGTGAGTCAGAAAGAGAAAGATACATACCATATTCTAACACATCTATATGGAATCTAGAAAAATGGTACTGAAGAATCTATTTCCAGGGCAACAGTGGAGAAACAGACATAGAGAATAGATTTATGGGCATGAAGAGAGGGGAGGAGAGGTTGAGAAGTATGGAGAGAGTAACATGGAAACTTGTATTACCAAATGTAAAATAGAGAGCCTAGGGGAATTTGCTGTATGGCTTGGGAAACTCAAACAGGGGCTCTGTGTCAACTTAGAGGGGTGGGACGGGGAGGGAGATGGGAGGGAGCGTCAAAAGAGAGGGCATATATGTATACCTAAGGCTGATTCATGTTGAGGTTTAACAGAAAACAGCAAAATTCTGTAAGGTAATTATCCTTCAATAAAAAATAAATTAAAAAAAAAAAAGAAAATATGCTGGAATGACCCCCATTATCTGCACTCCTGTAACCCCACCCTCTGGGATATGGGGTCCCAGGAAGCATGGCGAACTGGAGCCCGTGTTATGAATCCAAGATTCACAAAAATGCCATCCCACCCTGTAATTTAGTTTTGAAGGGAAGAAAATGAAATGCTTTGCCGCCGGTTGACCACGTCCAGCATCCTGATCAGAGCTGGCGTGTTTGACGAAAATGGTTCTCGTTGTCCCATCATTCAAAAGTAGGAATCCCAGCTCGACTTTCTGGTTCAGGAACCGTCCTCTGATCTGCTCAGGAGTGAGCCTGGGATGCTACCGAGAAGAAAGGGTGGAGCGTGTGGTGTATCCCCAAAGCCACCTCCTCCTTTGGGCGTCCCATGGGGCTCAGATGGTAAAGGATCTGCCTGCCAGTACAGGAGACGTGGGTTCCATCCCTGAGTCGGGAAGATCCCCCTGGAGGAGGGCATGGCAACCCACTCCGGTCTTCTTGCCTGGAGAATCCCATGGACAGAGGAGCCTGGTGGGCTACAGTCCATGGGTTCGCAGAGAATTGGACACAATCTAGTGACTGATATCTCCAGATCCCTGTTGAGATTTCGGCAGTTTTTGTCCCTCATTGAGAATTCAGTAAAAATGGAAACGTTTTTTAAAGTCCTTGATAAATCACAGGTTAGGGCCTTTGTAAGACCTTCGTCAACACTAGCAGATAATACAATGCGTGCGTATCTTCAGCCGTCATAATTACCTGTTAGCGTCTCTAGCGGTCTTCTGAAAGCTTCTCTTAAAATGTGTATGAAAAGGGTCTCTTCTAAGTCATGCGTTTGCACCAACAGAAGATAGACTTTCTTCTACCAAGTGGAACTCGGCGGGGAGGGGTTTTAATCACTGGTCTTGTTGTAATCACTAAACCCATCCCCAGATTTCAGCTCCGTCCTTCTCATAGACAAGCCATGGAGCCTGGTATTTCTGACTATAGATATTTCTTGTTTAAAATTTATTTTAATTGGAGTATAACGGCTCTGCGCTGTGTGCTAAGTTGCTAACTCATGTGCGACCCCGTGGACCACAGGCCTCCCTGTCCATCACCAACTCCCGGAGTTTACTCAGACTCATGTCCATTGAGTCGGTGATGCCACCCAACCATCTCATCCTCTGTCGTCCCCTTCTCCTCCTTCCCTCAATCTTTCCCAGCATCAGGGCCTTATGCAGTGAGTCAGCTCTTTGCATCAGGTGGAATTGGAGCTTTAGCATCAGTCCTTCCAGTGAATATTGATTTCCTTTAGAAGTCACTGGTTTCATCTCCTTGCAATCCAAGGGAGTCTCAAGAGTCTTCTCCAACTCTGCAGTTCCAAAGACCATGGGAGAGTCTCATATATAACACCCAATAGATGTCAAGGGTATACACTCAGACTGCAGAGTTATATGAGGGGAAAAGACCCTGTTTCTTCAACAAGCACGTTGTAAGACGGAAATAAAGAGATGGAGTAGTGGTGCGTGTTCAGTCCTGTCTGATTCCTTGCGACCCTCAGGACTGTAGCCCCCCAGGCTCTTCTGTCCAGGGGATTCTCCAGACAAGAATACAGCAGTGGGTTGCCATGCCCTGCTCCAGGGTCTCTTACTCACCTAGGGATCAAACCCAGCTCTCCAGCATTGCAGGCAGAGTCTTTAAAGCTTTTTTATTTTATGCACAGTGATTGATCCCTCTTAACCGTCTAGTGAGGCTGAGTTTTTTTTTTTTTTTGGTTGGCCAGGGAGTCCCAGGGAGGTTGAGCCACATGTCTCATTACATTTTCTGGGAAACAAACACTGACCCGTTTTTATTTCCTGATTCCTGAAGTTATTTGACGCTATCTCTTGCTCTCCTGCCTGCATGATCCGCCACCTGGGTCTTCAAGTATTCGTGGAAACGCTTGTGATTCAAGACCCTTGTTGATGTTGCTTCTCTCCTCACTGAAACCTACCGGTGGGGAAGCGGCGTCTCGTCCCTATTTGATTTTCCCTTTGTGAGATGGCCTGCCGCCTGCTCCATGGATGCTTGGAAAACTCAGCCTCTTTTTAATGCACAATCCTTTCACCGGGATGTGGTTGCTCGATGGATGGGGCTTTAAAAATAATGCTTACAGCCTGTAGTAGCTCTTCTTATTCCGTATTTGAGTCTGTATCACGGGACTTTTCCTGTTACACCGAATCTTTCCCTAGTTTTCCATTCTTCTATTCTGCAGTTCATTTCTTTGGAGATACTCATTATCTTAATTTTTTTTAACCATTTGTTGGAAACTGAAGTGTACTTCACTAATGGGGCTTGCCTGGTGGCTCAATTGGTAACGAATCTGCCTGCCAACGCAGAAGACACGGTTTTGATCCCTGGGTCGGGAAGATTTCCTGGAGAAGGAAATGGCAACACACTCCAGTATTCGTGCCTGGAGAATCCCATGGACAGAGGAGCCTGGTGGGCTACAGTCCACGGGGGTCGCAAAGAGTCAGACACTACCGAGCGACTAACTTTTAGTTTCACTGTCTTATGAGTATGTGACTTAGTCACTCAGTCGTGTCTGACTGTTTGAGCCCCTGTGGACTGTAGCCCACCAACCTCCTCTGTCCCTGGAATTCTCCAGGCCAGAATACTGGAGTGGGTTGCCATGCCCTCCTTCAGGGGCTCTTCCCAGACCCAGAGATCGAACCCGGGTCTCCTGCATTGCAGGCGGATTCTGTACTGTCTGAGCCACCAGGGAAGCAAGAAATGAAAGTCGTTCAGTCGTGTCCGACTCTTTGTGACCCCATGGATTATACAGTCCATGGGATTCTCTAGGCCAGAATACTGGAGTGGGTAGCCTTTCCCTTCCCCAGGGGATCTTCCCGACCCTGGCAAGAACATAAGTAGCTGAATAAATGCATGCTTGTAGACAGGGCTTCCCTGGGGGCTCAGATGGTAAAGCATCTGCCTGCAATGCAGGAGATTCGGGTTTGATCCGCGGGTTGGGAAGGTTCCCTGGAGAAGGGCATGGTGACCCGCTGCGGTATTGTTGTGTGGAGAATCCCCCTGGTGCGCTATACAGTCCTTGGGGTCACAAAGAGTTGGACACGACTGACCCAGTAAACACAGACAGGGCTCTGGGTGTCACAGCAAAATGCAGACTGTTTGAGGGTCTGCTGTGGTCTGTGTAACCGTGCCACCCACGGACAAGTCATGATGGCTCCTTTCAGACGGCTGCAGGTTCGTCCTGGCCCAACTCCACGGGACACGTGGTTTTGTCTATGTAAACCGTTGCTCAGTTTAAGAAATACTTAATTTGGCTTCACGGGTGCTGGTGGTGTCGTGGAGTCTTTGTTGCAGCATGCAACCTCTTAGCTGCAGCATTTGGGATCCAGTTTCCTGACCAGGGAGCGAACCTGCACCCCCCTCCATGAGAGCTTGGAGTCTTAGCCTCTGCACCACCAGGGGGTCCCTAGACCGTGGTTTATTATTGTCCACTTGCCATTGGGTCTGTCGAGGACCTGGAAAGCCACTGCTGATCGTCAGCATCACTGCACAATCCGCTCCTGGTCCGTGTTGAAAGCTGGAGCCTCATGCCTAGGGAATCTTGCATGGCCTTCACCTCCCTGCTTCTGAAGGAGGAGGGAGTTTCCCTGAGCCTAGGGAAACATCACATATGCGTTAAACATTCATGAGTGAAAAACATCAGCCATTGTCCAGACCTTCATTAGACATTCATGCGGGGGAGTCACGCTGCCACTGCCAAGTGACGCCAAGGCTTTTCTTTCCAGCTCATTGAATGTCACTGAATGTCAGTGTCTGCCTGAGCATCTCACAGCCTGTTTTAGACTCTCTTAAACTAGTGTGTCTTCTTTGCCGGGGAAACCAGTGTGCTGCCTGGGAAACCTAGCTGTCCTCTTTGATTTGCCAGAAGAGTTAAAAACATATTAAAAGGAAGATCTCCCTGGCGGTCCAGTGGTTAAGGCTCTGTGCTTCCCATGCAGGCGGAATGGGCTCTATTCCCAGTCAGGAAACTAAGATTCCTCATGGCCCCCAGCCGAAACAAATAAATAAATAGAATAAAACTCCTTCCAGGACGAATACCACCCTCCGCTCCCAGAATTTTTTTTAAAAATTGTGTTTCTAAAAAAACGTAAAAGTAGATTTTGCGTGGCTCTTCTGAGGCTTCCCAGGTTTCACTAGCGGTAAAGAACCCACCTTCCAAGGCAGGAGACTTTAAGGGACGTGGGTTCAATCCCTGTTCAGTCGCTGGGTCGGAAAGATCCCCTGGAGGAGGGCATGGCAACCCACTCCAGTGTTCTTGCCGGGAGAATCCCATGGACAGAGGAGCCTGGGGGGCTGCAGTCCCTGGGATCTTGAAGACTGAGACACGACTAAAGCAACTGAGCATGCACGCTTCTTTGCACGCAGTGAATTGAAGATAATTATATCAAATTACCTACAATTAAAAACCTCCTCGTCTCTCAGAACCGAATGCTACTGCTTGTGTGTGAGCTTGTGGATGCTTAATGAAGGCTTCGTTTAAGTGCGAGGCTACACTTTGCTTTTGTGGGTTTGCATAGAAGGAGCTATGAGGTCTTCGCGTCAGGAGGTGTGCGTTTCGGTGGGCACGGTTTGCAATGGGACCCTAAGTACCCAATAGCCGATTAATCTGGGTTTAGTTTTTTGGTTGCTCAGTTGTGCCCCACTCTTTGCGACCCCGTGGACTGCAGCCCACCAGGCTCCTCTGTCCATGGGATTCTCCAGGCAAGAACACTGGAGTGGGTTGCCGTTTCCTCCTCCAGGGGACCTTCCTGACTCAGGGATGAAACCCGGGTCTCCTCCTCTGCAGGCAGAGGCCAGCATTGCTGGTGACTTCTTTACTGACTGAGCTATGTGGGAAGCCCCAGCCTATTAATCTCATGCGGTTCAATTTAAGTGACTCTATTAATACTGAACGCAGAAGAGTTATGAGGTCGGTAGATATTGCTGGAAACACTTGCCTTTAAAATGATGTATGGCACCCTTCCAGATGGTAAGAAGTCGGTGGCAAGATGAGTTGATAGAAAACCCTACAAGTGTGGCTGCTAAGTCACTTCAGTCGTGTCTGACTCTTTGTGACCCCATGGACTGTAGCCCGCCAGGCTCCTCTCTCCATGGGATTCTCCAGGCAAGAAGACTGGAGTGGGTTGCCGTTTCCTCCTCCAGGGGACCTTCCTGACCTCCTGCATTGCAGGTGATTTCTTTACAGTCTGAGCCTCCAGGTAAGCCCCTATTGAATAATTTGGCTAGAATTTGAAGGAAAAAAAAACCTGAGGTATTTTTGCCACCGTATGAAATTGGGAGTCTGATGGTTTGCGGCTGGACTGAGGTGGGCTGGTACCAGCTGGTGGTCACATCGCATAAAGGAGAAGCTGGAGGCCAACAGAGTTTGTGCGTCATATTCACAGTACAGCCGTCTCTTCTCTGCTCACGTGTGAAGCTCCAACTGTCTGGCGGGGTCTGTTGACCCGGCATCCTGGCTGACACAGGGTGGGTTATCTGCCCACGCTCTCGCCCAGCTGAGGTCTGATTTGGCCAATTAGAAACCTACTTTTAAAAGCTCTAGGAAAATATCACTGCACACATTCTGGCCTGTCTCTTCCCTTCCTGACATGTTTCTCCAGAGCAGTTTTCCCTCCGCATCTTGGGCTTCTCATGACTTGCTCACTCCCTGGGGCCTCGAGTTAGCTGTTCAGCCCATCCGTCTGTTCTCTTCCTCCCTATCCTTCTGCAGTGCCTTTCTGGCCTCTCTTCAGAGCCCGTCACCCTCCTGTGTAATGAGAACACGACCTGCACCATGAATGAAGCAGCTCAGGCGTGTCCGACTCTTTGGGGACCCCCTGGGCTGCAGCACGCCAGGCATCCCTGTCGTCCGCTGTGTCCCGGAATTTGCTGCAACTCACGTCCACATCGAGTCGGTGATGCCATCCAACCATCTCATCCTCTGTCGTCCCCTTCTCCTCCTGCCTTCAAATCTTTCCCAGCATCAGGGTCTTTTCTGGTGAGTTGGCCCTTTGATTCAGGTGGCCATAGTATTGGAGCTTCAGATCAGTGCTTCCAGTGAATTTATTCAGGGTTACTTCCTTTAGGATGCACTGGTTGGATCTCCTTGCTGTCCTACGGACTCTCAAGAGTCTTCTCCAACAGCACAGTTCTAAAGCACCAATTCTTTGGCGCTCAGCCTTCTTTATAGTCCAACTCTCGCGTGGACTGAACAGCTAACTCGAGGCCCCAGGGAGTGAGTAAGTCACGAGAAACCCAAGATGCGAAGGGAAAACTGCTCTGGAGAAACGTGTCAGGAAGGGAAGAGACAGGCCAGAAGAAGCGTAGCCTTGGCTAGATGGACCTTTGTTGTGTGAATGAAGGGGTGACTGGGTATTTAGCATACGTTGGATGTGATGCTGAGAACGTCGCATGGCTTATCCATACAACATTCCGATGGTAGGTGTGAACCTAAGCTCCATCTCACAGATGAGAAAACCAAGGCTTTCTCAGACGAAGGGGTCCAGCCACCTAGGGTAGAGGCGTGGACTGCAAGCCCACTTCTGGGCATCTCTCAAGCCTCTCCTCCCATCTGCTGTGCCCGCTGTCTCCTCTGTCATCAGGTTGCGGTCCTTTGTGCTCAGTAGTTCTGGTACTTGGGCTTAGCTGCTCCGCAGCATGTGGGATCTTCCCGGCCCAGGGATGGAACCCTTGTCCCCTGCGTTGGCAGGCACATTCTTATCCACTGGGCCACCAGGCAAGTCCCTGTTACTGTTTTATGTTTGGTTTTGTTCTTGGCTGCAAGGTGTGTAGGATCTTAACTCCCTGATCAGGGAGTGAACCCACACCCACCTGCGTTGGAAGGCAGAGTCCTAAGCACTGGACTGCCAGGGAAGCCCCCACCGGAGACATTTAGAACGTCCCAGACTATGTCCCTTCCTCTAGGTGACACCCAAGCTTTCCTTGTCTCCTTTCTGGTTGACCTCCCGATCAACACTTCAGGAAGCAAAATGGTACCCTCTTCGCTGGTTGTATAGACGCTGCCTCTTGCCCTTGAGTTTGCGCTGCCTTTTCTGTCTGTATCAGTTGGGTGTGTCGTGGGCATCAACAAGTGTGTTCTGTCTGTGATGGCAAACCGTGAGCTGATTTTGGTGTGGTCCATAGGTTACTAAGGACATTTTTAAAAATTACTTTTATTTGCTTAATTACAGTTGTTTGCAGGGTTCTGTTAATTTCTGGGGTACAGCAAAGTGATTCAGTCGTACATACATATATGAATAGATATATATACACACACACACATTGTTTTTCCCGTTCTTTTCCATTATGGTTTACCTCAGGTTATTGAATACATTTCCTTGTTCAGTGTTTCTTGTGTTTGTCTATCCTGTATATAATCATTTGCCTCTGATAACCCCAACCTCTCAATCCCTCCCTCCTCTGCCCACCACCTCCCTATTTTTGCAGCCACAAGTCTGTTCTGCGTGACTGTGAGTCTCCTTCTGTTTCACAGATAGGCCCATTTGTGTCACCGTTTACATCCCATATTTAAATATCCACAGATAAATTATCACGTGATATTTATCTACATATAAAGTCCACACGTAAACTATAATAAGATATGTGTCTTTCTCTGTCGCGTTGACTTCAGCACGATCGTCTCTAGGTCCATCCATGTGGCTGCAGATGGCCTGGTTTCACCCTTTTCCATGGCTGCGTAGTACTCCATCACATATGTGTTACCACATCTTCTTTATCCATTCCCGTGGCCACGGACATTTTTTAATGGGGTGAATCTGAAGCATTTGCTTAGTGGGTTATAAGAATGACACCCCAGAACACACACACACACACACACACACACATACTAAGAGAAGCTTCCTTGGGGTCTAGAATTTGAAGGTCATGTTAATGTCACTAAAACAGTTAACTGTGAAGAATTGGTGTCACTGCACTCTGTTTATATAACAAGAGGGTGATGGTGTCAAATAATTGGGCACATGACAGGCTTCTTTTTAATGATCCAAACAGTAGCCAGGACTCTCAAAGCAGGCTGGGTAGAGTATAGATTTCAGTAGTGTCTCTAAGTATTTGTTTAGTCACTACGTCATGTCCAACTCTTTGGGACCCCATGGACTGTGTGGCTCACCAGGCTCCTCTGTCCATGGGATTCTCCAGGCAAGAATACTGGAGAATTCCTTCTCTAGGGGATTTTCCTGACCCAGCAATTGAACCCATGTCTCCTGCTTTGGAGGCAGATTCCTTACCATCTGAGCCACCAGAGAAGCCAGTAAAAGTACTGAAGTGGGTGGCCATGTCCTTCTCCACGGGATCTTCCTGATCCAGGGATTGAATATGTGTCTCTTGCATTGATAGGGAGATTCTTTACCACATAGCCACCAGGGAAGCTCAAAGTATTGGGTCTGCCAAAAAGTTACTTCACTTACATCTTATGGAAAACCCCAAACGAACTTCTCGGCCAACCCAATTGGTTTTCCAAAGGTAGCAGGGTGTGTCTGTGTAGCTCCCTGTCCATCCTAGTAACAGATGATGACCCTGGCAAGCCGAGGGGGGCACCCACATCTGTAATCCCCAGCCGGTGGTCTGAGCTGGACTCCATGAGCCTCACTGTCCCCACCGCTGTCTTGCTGGCCGTGGGTTCATCTTTGAGTCTCAGGTCTGCCTTAGGTCTGTCAACTGGGGGAGCTGGGTAGAAACCATCATGGCGCTTGGGATGAGAGACCCAAAGGCATCATGGGAGCTGTGGTGAAACCAACATGGCGCTTGGGATGAGCGACCCAAAGGCATCATGGGTGCTGTGGTCCACCGGTGGTCTGGCGGTGAATTTTCTTCCGGATTCCTCAGTGCCTTCAGCGTGAGCCTGTGGTCCTCGGAGTAGCTCATTGTCCTGCAGTATCCGAAGTTGCCCAAGGTGCCTCTGAGTGACCCCCAGGTGGTACCTGGACCCCAGTGCCTTGGACAATTCCTGCCCTAGATAAGGGGCCCCATAAATACCTGGAAGCAGCTTCCCAGGTGGCTCAGCGGGTAAAGAATCCTCCTGCTAATGCAGGAGACGTGGGTTCCATCCCTGGGTCGGGAAGATCCTTTGGAGGAGGAAATGGCCACCCATTGCAGTATCCTTGTCTGGAGAATCCCATGGACAGAGGAGCCTGGTGGGCTGCAGTCCCTGGGGTCACAAGAGTCGGACGCAATTAAGCAATTAAAGCTTGCACTTTCGCTTTGGCTTTGTAAGCTGTTGTGAACATTTTTTGCACGTCTTTTTTTTTTTTTTGTAGATGGATGTTATTTTTCTTCAGTAAATGGAATGGAAATATATATATGTATATATATACCAGTTCAGTTCAGTTCAGTCGCTCAGTTTTGTCTGACTCTTCGTGACCCCATGGACTGCAGCACGCCAGGCTTCCCTGTCCATCACCAACTCCCGGAGTTTGCTCAAACTCATGTCCATCGAGTCGGTGATGCCATCCAACCATCTCATCGTCTGTCTCCGCTTCTCCTCCTGCCCTCAATCTTACCCAGCATCTGGGTCTTTTCCAATGAGTCAGCTCTTCATATGTGTTTATTTAATTATTTGGCAGCACTGGGTCACAAAGTTTCTACGTGTTTCTTTACCTGCGACATGGGAGATGTTTAGCTGTAGTATGTGGGATGTACTTCCCTGACCAGGTATCGAACTTGGGTCCCCTGCATTGGGAGCTCGGAGTCTTAGCCACAGAACCACTGAGAAATTCCCTCAAAAATCCATCTTGATAGGATTTCTTTGCCCCGAAGCCCTTTCAAACGTGATTTCCTGAGGTCATGACTGGAGGAGACAGGAGGTGATGTTTATTCCAATGTCCAGTTTTTTTTTTTTCCCCACCAAGCATTCATCTGAGCGTTGACAGGGTGGGTGGATGGATGTGGCGACACTTCCTTACACCGTCAGAGGCAGGCCCCGGGAGGCCCTGCATGGATCATCGTTAGGTTGAAATTGCAGGCAGCTGCAGAGGCGGGCTCTAAGGAAAAATGGGATGAGTGGAAGGTGCTGTCAGGGACCCGTGGGCGCATGGCCGGGTTGCAAGAGAGACCCGAGGCCCTGGGGGAAAAAAGACGGGCAATGGACGGTCAGCTCTGCCTCGGGTTTGGCACATACAGTTTCTTAACCCTGTGGCTGGGACGCATCGTTTAAACACAACGTGGATGGCTGTCCGGACAGCCTAGAGACCTCGCTTGCTCCCAGCCTTGTGTTCGAGGCATGGCTGCAGTCTGGGGAGGAGGGGTGCGGCGAGGTCTGTCCTCCCGTCAGACTGACGGAAGCACTTCTAAAAAGAAGCGGCATCAGTTTGGCACTGCCCTGCTGGTCAGCAGAGAGCTTCATCTGTGGTTGTTCAGAGTCACTCAGTTGTGTCCGACTCTTTGCGACCCCATGGACAGCAGCACACCAGGCTTCCCATCAACTCCCAGAGCTTGCTCAAACTTATGTCCATTGAGTCGGTGATGTCGTCCATCCATCTCATCCTCTGTCGCCCCCTTCTCCCGCCTTCAATCTTTCCCAGCATCAGGGTCTTTTTCAATGAGTCGGTTCTTCGAATCGGGTGGTCAAAGGATTGGAGTTTCAGCTTCAGCATCACTCCTTCCAATGAATATTCAGGACTGATCTTGTTTAGGAAGGACTGGTTGGATTTCCTTGCAGTCCAAGGGACTCTCAAGAGTCCTTTCCAACACCACAGTTCAAAAGTATTAATTCTTTGGCACTCAGCTTTCTTTATAGTCCAACTCTCACATCCATGCCTGACTACTGGAAAAACCATACCTTTGACTACATGGATAAGTGGTGACAGTTCATTTAGCACTGAGACCTTTCTAGATGCCTTTCTAGAGTGGGTTGTGATTTCCTCCTCCAGGGGATCTTCCCAACCCAGGGACTGAACCTGTGTCTCCTACATTGCAGGCAGATTCTTTACCATCTGAGCCACCAGGGAAGACTTTCATAAAAGAAGGACTTATTGCAAATTAATTTCTAAAAACTAAGACTTTTTTTTCGCCTAAATGAGAGAACACTTCTTTTTTTTTCAGATTTATTTTTGATGTCGTTAAAGAATATTTTTTTGATCTGAACCACTTTTTTTTTTTTTTACTTTACAATACTGTATTGATTTTGCCATACATCAACATGAATCTTCCACGGGTGTACATAAGTTCCCACTCTTGAACCGCCCTCCCACCTCCCTCCCCATACCACCCCTCTGGGTTATCTCAGTGCACCAGCCCCAAGCATCCTGCATCCTGCATCGAACCTAGACTGGTGACTCATTTCTTATATGATATTATACGTGTTTCAATGCCATTCTCCCAAATCATCCCGCCCTTTCCCTCTCCCTCAGAGTCCAAAAGTCTGTTCTGTACATCTGTGTCTCTTTTGCTGTCTTGTATACAGGGTCATTGTTACCATCTTTCTAAATTCCAAATATATGTGTTAGTATACTGTATTGGTGTTTTTCTTTCTCGCTTACTTCACTCTGTATAATCGGCTCCAGTTTCATTCACCTCACTAGAACTGATTCAAAGGTATTCTTTTTGGTGGCTGAGTAATACTCCATTGTGTATATGTACCACAGCTTTCTTATCCATTCATCTGCTGATGGACATCTAGGTTGCTTCCGTGTCCTGGCTATTATAAACAGTGCTGCGATGAACATTGGGGTACACGTGTCTCTTTCAATTCTGGTTTCCTCGGTGTGTATGCCCAGCAGTGGAATTGCTGGGTCATAAGGCAGTTCTGTTTCCAGTTTTTTAAGGAATCTCCACACTGTTCTCCATAGTGGCTGTACTAGTTTGCATTCTCACCAACAGTGTAAGAGGGTTCCCTTTTCTCCACACCCTCTCCAGCATTTATTGTTTGTAGACTTTTGGATCACAGCCATTCTGACTGGTGTGACGTCGTACCTCACTGTAGTCTTGATTTGCATTCTCTGATGATGAGTGATGTTGAGCATCTTTTCATGTGTTTGTTAGTCATCCGTATGTCTTCTTTGGAGAAATGTCTATTTAGTTCTTTGGCCCATTTTTTTTTAAATTTTTTTGAATTTTTTATTTATTTTTTATTTTTTTTCTGTATTCTTTTATTTATTTAAAGCCCATTTTTTGATTGGGTCGTTTATTTTTCTGGAATTGAGCTGCATGAGTTGCTTGTATATTTTTGAGATTAGTTGTTTGTCAGTTGCTTCGTTTGCTATTATTTTCTCCTATTCCGAAGACTGTCTTTTCACCTTGCTTATAGTTTCCTTTGTTGTGCAGAAGCTTTTAAGTTTAATTAGGTCCCATTTGTTTATTTTTGCTTTTATTTCCAATATTCTGAGAGGTGGGTCATAGAGGATCCTGCTGTGATTTATGTTGGAGAGTGTCTTGCCTATGTTCTCCTCTAGGACTTTTATAGTTTCTGGTCTTACATTTAGATCTTTAATCCATTTTGAGTTTATTTTTGTGTGCGGTGTTAGAAAGCGATCTAGTTTCATTCTTTTACAAGTGGTTGACCAGTTTTCCCAGCACCACTTGTTAAAGAGATTGTCTTTACTCCATTGTATATTCTTGCCTCCTTTGTCAAAGATAAGGTGTCCATATGTGTGTGGATTTATCTCTGGGCTTTCTATTTTGTTCCACTGATCGATATTTCTCTTTGTGCCAGTACCATACTGTCTTGAAGACTGTGGCTTTGTAGTAGAGCCTGAAGTCAGGCAGGTTGATTCCGCCAGTTCCATTCTTATTTCTCAAGATTGCTTTGACTATTTGAGGTATTTTGTATTTCCATACAAATTGTGAAATTATTTGTTCTAGCTCTGTGAAAAATACCGCTGGTAGCTTGATAGGAATTACATTGAATCTGTAGATTGCTTTGGGTAGTATACTCATTTTCACTATATTGATTCTTCCGATTCATGAACATGGTATATTTCTCCATCTATTAGTGTCCTCTTTGACTTCTTTCACCAGTGTTTTATAGTGTTCTATATATAGGTCTTTAGTTTCTTTAGATAGGTATATTTCTAAGTATTTTATTCTTTTCGTTGCAATGGTGAATGGAATTGTTTCTTTAATTTCTTTTTCTACTTTCTCATTATGGTGTATAGGAATGCAAGCGATTTCTGTGTGTTGATTTTATATCCTGCAACTTTACTATATTCATTGATGAGCTCTAGTAATTTTCTGGTGGGGTCTTTAGGGTTTTCCATGTAGAGGA
>WJNR01000442.1:5468921-5494002 GCA_009758055.1 Oreamnos americanus
TGAAGTTGCTCAGTCGTGTCCGACTCTGTATGACCCCACAGACTGTAGCCCGCCCGGCTCCTCGGTCCATAGGAATCTCCAGGCAAGGACACTGGAGTGGGTTGCCATTTCCTTCTCCAGGGGATTTTCCTGACCCGGGGATCAAGCCCGCGTCTTTTACGTCTCCTGCATTGGCAGGCGGGTTCCTTACTACTGACCCACCTGGAAAGCCAGACAGCAGCTCACTTAATCACGGGTTTAGTCATGAGTGGGGACCCTGGGAGTTTTAGGCCCAGCCTCCAGGGCGCTGCCATCCGCACCTGGCTCCCCCAGTGGATGAATCCCCAGATGATCTGACGCGTCTGGAACACGGTGGGGTGTGGGGCTGTAGGCACGCCAGCGATGCCCAGGCCACTGCTGTAAAAATATATTTCCGCTCACAATGCTCTTGCCCAGGGCTTGCTCAGATCACCCTTGAAGATTTCCCAGGTCACCTTGAACTCCCCCTGAGCCCGGAGCCTCCTCGCGGTCGACTGGAGTCAGAGAGTAGCCGCTCGAATCTGTCAGCAGAGCTTGTGTGTGGAGACCATCCGAGCTGGCACACCCCTCGGGCTGCGCGGGAGCTGTCCTGTCTGTGATCGCTGGGAAACACATAATCCGAACAGACTGAGTGTATAGGTCCAGCCTTAAGGAGGTGGCTCAGGGGGGTTTCCTTCAGCTCAGATCTCCACGCACCTGACCGCAAGTGCCCCAACCAAAAGAAAAACAAAACCACGAATGAGTCCAGTGGGTCTGTCCAGTGGCGTTAGCTCCAGAGCCCATCAGCTGGGCCGAGGTCTGACTGACCAGACTCTCCTGGCTGGTTTCTCTGCTGCCTGTGTCCAAGAAATCAAAGACCATTTTCCCCTCACCTTGGGGAACAGGGATGGAACCCAGACCCCTTGCAATGCAAGCGTGGACTCCTAACCTTACTGGACCATGATGGAACTCCCCCAAAAGCATCTTGAGGATGTGAGAAGCAGCACCAGCTTTTTTATAACCTGGTCCTCAGCTCCGCAGGCTGAGGCCCTGGAGACACCTTCAAATTCAACCCTCAATTCCTGCTGACCCCCACGTCCCCTTCCAGCGCCCCTGTTCCACAAGGTGGCGTGTTTTCCAGTGGATGCTGATACAGCGAAGGGCTTCCCTGGTGGTTCCGTGGTCAAGAATCCAGCTGCCAAGCAGGAGATGCAGGTTCGATCCCTGGGTCAGGAAGATCCCCTGGAGGAGGAAATGGCAAACCCACTCCAGAATTCTTGTCTGGAGAATCCCCTGGACAGAGGAGCTTGGCGGGCTGCAATCCATGGGGTCACAAGGAGTCAGACACGAATGAGTGGCCAAGCACAGGACAGCGGGTTCGTAAATAGCTGCTTTCTTGTTAATAATCACCTTTTGTGAAGTACAATGCGTGTACAATGTTATATGTTGCAGGTGTACAGGATGAAAGGGAAACAGGTGATTGCTCAACTGTGTCTGACTCTTTCTGACCCCGTGGACTGTAGCCCACCTGGCTCCTCTGTCCATGGGATCCCCCAGGCAAGAATTACTGGGGCGGGTTGCCATTTCCTCCTCCAGGGGAATCTTCCTGACCCAGGGATTGTACCCAGGTGTCCTGCATTGCAGGCCAACTCTTTACCAGCTGAGCCACAACGCAGACGGTAGTGATTCACAATCGGTAAACTTGGAGTCCGTGGACAGTCATTATAAAATGTTGGCTGTGTCCCCTGTACTGTAAAATATATCCTTGTACTTTATTTTAAACTAATGTGAAATGAAGTGAAAGTCGCTCAGGCGTGTCCGACTCTCTGCGACCCCATGGACCACACCGCCCATGGAGTTCTCCAGGCCAGAAGACTGGAGTGGCTAGCCTTTCCCTTCTCCAGGGAGATCTTTGCAACCCAGCGGTTGAACCCAGGTCTCTGGCCTTGCAGGCGGATTCTTTACCAGCTGAGCCACAAGGGAAGCCCAAGAATACTGGAGTGGGTAGCCTGTCCCGTCTCCAGTGGATTTTCCCCACCCAGGACCTGAACTGGGGTCTCCTGCCTTGCAGGCGGATTCTTTACCAGCTGAGCCACCAGGGAAGTTTACACTGACACACAGTGCTTTGGACCTCTTCACCCTCTCCCCTCGTCCTGCCCCCACCCCTTCCTTCTCTTCTGCTGATCTCACCACCAGTTTACCCCTTCTACGTCCGAGTCTGTTTCTTTGTGGTTATATTCACTAGTCTGAGGTATTTTTAAGGTTCCACGTACGAGTGATCTGAGACAGTGTTTTATCTTTATGACTGAGTGATATTCCGTTTGACTGACTAACATTCCACGGGCTGTAAAGAATCTGCCTGCAATGCGGGACACCTGGGTTCGATCCCTGTGTCGGGAAGATCCCCTGGAGAAGGGAAGGGGCTCCCCACTCCAGTATTCTGGCCTGGAGAATCTCATGGACGGCATAGCCCACGGGGTCGCAGAGATTCGGACACGCCTGAGCGCCTCTCACTCACTCAATATTCCGTTGTGTCTATGCCCACACGTTCTTCATCCATTCATCTGTCGGTAGACACTGAGCTTGCTTCCCTGTCTTGTCTGCAGTGAGCACTGGGGTGCATGTGTCTTCTGAAATGATCTTCTCTGGATATACGCCCAGGCGTACGAATGCTTGATTAGAGATGGAGATTTTAGATGTAACGTCTAAGTGATCCTACGTGGTATTTGTCTTTCTGTTTATAGCTTACTTAGCTTAGTATGGTCATCTCTGCATCCATCCATGTTGCTGGTTCATTCTTGTTCATGGCTGAGTAATATTCCATTATATTTATACATATATGTATATGTATATGGTCTCCCGCCTTGCAGGCAGATTCTTTACCAGCTGAACCACCAGGGAAGCGCATGGAATATGACGCAGTCAAATGGAATATCACTCAGTCATAAAAAAAGGAATGAGGGAATGCTGCTGCTGCTGCTGCTGCTGCTGCTAAGTCGCTTCAGTCATGTCCGACTCTGTGCAACCCCAGAGACGGCAGCCCACCAGGCTCCCCCGTCCCTGGGATTCTCCAGGCAAGAACACTGGGATGGGTTGCCATTTCCTTCTCCAGTGCATGAAAGTGAAAAGGGAAAGTGACGTTGCTCAGTCGTGTCTGACCCTTCGCGACCCCAGGGACTGCAGCCTACCAGGCTCCTCCATCCATGGGATCTTCCAGGCAAGAGTACTGGAGTGGGGTGCCATTGCCTTCTCCATGAGGGAACACACACACACACACACACACACCCCACATCTTCCATATCCATTCACTGTCAATGGACGCTTAGGTCATTTCCACATCTTGCCTGTTATAAGTAATGCTGCTATTAACCTGCTCCAGTATTTGTGGCTGGAAAATCCCATGGACAAAAAGAACCTGGTGGGCTGCAGTCCACGGGGCTTCAGAGAATTGGGCATGACTGAGCTAGCGAGCATGCAGACATATTGAAATAACCACAGTCCTTTGCCTGCATTTTGGACTGCTGTCCCTCTGGTCCTCCCGTGGGGCTGCACCCGGAGCTGTTTTCTAAACGTTCCACAAGGGTCTCATGTCCAGAGTGGCTTTCTCCTGTGGTTTGAAGTTGTTGTTGTTGTTGTTGAGACGCTCAGTCATATCCGACTCTCTGCGAACCCATGGACTGCAGCACGCCAGGCCTCCCCGTCCATCACCATCTCCTGAAGCTTATGCAAACTCATGTCCATCGAGCTGGTGATGCCATCCACCCGTCTCATCCTCTGTCCTCCCCTTCTCCTTCCACCTTCAATCTTTCCCAGCATCACGGTCTTTTCCAATGAGCCTGTTCTTTGCATCAGGTGGCCAAAGGATTGGAGCTTCAGCTTTAGCATCAGTCCTTCCAGTGAATATGCAGGGTTGATTTCCTTTAGGACTAATTGGTTTGATCTCTTTGCAGTCTGAGGGACTCTCAAGAATCTTCTCCAGGCATGGTGCCTGGCCTCCGCTGGGCTGGTTGACGAGATCCCCATGTGTGGTCATTGGGCCAAAACAGACGTCTTAGGAGTGCCAGCCTTCTCTAGGGAGGCCAGCTCTGCCCCGAGAGACAGAATTCTGAAAACTGGGGTCTTTTCTGAGCATGCCCTCGGACTCTCTATGACCTTGTCACCACTGCGAGCTTCCACTCATGACGGCAGAGTTCGGGAGGCCACCGCAACTCAGGAAATGCGCTGTAGAATCTGTCTCCCGAGGGAATGCGTGTCCAGACAGTGAGCAGGCTGGCTATCCCTCTGCCTGGAGCCCTGTGTCCATTCCCGACCGGCCTCACGTGAGCCGCGTGCTCCTGGAATGTACGAGTCTGTCATACGCTGAGTACCCTCCCTGCTGCGGGCACACACACAGCTTCTTGAATGCAGCTTCATGCCGTCCACCTTCAACATCAAGGGAACTTACTGCAGGGAACTGTCCACATTGTGTCCAAAATGCCTCTTGACCACCTCTGCCTGGATTCTTCCAGACAGCTTCTGAAGGGCATCCCCAACACACTCCTCAGAAACGTTTTTATCATGCACCTTACTTTTGATCACATATAAAACAAACACCCAGTGAGAGTTTGGTGTATTCTTAAAAATTTTTTTTTGTTGGGCTATGATTGATTTTCCAACGTTGTCTTTCTTTCTGCCGTACAATGAAGTGAACCAGCCGTGTGCTGAGTTCAGTAGCTCAGTCGTGTCTGACTCTTTGCGACCCCGTGGACTGCAGCCCGCCAGGCTCCTCTATCCATGGGATGCTCCAGGCAAGGATACTGGAGTACGTAGCCTTTCCCTTCTCCAGGCGCAGGGATGGAACCCAGGTCTCCTGCATTGCAGGCAGATTCTTTACCAGCTGAGCCAGCAGGGAAACCCAGATGGGCTAGAAGTATAGATATATCGCCTCCCTCTTGAGCCTCCCTCCCAGCCCCCATCCACCCGTCTAGGTCATCACAGAGCCCCGAGATGAGCTCCCTGGGCTATACAGAGCTTCCCACTAGCTGTCTGCTTCACACACGGTCGTGTATATATCAGTCCTTTATGTCGGTCCTTTTCTATTCATCCCACCTTCTCCTTCCCCCAGCGTCCCCCAAACTGTTCTCTGCGTCTGCGTCTCTGTTACTGCCCTGAAATTAGGTTCCTCTGAACCGATTTTGTAGATTCCGCATATATGCATGAATACTTGTTTTCATGACTTATTTCGCTTTGTATGACAGACTCTAGGTCCATCCACATCACTGCATCTGACACAATTTCATTCCTTTTCATGGCTAAGTAATATTCCACGGTGGGCTTCCCAGCTGGCTCGCTGGGTTATGAATCTTCCTTTGATGCAGGTTCGATCCCTCGGTCTGG
Organism: Oreamnos americanus; assembly: GCA_009758055.1. Taxonomy (NCBI): domain Eukaryota; kingdom Metazoa; phylum Chordata; class Mammalia; order Artiodactyla; family Bovidae; genus Oreamnos; species Oreamnos americanus. The sequence continues at coordinate 5,474,295 of WJNR01000442.1, forward strand.
AAGCTCCCCTGGAGGAGGGCGTGGCAACCTACTCCAGTATTCTTGCTTGGAGAATCCCGTGGACAGAGGAGCCTGGTGGGGCTACAGTCCCTGGGGTTGCAAAGAGTTCGACATGTTGAACACACATTCATTAGATATTCCATTGTATATATGGTACTTTTTATTGACTACTGTTTAATACAGTGCAACATTTTAGAACATCTTTGAGCTTAGCATCATATAATAACAGCAAACTCAGTTGATACGTTAAAACTGTAGCAAAGTTTCTCATTTCAGAACCACACACCTTTAGACCCCGGACCATTGTGCAGAAAATGTCTCTAGTTGAGGAAACCTGCTTTGTTTACGTAGAGGTCTTGGGGAGAAAGACGATCAGTGGGTGTAGTCTTAAAATAAAGGACATTGGTCCTAGGTCTGTAATTCACTTGTGTGAACTTTACCAAGCCCCTCGACTTTTTTTTTTTTAATATTTAAAAGGCATTTTACTTTAAGGGGCTTCTCAGGGCTTCCCTTGTGGCTCAGCTGGTAAAGAATCCGCCTTCAACGCAGGAGACCTGGGTTCGATCCCTGGGTTGGGAAGGTCCCCTGGAGATGGGAAAGGCTACCCACTCCAGTCTTCCGGCCTGGATAATCCCACAGACTGTATAGTCCGTGGGGTCGTAAAGTCAGAGACGACTGATCGACAGTCACTTTCACTTCTCAATTTCAGGTGGTAAAGACTCTGCCTTCCAATGCAGGAGACGCAGGTTCAATCCCTTGGTTGGAAAGATTCCCCCGGAAAAGGGAATGGCAACCCACTCACGTACTCTTGCCTGGAGAAATCCCATGGACAGAGGAGCCTGGTGGGCTGCAGTGAAATAGTCAGAGATGACTGAGCAACTTAGCACAGCTTAAAGCACATTTTATTTTAAATATAGCTGTGTGTATATGTCAGCCCCAAACTCCCAATCTATTGGCTTGGCCAAAACATTCTTTTGAGATTTCCTGGAAGATCTTACAGGAAAGCTAAACAATCTCTTTGGAAACCCAATATTTTGTTCATCAGATTTTAGGTGCTGTATGAGTGGTCCCAAAACTGTCTGGCACCAGGGACAAACTTCACAGAAGCCAGTTTTCCACAGACTGAAGGTAGAGGGGGGTGGTGATGGTTCCGGGAAGATTCAAGCACAATTGCATCGATTCTGCACTTTATTGCTGTTGTTCAGAGGCTGTGTTGTATCTGACACTGTGAGCCCAGGGACCGCAGCACGCCAGGCCTCCCTGTCCATCACCAACTCCCTGAGTTTGCTCAGACTCATGTCCATTGAGTCACTGATGCCATCCAACCATCTCATCCTCTGTCGTCGCCTTCTTCTCCTGCCCTGAATCTTTCCCAACATCAGGGTCTTTTCCAATGAGTCAGCTCTTTGCATCAGGCGGCCACAGTATTGGAGCTTCAGCTTCAGCTTCAGTCCTTCCAATGAATATTTAGGACTGATTTCCTTTAGGATGGACTGGTTGGATATCCTTGCAGTCCAAGGGACTCTCAAGAGTCTTCTTCAACACCACAGTTCAAAAACATCAATTCTTTGACACTCAGCTTTCTTTAAGGTCCAACTCTCACATCCATACATGACTACTGGAAAAACCATAGCTTTGACTAGACGGACCTTTGTCTGCAAAGCGATGCCTCTGCTTTTCAAAATGCTGTCTAGGTTGGCCATAACTTTCCTTCCAAGGAGCAAGCATCTTTTAGTTTCGTGGCTGAACTCACCATCCTTGGTGGTTTTGGAGCCCAAGGAAATACCGTATGTCACTGCTTCCACCTGCCCCCCATCTATTTGCTGTGGACAGAGCTGGACACTGAGGTGGGAAGGGGTGCTGGGAGTTAGGACCAGAGATACTGTCCTGGAGTTTAGGGGCTTCTCTGTCGTCTACGGGATAGTGTAGAATCTCATCTCTTCCCACCCCACCCACCTACTTGTTTCTGACTGTCCTGAGCACCCCCTTTGTCCCCAGCCGGCGTGATGATGGTACCCCAGAGGACCACGGACGACGGCTTTGAGGAGCACTTCGGCGTCAACTATCTGGGGCACTTCCTGCTGACCAACCTCCTCCTGGACACCCTGCAGGAGTCGGGCGCCCCTGGCCGCAGCGCCCGGGTGGTGACCGTGTCCTCGGCCACGCACTACGTGGGGGAGCTGAACCTGGACGACCTCCAGAGCAGGTGAGTCGGGGAGGCAAGGCGATCTGTCACCGCGACGCTCTGCGCAGGGCGCTTGTCCCAGGCGACGTCGCAGCCTCTCTCGTGGACAAAAAAAAAAAAAAAAAAACAACTGCAGCAGACAGAAAGACGGCAACACAGGCAGACCTGGGAGGGGCTGTGGGTTTTGGTTCCAGACCGCAGTGATAAAGGATGTATCGCATGAAAGCGAGCTGCACAAATTGGTTTTTCTTTCTACTGCATCTGAAAGCGATGCTTACTCTAGCCTGTAAGTTCTTAGATGTGCAATAAATAGCATTGTGTCTAAAATAACAGGGTACAGACCTTGATTAAAAAAAATCCTTTATTGCTGAAGAATGCTAACTGTCCTCTGAGCCTTGAGTGTTCAGTTCAGTCGCTCAGTTGTGTCCGACTCTTTGCGACCCCATGGACTGCAGCACGCCAGGCCTCCCTGTCCATCACCAACTCCTGGAGCTTGCTCAAACTCATGTCCATGGAGTCCGTGATGCCATCCAGCCATCTCATCTCAGCGACTTGTAATCTTTTTGTGAGAGTTCTTATGCGGTCAGTACTTGTCTAGTTGTCTATTTTATGCATAGTATCAATCGCGCATGTGTATCAAAATCCTGCATGTATCAATCGCCATCTCTCAATTCCTCCCACCCAGACATTCCCCTTTGGCGTCCATATGCTTGTTCTCTACATTCATGTGTCTTTGTGTTTTGCAAATAAGAGCGTCTATACCATTTCTCTCCCTGGAGAAGGGAATGACAACCCGCTCAAGTATTCTTGCCCGGAGAAACCCACGGACGGGGGAGCCTGGAGGGCTGCAGTCCGTGGGGTTGCAAAAAGTCGGACACGACTTATCAACTGAAAACCTACCATTTCTCCACTCTTCGCCTAAGTGTTAATAAACGATATTTGCTTTTCTCTTTCTGACTTCACTCTGCATGAAAGTCACAGCCTTTTTGCAGTGGTCACATCAAAGGTCACTCATTACAGCTCAACGGAACAAATATGATCACCACGCAAAGACTTGAAAGAGTGTGAGAAAGCAGGCCTTTAATTTAGAGCCGGCTGGAAATATGTGGCTGAAGAAATCATAAGATGAAACTCCTGGCTATCGAAACTTTCTATATTACTTGTTTCCATCTTGTGTGCACCTGGCTTATAACCTAGCAACTTACAGCTGTTAAATGTCATGCCAGAACTTCAGAGCACCATTTTCAACCGGCCCTTCACTTCGATTCAGGATTACGGCACTCTGAAATAAAAATTCTGTCAAATTTAAAATTTAAAAGAAGGATACAGGGAGAATGACAGAAACGTGGCACAGAGACGTGAGGTGAACAGACGCTGTTTTGAAACACGGCGCCAGGAGGTTTCCTCCACACGGAGCTCGCCCAGACCTTCAGTGTGCACAAAAGCGCAATATCGCTGACGCGCAGCAAGACATCTGCTCGGATCAGGAACCGTTTGCTGCTTCGCGGTCACACATGTAAGCAGTGTCTGCATATCAGTCTATTTATATTTATGCTTTGAGGCAAATCCTAGTATATTCTTCAACACTTGAGAAAAACTGTGAAGCATGGTTACAATTTAGTCTATGAGGCGTAGTTGGCGTACAGTGTTGTAATTTCTGCCTTGGAGCAAAGTGACTTCTCCATACACGTCTATCCATTCTCTTTTCTTTTATTCTTTTCCGTGATGGTTTATTGGGGCTTTCCTGATAGCTCAGTTGGGAAAGAATCTGCCTGCCATGCAGGAGACCCCGGTTCGGTTCCTGGGTCTGGGAAGATCCTCTGGAGCAGGGAAAGGCTTCTACAAACACATATTATATGTTATTATATATAATCATGTATGTTATACATTAAATATATGGAGCTTCCCTGGTGGCTCAGATGGTATAGAATCTGCCTACAATATCAGAGACCGGGCTCGATCCCTGGGTTGAGAAGATCCTCTGGAGGAGGAAAATGGCAACCCAACCAGTATCATATCGTTATATATTGCATATAGTAATTTTGATATACAACAATATTTATGTAAGTATATAGCTAATATATATCTAATCTTAACATATTTATATTTACTATATTTATGTAATAACATGTAAATGTAATATTGTACAATATTGTGTATATTATATAATATATTAAACATATAATTGTTCAATATATTAAATATATAACTTTTAAACTTGCACAGTTAAACTTATTTAACTTAAATAATTGTGTTAATATTTATAAAATTGCATGTATAAGCATAATTATACTTGCATAGTCACATATATTATCATATTCATATCATTATTTGCATGTGGTTTAGTTGCTCAGGACTCTTTGCGACCTCATGGACCGTACCCCACCAGGCTCCTCCACCCGTGGGATTCTCCAGGCAAGAGTACTAGAGTGGGTTGCCATTTCCATATTAATATATAGTATATAAATTTAAAGATTGTATTGTATTTATTGTCTAATATTGGCTATATTCCTCGTGCTGTAAACCATATCCTTGTTCCTTATTTAATTTTTTTACCTTCTGGACACACCCTGCGACATGCAGGGATATTAATTCCCTGACCAGTGATCAAACTCACGTCTGTTACGCTGGAAGGTAAAGTCTTAAGGACTGGAACACCAGCTAAGTCGTGTCCAACTCTCTGTGACCCCAAGGACTGTAGCCCGCCAGGCTCCTCTGTCCATGGGATTCTCCAGGCAAGAACCCTGGAGTGGGTTGCCATTTGCTCCTCCGGGGGAGCTTCTGGACCCAGGGATCGAACCCAGGTCTCCCGCATCACAGGGAGATTCTTTACCACTGAGCCACGGGGAAGCCCTTTAGACAGTACCTATTTTTTCTCTGATGAGAACTTGAAAAACTCTTTTTTTTTTTTAGTGCAAATATTTGATCTACTCTATTACTGGCGTCTTGCTAACACTGGATGCCCTTCCTCACTGTGTCCACTTAGCACCTGGTCTCAGGTGTCCCAGTATCCTTACTGTGGGGGGCTTAGATTGGCTCTGAGATCAGCGCCAGACCCAGACCAAATACAACACTCAGCCTTGTAAACACCACTTACTGCTTGCATCAAAAGCGGAAGTCAAGGTCCAGTTTCTTCTTCTCAACCGAAAAAACCACGCTGCTGCGATTTAGGAGAAGATTTCCCATCTCTAAGTAACGCTTTCCTAGGTTGTTCATCAAGAACCTACCCTTTAGAGAGTTATCGAGTCTCTGATTCAGCACACAGAGCTGCGTATATTGTGTCCAAAATACCATGCTTCACCTTTCCTTCTCTTGCCTTTAAGATAGAGAAGGTGACAGGGATCTGAACATGCCAACTCAAAATGTGCCACTTGGATACACAGATTATTTTGAGCTGAAGGCCATTGCGAAGCAACAGATGCAGAAAGATGCCATCCTGGAACTTCCCTTATCTAACTAGAAACAGAAACTTCTGAGAAATGAGGACTTCCCGAGTGTTCGGAATCCCCCAGACCTGTGAAATTAGAAGGGAAATTAACAAGTGTTTCTCTTGTTAATCTGACAGTTGTTGGTTTAATCTGCATGCCCTCATCACAGAACATAAAAGTATAGAAGAAACTTTTTTTTTTCCTTTCCAACAAAAAGGCTACCACAGTAATATCTCTACTTCTGTTTTAGATTGACCTTCAAATTATTTATGAGGTAGTTATATTAATAAGTTACTGTTTATTGAAAACAAAGGTATATTTATGGTTTCAGTTCTACTTTTTGAGGCCGTGTGTTACAAAGGGCATTTACTAAAAGTCTCCTGTTTTGAAGCAAGTCGCGTATACATTTTATGAATGTCTTCTGCCGGTGCTTTAGTTTGTAAAGGGAATTTGGGAAACTGGTTCTGAGGAACCTATTTGCAGGGCAGGAATACAGACGCTGATGTAGAAACAGGGATGCGGACGCGGGGTCTGGCGGGGGGAGCGGAGGGTGGGAGGAACTGAGAGAGGAGCAGTTTGGCTGTTAACATTGTAATCATCTGTTCATTGTGTTCAGTACCAACTGTGTCTCTTGTCCCTCGGGGCTTTACTTGGAAACTCTAATGGGAATCCTGTTCTCTGGTGTCTCAGCTCTGATTCTTTTCCATTTCCAACGTGGATGTGTATCTTTCAAACCACCAGGGAACCACTCCTGAAATTACTTGTACTCTTGTTTTTCTTTTCTTTTTCTTTTTTTTTTTTTTATCCTTTAGAGACAAGTATTGACTTTTTGCATCGTCTCTTCTCCGTGCTATTGTAGAGGACCATAATTCTTTTCAAAAAGTTTTAGCATATTTATTGTTTCACTGGAGCGTGATTGGCTTATAAAGTTGCATTCGTTTCTGCTGTACAAGGCAGTGAAGCAGCTATATGCGTACATATAATCCCTTCCCTCTTGACCTTCCTCTGCATCCCCCATCCCAGCCCACTGGGTCATCGCAGACCACACAGCCGGGCTCCCCGTGCCACTCAGCAGCTTCCCACTAGCTGGCTCTGTTATGCATGGCGCCGCATAGATGGAAGCACTCCTCTCTCAGTTCCTCCCACCCTCTGCTGCCCCCGCCAGACCCCGTGTCCGCATGCCTGTTTCTACATCAGTGTCTGTATTCGTGCCCTGCAGATAGGTTCCTCAGAACCAGTTTTCCAAATTCCCTGCTGCTGCTGCTGCTAAGTCGCTTTAGTCGTGTCCGACTCTGTGCCACCCCATGGATGGCAGCCCACCAGGCTCCCCCGTCCCTGGGATTCTCCAGGCAAGAACACTGGAGTGGGTTGCCATGTCCTTCTCCAACGCATGAGAGTGAAAAGTGAACGGGAAGTCGCTCAGTCGTGTCTGACTCTTCGCGACCCCACAGACTGGAGCCTACCAGGCTCCTCCATCCATGGGATTTTCCAGGCAAGAGTACTGGAGTGGGGTGCCATTGCCTTCTTCGTCCAAATTCCCTCCCTATACGTGCATTAATATACAGTAATTGTCTTTCCCTTTCTGACTCACTGCAATCATCTGTATGACAGATGATTCTCTGGGTCCATCCACATCGCGACAAATGACCCAGTTCCTTCCCTTTTTGATGGCTTAGTAATATTCCATGTACATATCACCACATTCTCTTTATTCATTCACCTGTTAATGGACATCTAGGTTGCTTCCAGGTCCTGGTTACCCTCAATAGTTCTGCAGTGAACACTGTTCATTTTTTTAAAGAACCTCCATACTCGTCTCCATAGAGGTAAGCCATAATTCTGTCATGCGTCAATTTTCCTTTAAGGAACCTGCACATTTCCGGTGTCTTCTTTCTTAGCTTCATGACTGCTCTTCCGTCCCAAACAGCCCTGTTAATTCGGGAGCAGACGGATGTGTGTGTTGCTGACATGGTCTAATGCCAACGGGAAAGTTGAGCCTTTACCTCCCTGTACTTAATAACCCCCTCATTCCTGGAGCTTTCTCCTCCCCTGCTGGGCAGAGAGAGGAACAGCTTGCCAGAAACAGGCATCTTGACTATAATTGGGGGGTTGTCACGGATCCTGGGGAGGGAATTGGTGCTTGGAACTCTGCTGTGTTATCATCTCCCTTCCTCCCTCCAACAAAAGATGTGTTTGAAGTTCCTCTGGCAAATGCTCTGCGGAAGCTCGTCCTGCGTCACCCTTGGCCGACCTGCCCTTACTCATCGCTGAGGCAAAGGACTTGGGGTTTATTCTCCAGCTTAAATTGCAGGGGCCCCCGAAAGAACCTCAGAGTTTGCACGTGGCCTCTTGTGACAAGTGGCTGGCTGCCGGCTGGCAACATCGTTGGGGCTTGCTGACAAGGAAGAAAGTTGCTGCCCAGGGAAACGGCAGGAGGTGGGACGGAGTCCCCGAGGGTGTTGATGTGGTTTTCACATTTTGACAGCCGAGAGCCCATGTGTGCAATTTACGAAACAGCTTGAGGTGGTTTTTAAATTTTTTTTTTTTCCAGAAAGCCTCACTAGGCAATGATGCTTATGCGGCTTCATTTCTCAGCCTTATCATTGCTTGTCCTGTTTTCTACGTTTAAATATTTCCCTTTCCGTTTTGTCTTTTTTTTTTTTCCCTCTTATGTGTTTTTCCTTGGTCACATTTCCTGACTTTGCTTTTTCTGAATCATTGAGTCCATTGAGTTTATTTAATGCAATTTTCAGTTCCTGTTTAGTAAGAGCCTTTGTGCATAAGAGGCATTGAATTCCAGCAAGTGCTTTTTTTCTTTTTTTTTGCTTCTCATGTCAGGATGGATTTCTTTCTTTTTAATCTCTGTCTGCATTAAATTCCCAAAAGGGTGAATTCCGTGGATGGATTTTCTCCGAATGTTGGAGTCACCACGGGGGCTGAAAATGTAAACTAACATAGACTCTGGGGCATGTTGAACCGCAAGAAGAAACACAAGTGGGGCTGCATTCGTATCCACAAAATTACAGAAAAAGAACTACGGACATGAAGAAAATGACTGATCCCCAATGAACCGGACATGGAGTATTTTGCCAGGAAGACTTCCTTGGTTTTCTTTATTTTTCAGACTTGTTTTTTTTTTTTTTTTCCATGTGGGCCATTTCTGAAGTTGATATTGAATGTGTTACAATGTTGCTTCTGTTCTTTTTCGTGGATAGTTGAATTGTCAGGTTTTCATGTCCCTTTCACAATTTCAACTGCTAGCTTTTCTTTTTAAACACAAATCACTTGGGTTTTTCATTTGCAGATTTATTGTTGATGACAAAAAAAAGAAAAGGATGAAAGCCTCAAAACTGGTCCTTGTTATTTATTCTGTTTAAATTTTATTGGAATGTAATTGCTTTACACCGTTGTTTCTTGTGTGTTGGCATTTTTTTTTTAGCCGTGAGGCCTGTGGGATCTTGTCTCCCTGACCAGGCATGAAACACCCACCCCTGCACTGGCAGGTGGATTCTTAGCCACTGCACTGCCCGGAAAGTCCCCAGTAGAGATGTTAACGAGCTCTTCATTCTACGCAGGCTATGTAGCTATGCATAAAATTACTAGCTCAAAGACTCTGATGCTGGGAGGGATTGGGGGCCGGAGGAGAAGGGGACGACCGAGGATGAGATGGCTGGATGGCATCAGACTCGATGGACGTGAGTCTGTGTGAACTCCGGGAGATGGTGATGGACAGAGAGGTCTGGCGTGCTGCGATTCATGGGGTCACAAAGAGTCGGACACGACTGAGCGACTGAACTGAACTGAACTGAAGCTACCACAGTTAGTTTGCCTGGAGTGGTGTTTTCTCTGCAGTGAATTCTTTTCTACATTCCAGGAATGCTACTTTCTGGGAAAGGTTAGGTATCAGTGACCAACCATTATGTTTTTATTTATTTATGCAAAGAATTTTTGTTTTGACGGGGACTGTTTTTAAAGTCTTTATGGAACTTCTTATTAATGCCATATTGCTTCCATGTTATGCTTTGGTATTTCGGCCACAAGGCATGTGGGATTTTAGCTCCCTGACCAGAGATCAAACCCACACCTCTTGCATTGGAAGGTGAAGAGGCCTTCACCACTGGACCGCCAGAAAAAAAGCCCTGTGGTTTTCAGGAAGTGGTGCCCATGCCCAACCTCATAAAATAGTGCCTGATGGTAGGAAGTCAAAAAGGGAGTAGATGGAGGTGGTCATTGTGCGCTAGAGGAGCACATCTGTCCTGGTGTCTTCCCCAAGTGTCGAACACTCCAAGGAGAAAATGAAAAGTGGTGTGGGGCCCTATAGCAAGGTCATAGGTGGGCAGCCCTGCTCCAGAATCACAGGATAAACATCTCTGGGACTGACCAAGCCCTGTAGCAACTGTTGCCACAAGCCTGCGGATCTGAACCAGCCAGTCGCCTGACCCTATATTGGGTGAAATATCCACCCTAGTACCCACCCTGTAGCATCCTAGGAGTGCTCCACAGCGCAGGTAACACACGTGGGAGCCCCTGGTGACTTACTCGGTAAAGAATCCGCCTGCAGTGCAGGAGACCCGGGTTCGATGCCTGGGTTGGGCAAGATCCCCTGGAGGAGGGCATGGCAACCCACTCCAGTCTTCTTGCCTGGAGAGTCCCACGGACGGAGGAGCCTGGTGGGGTGCAGCCCACAGGGTTGCAAAGAGTCGGACACGACTGAGCGACTCAGCGCAGCCCGCTTGACCTCGGGCACGTCTCTAGGTGCCCTCAACCCGTGCCTGGCGCTGCTGTCCACGGCTGGGCCAGGGCAGCGTCGGCTTCCAGACGCCCGGGTCTCACAGCCTCTCCTCTTTGCTCCTGCAGTACCAGCTACTCGGCACACGCAGCCTACGCCCAGAGCAAGCTGGCCCTGGTGCTGTTCACCTACCACCTGCAGGCGCTGCTGACCGCCCGGGGCGTCCCCGTGACCGCCAGCGTGGCCGACCCCGGCGTGGTGGACACCGACCTCTACAGACATGTCTTCTGGGGCACCCGGCTCGTCAAGAAGCTCCTGGGCTGGTGGGTTTTCAAGGTAAAGGCCGCGATGCTCGGGGTGTTGCTCTGATCTGCGGGCGGATCTGGCTTTAACCTCGTTGACGCCGCTGTGTTACTGATTCCAGGCTCCGCATCTTTCTCTGTTCATCTGTTGATGGACATTGAGGTTGCTTTCATGTCTCAGCGATTGTAAATAGTGCTGCGATGAACCCTGGGGTGCGCGTGTCTTTTCTGATTATCATTTTCTCCAGGTATATGCCCCAGCAGCGGGATCACAGGATCGTATGATAGCTCTGTTTCTAGTTTTTTGCGAACACTCCATACCGTTTTCCATAATGCCTGTGCAAGTATACATTGCCACCAAAACTGCTGTGAAGGTTGAGTTATAGCTATCTTTTCTAAACATGGCTTTCTGCAGATATATTCCTAGCAGTAAGATTGCAGGGTCCGATGGTGGATGTATTGTTAATGTTTTTTTCTTTAAGGGACCTCCATACTGTTCTGGTAAAGAATCACCTGGTAAAGAATCCACCTGGAATGCGGGAGATCCCTGGGTTAGATCCCTGGATCAGGAAGATCCCGTGGAGAAGGGAAAGGCTACCTATTCCAGTATTCTGGCCTGGAGAATCCCACGGACTGTATATTCATGGGGCCGCAAAGAATCGGACACAGCTGAGCGACTTTCGCTTCATTTCCGTCTGACCGTCTGACCCGTGTGAGGTGTCCCCTCACTGGAGTTTTGATTTGTGTTTCTTTAATAACCGGCGACGTTGAGCATCTTTTCATGTACCCGAGGGCCGTCCATATGTCTTTCTTTGGAGAGATGTCTGTTGGGATCTTCCGTGTGATTTTCTCTTTAGGATAAATTCTCGAGAAGGAGTTTGTTTAGCTAGAGGATGTGCTCTGTGTGTTAGACGCTCAGTCGTGTCTGACTCTCTGTGACCCCATGGACTGTAGCCCGCCAGGCTCCTCTGTCCGTGGGATTCTCCAGGCAGGAATACTGGAGTGGGCTGCCATGCTCTCGTCCAGGGGATCTTCCCCACCCAGGGATCGAACCCAGGTCCCCTGCATTGCAGGTGGATTGTTTATAGTCTGAGCCACCAGGGCGGCCCCTAGCTAAGGGACACAGACATGGAATATGTGGACCCCAACCTCCCACATCGCGTCTGCTGATGTGCGTGTAGAACGGTGTCCCAGCCCATATGCAGTGCGTGTAGGTCTCCACGTTTGTCGCTGTTACCAGTCAGGTCGTGTCTTTGCGGCACAGTCATCTGGCCTCTTGCTGGAATTACATCCGTCCTCGAGCTGTGATCTTTTCCGTGGGAGGCGCTGACTCCCCGAGGGGAGTCGGGTAAATCGCCCACCTCCGCAGTCCCGGTAGGCGCGCAGAATTCATTTCGTCCTCTCTGCAGGATCTCGCACATTAGCGACCGCGATGGTCAGAGCTCTGGAGGGGCGGGGTGGACGCCGACAGTGACCGTGACTGTTGCCGGTTCTCCGCCTGCGGGCTCCCCTCGGTCCGGAATTCAGGGACCACCCACGGAGCTCAGATTCTGGCAAGTGTGAACAAGCACAGGCGACTGTCCCCAGCAAGCGGCCAGCAGCAGCTGTAATCACACGTCCGTCACCGGGACAGCAAAACCCACCTCTTCTGTATCACCCGGTTCCCCTCTCTGGTTCCATTTAAAATCTCATTTCTTCTTGTGAATGAGACGTGGGTGCTGTGCTATGTTGCTCAGCTGTGTCCGACTCTTTGTGACCCCGTGGACTGTAGCCCGCCAGGCTCCTCTGTCCATAAAGATACTGGAGTGGGTTGCCGTGTCCTTCTCCAGGGGATCTTCCCGACCCAGGGATGGAACCCGGGTCTCTCGCACTGCAGGCGGATTCTTTACCGCCGAGCCACCAGGGAAGCCCCAGTCTCTTTGTGTTTACCCTTTTTCAACAACACACTAGCAGTTGCCACGGGCATCTTCTGTCCCCTCTGCAAGGATTCAATCAAGTGCTGCTACAGCTGCAGGCCTTCCGCGTTCCCTGAAAGGGGCTCAGCGTGGGCAGCACACAGGAAAGACTGCTCTGGGAAAGACTGGCAGGACAGGCCTTCAGAGGGCTGGGTATTCTCAGGAGCTCGGTTATTTCATCTCCTCATATCTAGAAAAGCACTGAAAAGTCCTGCATGGTGGTGACCGTTCCCCGTGACGAGCAGAAACCTTTCGTAAAATGATACCTGTTTCATTGCACGCACTCCCCCTTCAACAAAATCACGTATACCCCGACCTTCCCCCTCTTGGCTCTTTGGAGCAGTCTCTTACCCCGACCTTCCCCTCTTGGCTCTTTGGAGCAGTCTCTCAGAGCTATCTCAAGTGCTGTCTGCTGGCCCGCAGTCCTCATTTTGCCTGAAATAAAGCTTAACTGCCACTTCTCACATTGTGCATTTATTTTTTTGAGTTCAGTGCTTCTCGACTGACCAGATTACGTTTCTAAACCACCTATTAGATGATTTTTACAAATAGGGAAAAAACCCATGGTAGCATGAAGAGGTCTCCTTCTGTTTAATCATTTGCTCATATTTCCCTATGTTTAGGTGGTGGTTACGTTTTTACAAGTTCTATCTTGTTGTTGTTCAGTCCCTCAGTCGTGTCTGACTCTGTGACCCCGTGGACCGCAGCGCGCCAGGCGTCCCTGTCCATCACCAACTCCCGGAGCTTGCTCAAACCCATGTCCATCGAGTCGGTGATGCCATCCAACCATCTCATCCTCTGTCGCTCCCTTCTCCTCCTGCCTTCAATCTTTCCCAGCATCAGGGTCTTTTCCAGTGAGTCAGCTCTTTGCATCAGGTGGCCAAAGGATTGGAGTTTCAGCTTCAGCATCAGTCCTTCCAGTGAATATTCAGGACTGATTTCCTTTAGGATGGACTGGTTGGATCTCCTTGCAGTCCAAGGGACTCTCAAGCGTCTTCTGCAACACCACAGTTCAAAAGCAGCAATTTTTTGGTGCTCAGCCTCCTTTGCGGTGCAACTCTCGTTTCCATACATAACTACGGGAAAAAGCATAGCTTTGACTAGAGTATACTATACTATACCTATAATATGCTCTAATATGTTATATGACTATATAAGTATCAGTATACTTACTTGTAAGTGTATATGACTGTACACTTATATGATTATGCTGGTGCTAAGTCACGTCAGTTGTGTCCGACTCTGTGCGACCCCAAAGACGGCAGCTCGTCAGGCTCCCCCCGTCCCTGGGATTCTCCAGGCAAGAACACTGGAGTGGGTTGCCATGTCCTTCTCCAATAGTAATATAATAACATGTATATGACTCTACTATAATCATCTCATCTGAACAAATCTAACAGGAGGGGGAGTTTTTAACTTACTTTAGGGAGCGTCGAGATTTCAGATGCTGCTGTTCTCTGTCTGAAAGTAAGCCATCTTTCATTTTGCCCACCTCTTTCTTGATGCTTGTGATATTGTGGTCTATGATAAATGTATATATTTGGGTTTTGGGATTTTTTTTTATCCCCTTTTCTGCCGCAGCCCTCCTAAAACCCTTGGAATTTCCCAAGTGCTGAGATCCTGAAAGACTCCCCTTGTTATGTAAATGTGTGACCTTTGGGACTTGCCCTAGGGTGGGGGCTGGTTGCCGAGGCAACCAACTGGCCATTAAAGGGTGGGACTTTTCAGTCTTAACCCTCTGACCTCCAGGGAGAGGGGGGCTGCAGATTGAATTCATCACCTATGCCTGATATTTTGGGGCTTCCCCAGGTGGCTCTGCCTGCAGTGCAGGAGACGGGTTCATCCCTGAATCGGGAAGACCCCCTGGAGGAGGGCGTGGCAACCCACTCCAGTGTTCTTGTCTGGAGAATCCCATGGACAGAGGAACCTGGCGGGGCTACAGTGCACGGGGTCACAAAGAGTCAGACACTGCTGAATGCACTCGGCACGCATGCATTCACACACTTAGATTCGTCTCCTGGGGGAGGTCACAGTTTATCACCCTGCACGTGGTATTAAATGTTGAGAGCTGCCCACGTTGAGGTATGTCAGAGCAGATTATTGACCCCTGTCCTTGTGAAGTCCTCCACCCGCACCCATGAAGTGATTCAGATCCTTTCTCTGGGGTGAGAATGCGCGGGTTCTTTCTGGTTTTTTTTGCTGTTCCTGCAGGTTTGGTCTTCCGCAGACCGCCATTTCTCTTTTCTGTTGGGAACATCAAAGGCAGTGGCATTATAAGACTAGAAGGGCCTCCTATGTCAATGCTTCCTGGGAATTCCATTTGGTCTTAGAAGACCGTTTTTCCAGCGCACAGTCTGAGTGCTGAGAATTCAACGTGATTTTGTTTTTCATTCACTCGATAACGTCCGACTCTCTGCGACCCCATGGACGGCAGCATGCCAGGCTTCCCTGTCCTTCACCGACTTGCAGAGACTTCTCAAACTCATGTCCATTTAAAGTCAGTGACGCCATCCAAAAATCTCATCCTCTGTCATCCCCTTCTCCTCTTGCCTTCAATCTTTCCCAGGATCAGGGTCTTTTTGAATGAGACAGTTCTTCCCATCAGGTGGCCAAAGGATTGGAGCTTCAGCTTCAGCATCGGTCCTTCCAAAGAATATTCAGGACTGATTTCCTTTAGGATGGACTGGTTGGATCTCCTTGCAGTCCAAGGGACTCTCAAGGGTCTTCTTCAACACCACGGTTCAAAAGCATCAATTCTTTGGCACTCAACTTTCTTTACAGTCCAACTCTCACATCCATACATTAGGAATAACCATAGCTTTGGCTAGACGGACCTTTGTTGGCAAAGTAATGTCTCTGCTTTTTCATATGCTGTCTAGGTTGGTCATAGCTTTCCTTCCAAGGAGTAAGCGTCTTTTAATTTCATGGCTGCACCCACCATCTGCAGGGATTTTGGGGCCCAAGAGAATAAAGTCTCTCACTGTTTCCAGATGCTTTGCACCTTCTTTACGCACGTTAAGCACTGGAGTATTTAGTCTTTGCCAGCTTGAGTCAACTGCTGGGTGCTT
Source organism: Oreamnos americanus (assembly GCA_009758055.1). Taxonomy (NCBI): domain Eukaryota; kingdom Metazoa; phylum Chordata; class Mammalia; order Artiodactyla; family Bovidae; genus Oreamnos; species Oreamnos americanus. The sequence continues at coordinate 5,489,962 of WJNR01000442.1, forward strand.
GCATCCTGCAGCAGGAAACGGGGTTAGCTGTGTTTTAATGAGCATTTTCTGAAACACCCTGTGGTTCAGCAGTCTCCGTGGGATTACTTGACATCTGAACGTTGCCTTTTTGGAAACGTCTGCTTGTCACGTTTCCCCTTTTGTTTAGGGGGTGTCTGGTTTTGATGTTGTTTGATCACTAAGCCGTGTCCCACTGATCGTGACCCTAAGGAATCGCAGCACGCCAGGCTTCCCTGTCCTTCACTGTCTCCTGGAGTTTGCTCAAACTCGTGTCCAGTGAGTTGGTGATGTTCAGTCTTTCTCTCTCTCTCTTTTTTTTTTAATGAAACTTTATGTATTTATTAAAATGTCGGAGCTGTAAGTTGATTTCCAGAGTGGTGTTAGTTTCAGGAGTACGACAAGGTGAACCGTTTATGAATATGCGTGTGTCCACTCTCTCTTTAGACTGTTGGCCATCTAGATCGTTTCGGAATATCGAGTGGAGTTCCCTGTGCCGCACAGCAGGTCCTTTGTAGTTATCCGTCTTATATGTCCTAGTGTGTGTCTGTCAGTTTCCATCTCCCAATTCATCCCTCGCTCCTTCACCCCCAAGTAACCGTCAGTTTGTTTTCTGTGTCTGCGACTCTATTTTGGTTTTGGAAAAATGTTCATCTGTACCCTTTCTGTATTAAGATCCCACGTATCTGTGATATCGCATGGTGTTCGTCTTTCTCTGTCTGGCTGACCTTACGTATTATAACCATCTCTGCATCGACCTGTGTTGGTGCAAATGGCATGATCGCATTCTTTTCTGTGGCTGATACTCCATGCGTGTGCAGTCACCATATCCTCTTTATCCATTCATCTGCCGGTGGATATCCAGCTTGTTTCCATGGATGTGGCTGTTGGAAACATTCAGTTCAGTTCAGTTCAGTCGCTCAGTCGTGTCCGACTCTCTGCGACCCCATGAATCGCAGCACGCCAGGCCTCCCTGTCCATCACCAACTCCCGGAGTTCACTCAGACTCACATCCATCGAGTCCGTGATGCCATCCAGCCATCTCATCCTCGGTCGTCCCCTTCTCCTCCGGCCCCCAATCCCTCCCAGCATCAGAGTCTTTCCCAATGAGTCAACTCTTTGCATGAGGTGGCCAAAGTATTGGAGTTTCAGCTTCAGCATCAGTCCTTCCAAAGAAATCCCAGGGCTGATCTCATTAGAATGGACTGGTTGGATCTCCTTGCACTCCAAGGGACTCTCAAGAGTCTTCTCCAACACCACAGTTCAAAAGCATCAATTCTTCGGTGCTCAGCCTTCTTCACAGTCCAACTCTCACATCCATACATGACCACTGGGAAGACCATAGCCTTGACTAGACAGACCTTAGTCGGCAAAGTAATGTCTCTGCTTTTCAACATGCTATCTAGGTTGCTCATAAGTTGTTAAATAGTAGGCTTTCTCTTTTGGGTTCACCCCCGTTTGTTTATTCTGACTGCTAATTCGTGTCTTTCACGTATGTTGCTGATATTCTTTTCCCCTGTATTTTCTGTTTCAAGAAGATACAAAGCAGTAATACTGGAGAGTCATAACCAATAATATTAGAACATAGGAGGAAAATATTTTGGGGATGGAGAAACCAAAAAATAGATATGCTAATGTTTATCTGTATCTGTATCTGGAGACACATGCATGAACAGATATATGTACATGGAACGGGGGCTTCGCAGGTGGCACAGTGATAGAAAATCCACCAGCCGATGCAGGAGACTTGGGTTTAATCCCTAAGTTGGGGAGATCCCCTGGAAAAGGAAATGGCAACCCACTCTATTATTCTTGCTTGGAGAATCCCATGGACAGAGGAGCCTGGTGGGCCACAGTCTATGGGGTCACATACAGAGTCAGACTCACCTGAGCACACATGCAACCATATACTATACGAATTACTTCCTTAGAAGCGTGTGTATTTGTATGACTTGTGTGAATCCTCAAAAGGGTGTGCCCTTGATCCCTGGACGGTGGGGGGAGTCTGTAGGACTGACGTGTCTTTGTGCCCCTTGACGTCATTTAGTGACATTCTTTTTAGTCCGTCCCCTACGTACGAACGAGTTCCATTCCAGGAGCACGTCCCTACATCCTATCTGTGAGTCCAACAGAGTTAGCCTGGGTACCCAACTAACCCAATCTGCTGTATAGTTCTGTACTGTCTTAGGTTCATAGTACTTTTCACACAAAGAATACACAAAAAGCAAACACAAGATAAACATTTTCAATCTTATAGTACGGTACCGTGAGAAGGACAGTCGTCCAGGGCAACAGCTGGCACAGAGGGGCTGGCATCGACAGAATCAGGCAAGAGGAGTTAGTGACTGAGCAGGGAGAGGCGGTGGGAGACGGCAGGGCTGAAGAACTGTCAGCAATAGTAGATGAGGGGTGAGCTGCAGTGTTACTCACGCCTGAGGCTGATGGAACGCACCTTCGCATCTTTGGGAGTTTGCAACTTGAGAGTTCGCGTGTAGAGGACTTCCCTGGTACATCACTCTGAAACGTCTATTCTGCACCTTACCAAAAACCGTGGACTTGATTCCAAGTTCAGAGCCAGTTCCCGGAGCACGGCAGTTTTTCCCTTGAAAAAAAAAATGATAGGTTGATAAATTTATGAAGATGAGACGCTTAGTTTTTTAAAAGTAGTTTTCTTTAATTACTGGCCGCGCTGGGTCTTCATTCCTGTGTGGAATTTTCTGCAGCTGCACAGAGCGGGGTAACTCTCCAGTTGAGGTGCTTGAGGGCTTCTCAAGGTGGTGCCTTCTGTTACTGCCGAGCACAGGCTCTGAGACACAGGTTCAGTAGTTGCGGCGGCTTAGTTGCTCTGTGGCACACGGGATCTTCCCAGACCGGGGATGGAACATGAATATCCTGCATTGGCTGGTGGATTCTTTACCACCGAGCCGCCAGGGAAGCCCTTAAACGGTTCTTTCCATGAGCAAATCGAGACCGTTCCATCCATCACTGCCTGCAGCTGGGTGACGTCTCACACACGCCCTCTGCACAGAGCTCTGAAGACAGTTAATGAGGCGTGGAGCAGGCATGTCCCATGATTGTACCAGGAACTCCCCTGCTCCTGACTCTCTTGCTTCCTCAGCCATCCTCTCCAGCCCTAAGTGGAGGAATATGGCAGTAATGATCTGCGCTTGTGTTGAGGGCAGTACGCAGACAGTGTGGTCCTCAGAGCGGAGCTGAAGGCTGAGCTTAGGCCACAAAGGAGGCTGAGCACCGAAGATTTGATAGTTTCAATCTGTGGTGCTGGAGAAGACTCTTGGACTGCAAGGAGATCCAGCCAGTCCATCCTAAAGGAAATCAAGCATGAATGCTCACTCGAGGGACTGATGCTAAAGCTCCAATACTTTGGCCACCTTATGAGAAGAGCCAACTCACTGGAAAAGACCCCGATGCTGGGAAAGATTGAAGGTGGGAGGAGAAGGGGACGACAGAGGATGAGATGGCTGAATGGCACCATCAACTCAATGGACAGGAGATTGAGCAAACTCCAAGAGATGGTGAAGGACAGGGAAGCCTGGCGTGTTGCAGCCCATGAGGTCACAAAGAGTCAGACACAACTGAAGAACAACCCAAGGGTCCAAGGAGCCTGGGTTAGTCTCAGACCATTGGTGATGCAGAAATAGCTCAAGATGGGGGTGATCATACTGTCACTGCCCCCTTCTCATTGGGGTCTCCATCTGAACCCCTGACCCCCTGCTAATGATCTGATAACCCGCTTTCTCGAGTCTCCTCAGGATACCTGGTTACAGCTCCAGTCTGGACACAGGAGAGCCCAAGCTTGTCATTGCCCACTTGCAGTGAGTGGCTTAGATTTTGGGGCTCCATCCTATCCAGGGATGCCACATACTTGATGCCAAGAGTGACGTAGAATCAGATGCTTCCAGCCTCTGGAGCAACCCATGGACCATAGCCTACAGAGCATCCCATGGACCACAGCCCCCAGAGCATCCATGGACCACAGCCCACAGAGCATCCAGGGACCACAGCCCACAGAGCATCCATGGATCA
>WJNR01000442.1:5509390-5519714 GCA_009758055.1 Oreamnos americanus
CCATCATCCATCATCTGTCTCTCCACCCATCCACCCATCCATCCATCTATCTCTCCATCCATCCACCCACCCACCCATCCATCCATCCATCCATCCATCATCTATCCCTCCATCAAACCACCCATCCATCCATCCATCCATCTATCCATCCACCCACCCACCTATCCATCCATCCTCCCATCTATCCATCTACCAATCCATCCATCTATATAGGCATTCATCTATCCATCCATCCATCCATCCATCATCTATCCCTCCATCAAACCACCCACCCATCCATCCTTCCTTCCTTTCACCCATTCATCCATCCATGCTTTCATCAACCCATCCATCTACCCATCCATCCATGTATCCATTCACCCATCCATCCACCCATCCATCCATCCATCTATGTGTCCATTCATCCATGCAACCTTTCATCTATCCATCCTTCATCCATCCATCTGTCTATCTACCCATCTGTCCATCTACCCATCCATCTACCTATGTATCCATTCATCCATATATCCATCCACACATCCATCCATCACTATCTCCATCCAACCACCCATCCATCTATCTGTGTGTTCATTCATCCATCGAACCTTTCATCTATCCATCCTTCATCAATCCATCCATCCGTTTATCCATCTATCTACCCATCCATCCATCTATGTATCCATTCATCCATCCATCCACCCCTCAATCCATCCATCTATCCATGCATAAATCAACCACTGATCTATCCATCCATCCACTCACACATCCATCCATCCATCCTTCCAGCAACCGTGTGTAGAGTAGGGCTACCCAGCCAGGCTCTGAGCAAACACTGGATGGAGCTCACTGTTGAGTGCCACAGAGCTCTTGTCCTACAGGAGCTAGCCATCTAGGGTGGGATGAGTAATAGCCCCAATATATAAATTCCTAATGCCTAGAAACTAGGGATATACTGGATGTGATAAGAGGCACTTTTCATGGGACTGAGCTCTGCAAAAGCAGGTCTGTGTCAAATGCAACCCAGTTGAATCTTCCTCTGTCTTGATACCAACTGAATTTTGAGGGTGTCTATTTCATAAACACCTCTCACCTTGGCTTTTGGGAAATACAACAATAGCAGGTGAACCAGGCTCCCTCCGAGGCTGGAGGGTTTGGGAGGCTGATTGGGGAAGCTTCTCAGAAGACCCACGGGGTGGGTCAGGGAGGTAGTGCCATGCCTGTTTCCCAAGTGGCCTGGTCCTCAGGATGGATCAGGTCTCACAATGGGCGCCGTCATTATGCTTTTTGGTGTCTGTCTTGCTGACCCTTCTTCCATCAACTGATGCTGCTAACACGTGCCCTGTCTATACCCGGGTTTGCCGAGTGGACAGGGAGACCTATGCATTCTGTCTGAGGGACGCTTAGGGGCAAATCCACTCCAGGCGTGGTTTTCCATCCAGGTTCCATAGTCACTAAATGTGTCATTTAAGAAATGAGTTGAAGTTGTGTGTGTGGTGTTGTCTGGGTCCCGCTATCCTAGGGGTTTGTTTAACAAAAGCCACAGAAGTACAAACACTATCCCAGACATAACGATGTCCTGGGTGTGTGCATGTGTGGTAGGGGAGTGTGCATGCGTAGTAAAACGCTTGAGAACTCCCCAGTCTCTGAGGTTCTCTTCAATGAAGCAAACCATGGCACAGGACTATAACTCGCCTTAGCAACCTTTGTTTTTAGGTCTTCCCTGATAGCTCAGTTGGTAAAGAATCCGCCTGCAATGCAGGAGACCCTGGTTTGAATCCTGGGTCGGGAAGATCCCCTGGAGAAGGGATAGGCTACCCACTCCAGTATTCTTAGGCTTCCCTGGTGGCTGAGCTGGTAAAGAATCTGCCTGCGATGTGGGGGTTCCATCTCTGGGTTGGGAAGATCCCCTGGAGAAGGGAAAGTCTACCCACTCCAGTATTCTGGCCTGGAGAATTCCATGGACTGTATAGTCCGTGAGGTCGCAAAGAGTCAGACACGACTGAGCGACTTTCACTTTCAACGAAGCATTTTCTGAGGTTCACTAACTTCTAGCACTCTTTGCTTTTATTACTAACTTACAAATTCTGGTGAAATCAACGACATCTATTTCTTCCCTTTTTTCTTTATAATTCTTAGCCTTCCTCTTAGGAGGTCATGTCGAACTTCCTGTGTTTGACGCCTGCCCTTAATTTTTGACTTTTCTTATTTCGGGTCAGTGTCCTCATTTCTGACACTTGGGTTGCATGTCATAGACACATTCTTATTTGCGTGGTTCCTCTTTACCCACGTGGGTGACTGAAGAGGGTTTTTAAAAATCCCCCAGTGCATAGAATCACAAATAATCATTTTACTGTTGTGAGTTCGGGAATGCATTTACCCAGAACAGGCTTAAATTGTCCTTCAAGGACCCTTCGGGACTTCTGGTCTACCTTGCTGCTAGATGTGTAGATGCGTTGAGAATTTTTATTCAAGGATATCCTGAGGGGAAGGAAACATAAAATGGTCACTTGTGGGCTTCCACAGTGGCTCAGTGGTAAAAATGTGCTGCAGTATGGGAGACCTGAGCTCAATCCCTGGGTCAGGAAGATCCCCTGGAGAAGGGCATGGCAACCCACTCCAGTACTCTTGCCTGGAGAATCCCATGGACAGAGGAGCCTGGTGAGCTGCAGTCCATGGGGTCGCAAGAGTCGAGCACAACGGAGTGACTGAGCACGCAAGGTGTCCTTGGCAAAGGCAAGCAGGCTTAAATGCTCCCTTGTAGCAGAAACCCTGCTTCCTTTCAAAACGCCATCTCTGAAGGGGAGGAAGGAGCAAAAATAGGAAGACTTCCAACAACCTTCATAATAGAAGGAAACAGACCCCTGTTGCTCGGTCGCTTCAGTTATGTCTCTCTGCGACCTGGTGGACTGTAGCCCGCCAGGCTCCTCTGTCCGTGGGATTCTCCAGGCAAGAATACTAGGGTGGGTTGCTATTTCCTCCTCTAGGGGATCTTCCTGACCCAGGGATCGAACCCTCTTCTCCTGCGTTGACAGGCAGGTTGTTTAACATGCTGAGCCACCTGGGAAGCCCAGACCCCGTTGGGTTCTATAATTTCCTGCCAGTCTTTGAAATTCTTTCCGTGCAGGTTTTTTTTACAAGTACCAAAGCAGGATGAAATGCAGCCATCTATTTCCAAGACGGTGAAGGACCTCAGAGGCAGTGCATGAGTGATGATGTGCTGGCCGCAGGGCTGGAGGGAGTTATGAAACTGTCCGCGGTGATTCAGAGAATGCCAGAAGCTGTCAGAAGCATGGTATTTGCTTTCAGGACCTGCCTGGGGAGTTGGGGAAAATGGCAAGTGGTCACGTTAGAGATGCAAAATTATCTCTCGAGGAAAATGACCAGAAGCATCTCCAGGCAGTGCAGGTGGCAACTCTCCACTTGGAAAGTGGTGGCCGGAGCCCCAGTGGCTCACACCAGCGAATGGACATGTCTGAGAGATTCGCACATCTGCAGAGGGATGTCCGGACACGGCCAGGAAACAGGACCAAGTGGCCAGATGCCTGCACTGTGGATTTCTCACAATTTGATTCCTGAATATAAAAAAGTCATTGTTAGTCGCTCAGTCACGTCCGACTCTGTGACCCCACGGACTGCAGCACGCCAGGCTCCTCTGTCTATGGACTGCCCCAGGCAAGAATGCTGGAGTGGGTTGCCATTTCCTCCTCCAGGGGGTCTTCCAGACTCAGGGATCAAACCCAAGTCTCTTATGTCTCCTGCGCTGACAGGAGGGATTTTTTTTCCACTGGCACCACCTGGGAAGCCCAGATGGATAAATAGACATTTCAGATATATAGATGATAGAGACAGATAGAAAGACAAGAAAACAGACAGATAATGACAGATACATAGATAAGAACAACGAAAAATAATAGATGATAAATAGGCAACTCATAGATGATAGATATATACTCAGTAAGTGATAGATACATCATCGAAAGAAAAGCAATATAAAAAAAGTGAAGGTGTTAGTTGGTCAGTTGTGTCTGACTCTTTGCAACCCTGTGGACTGCAGCCCACCAAGCTCCTCCGTCCCTGGGATTCTCCAGGCAAGAACACCAGAGTGGGTTTCCATTTCCTTCTCCAATGCATGAAAGTGAAAAGTGAAAGTGAAGTCGCTCAGTCCTGCCCGACCCCCCACGACTCCATGGACTGTAGCCCACCAGGCTCCTCTGTCCATGGGATTCTCCAGGCAAGAACACTGGACTGGGTTGCCTTTTCCGTCTCCAGGGGATCTTCCTGACCCAGGAATGGAACCCCCATCTCCTGAGCTTCCCAGGTGGCGCTGGTAGAAGGAAGGATGAAAACAGAAAATAAAGATATGTGCTAGATGATGGATAGATAAGAGACCGGTGATGGATATGTAGACAGACAGGCTACGCCTCTTAAGCTAAATCAAGGTTTCTCAGCCTCAGCCCTACTGACGTCCGGGGCTGGACTCTCTGCTGTGGGGCATCCAGGGCACCGTGGGGATGGGGCAGCGTCCCTGGCCACCCCCCACCACATGCCGGGAGCCCCACCACTGTGATAACACCCCAGACGCTGGGTATCTGTGTCCCATTGTCCCCAGACATTGCCACGGTCCCCTGGAGATCAGGGTCCTTTGCGGACCCCAAGGTCCCGGTCCAAAGACTAAACCGTTCGAAGCCGCGTGCAACTAGCTTTTAGAACAGCAAAGCTGGGATGCGCATTAAAATTCCAAGTGAGTTATCCGTGTGTTCCAGACCAGATTTAAAAATAAATAAATAAATAACAGAGCCGCTGAGATCCACCCCAGCCCTTGAGCTCTGTTGTTTACTTCTAAGGCAGAGGTGTCCCCAGCTGCCCTTTCTCAGAGCACTCAAGGGTCTAGGAGGGGGGCGTGCGTCTCAGAACATCCATTCCCCCCGACACCTGCCTGCTTGCACGCCTGGTGTGGGGCCCTTCCGTGAGACGCAGCCTCAGCAGCTGGACAGACCCAGCCCAACGGTGTGGACAGAGACTGAGGACGTTAAGAGGATCCAGGCAAGGGGCCCTGCCAGTGCCAAGAGGCAGTGACACGCTTGCCTTCTCTGGGATCGCGGTGTTGTGGTACCATTTCCAGCTCTGCTCTGGACCTGTGCGGGCAGGAGGGGAGGAGGAAAAGGGAAGGAGACAGAGAGAAGCAGAGAGAGACAGAGAGAAACAGAGAGAGAAACAGAAAGAGATAGAAGCAGAGAGAGAAACAGTTCGTTTCAGTTCAGTTCAGTTGCTCGGTCGTGCCCGACTCTTTGCAACCCCATGGCCTGCAGCACACCAGTCTTCCCTGTCAATTGCCATCTCCCGGAGTTTCCCCAAACGCATGTCCATCGAGTCGGTGGTGCCATCCAACCATCTCATCCTCTGTTGTCCCCTTCTCCTCCTGCCCTCAATCTTTCCCAGCATCTGGGTATTTTACAGTGAGTCGGTTCTTCGCATCAGGTGGCCAGAGTATTGGAGTTTCAGCTTCACCATCAGTCCTTCCAGTGAACACCCAGGACTGATCTCCTTTAGGATGGACTGGTTGGATCTCCTTGCAGTCCAAAGGACTCTCAAGAGCCTTCTCCGACACCACAGTTCAAAAGCATCCATTCTTCGGCGCTCAGCTTTCTTTACAGTCCAACTCTCACATCCGTACGTGACTCCTGGAAAAACCGTAGCCTTGACTAGAAGGACCTTTGTTGAGAGAAGCAGGGAGAGAGGTAAAGATGGATGCGGAACGAGACAGAAGCAGAGGCAGGTGGGTTTCTCTGCAAGGCACCCCATGTAGGTCCAAGCAGACAGACAATCAGCTCATGGTCAGAGACCTGAACTCCCTGAAGAGTTCATTTCAGGCTCATTTCAAGGTCCCTGAAGACCTTCTGGGAATCGCTGTTTTTTAAAAGACAGAGTGAGGCAGAGGGTGCCAGGGTGTGTGGTCACCTGCTGGACCGTCTTCTGATTGGCTGGTGGTGATGTCATTGGGAGCCAGCATCACCCACCTTCTGCTTCCAGCCGTCTGGGGTCCCCGTGCTGGTGGGCGGGGCACACCGTTACCTTCTTCCACCTCCTGGGAGCTTCCGTGTCTGCAATACAGCTCAGAGGACACGGCTCAGAATATTGCCTCCAGCCCTTGAGGAGGAACGGGAGGTCCTTGGCTTTGCTTAATGGCTGAGCTGGTTGCCCTTGGTCTCCGTTGACTCTTTCCCTTTGTTTCTGCTTTTGCTCTCTTCTCTGATTCGCTTTATTCTTTGACATTCGGCGAAGTCCTAGGAGGTGAAAGCTTTCTTCTCAACAACAGGCAGGAGGAGAACATGAGGCAGGGGGTGTTCTGCCCAGGGAAGGACTCACAGAGTCAGCTCATTTACAACATTATTAATAAGAATTGTAGACATTCTAGAAATGAAGCAAAAGCTACCCCACGTCGCCTTTCATTCTCATGCGTGCTCAGCCGCTCAGCTGTGTCTGACTCTTTGTGACCCCGTGGACCGTAGCCTGCCAGGCTCCTCTGTCCATGGGATTCTCCAGGCAAGAAGAGTGGAGCTGGTTTCCATTTCCTTCTCCAGGGGGTCTTCCCCACCCAGGGATCAAACCCACATCTGCTGCGTCTCCTGCATTGCCAGGGGAGTTCTTTACCACTACCGCCACAGGCTTTTTTTCTCTCTCTCTCTCCTCATCATCTGATGAATCTCAAATGTTTTCAGCTTAAAATAATTCTCAAGCCAACTCTAATCCCCATGGAGCAAAAAAGGATAGCAAAAAGACACGAGAACTCAAGCCGGTGAAATTGAAAGTGACTTGGTCGCGTCCTACTCTTTGCAACCCCATGACTATACGGTCCATGAGATTCTCCAGGCCAGAATACTGGAGTGGGTAGCCTTTCTCTTCTCCAGGGGATCTTCTCAACCCAGGTATCGAACCCACGTCCCCTGCAGTGGAAGGCGGATTCCTAACCATTGGGCAACCAGTGAAGCCTCATAAAGGTTTTTGATCTGAGGGAGGAAGAGGATCAGATAGGCTGGGAGGCAAGCAAGCAGGTGACAGAAGAGAGAATTCAAGACGGTACCCTACTTTTTGGAGGAAGAAGCCGGCAGACTCACACTGTTGTGCAGCAGAAAGCAACACAGACGCAACTCCAGAAGCCGAAAGAGACCCAGAAATAGATCCCTCCCCGCCAAGGCCTGCCGACACCTCTATCGTAGCCCCGCATGACCTGTTTCAGATGTCTCGCGCGCAGAATCGTAAGAAAGTCCCCGTGTCTTGTGTAGACATCATCGGCTCCAGCGGGTCCCCAGCACTCACTGACCCCGTGCCATGCCCATCTTTGCCAAGCGTGGAAAAGCAGTCGTCCGTCTCCCCTGACGCTGGACATCTCCTACGACTTTGGACTTCTTGCTGTCTCTTCCTGAAGCCCAGCATTGAAATCAGTCAAAACATACACGGGTTCATCCACCTCACTAGAGCTGATGCAACCCTGGTCCCTTTTCATGGCCGAGTGATATTCCATTGTATATATCGGCCACAGCTTCTTTATCCAGCCCTCGGTCAGTGGACATATACACTGCTTCCATGTCCTTTACGGTTGTTCAGCTGCACAGTCGTGTCCGACTCCTTGCGACTCCACGGACTGCAGCATGCCAGGCTTCCCTGTTCTCCACCATCTCCCGGAGTTTGCTCAAACTCATGTCCGTTGAGCCAGTGAGGCCATCCAGCCATCTCGTCCTCTGTGGCCCCCTTCTCCTTTTGCCCTCCATCTTTCCCAGCATCAGGGTCTTTTTCCAAGTTGTACCTACTGTGAATAGCACTGGGATGGACATTGGGGTGCATGTGTCTTTTTGAATTATGGTTTCCCCAGGGTATATCCCCAGGAGTGGCACTGCTGGGTCATATGGTCATTTTATTACTAGTTTTTGAAGGAATATCTCTACTGTTCTGCATAGAGGTTGTACCAATTTACATTCACACCCAGAGTGTAGGAGGGGGCCCTTTTCTCCACACCCTCTCCAGCACTTATTGTTTGTAGGTTTTTCGATGATGGCTATTCTGACCTTTGTGAGCAGATAGCTCCTTGCAGTTTTGATTTGCATTTCTCGAATAATGAGGGATGCTGAGGGATGATGTGGGGAGTGGAGGAGGGGGATTCAAGAGGGACGGGATTTATGTATGCCTTCAGCAGACTCACGTTGTGCAGCAGAAAGCAATAAAACATTGCAAAGCAATTCTCCTCCAGTTAAAACACACACACACACACACAGAGGCAACCACAACCTTTATTCAGTTGGTTGTTGCAAACTGGTCCCTCTCTGTCTGTCTGTCTCTCTCTCTCTCTTTTTTTTTTTTGCCTCCTCTGAACCTCCCTTTGCTGACCTGGTCTCTCCCTCTCTTTGCAATCAAGTTCTCTGTCTCCTCAGCTATTCATTTCAAATTCCTACCCATTTAATAACAGCTGCACCGGGATCTCCGCCCGTCCCTTGGAAATTAATTTAGTTACCGTCACAGGGAGACTTTGCTTCTGACTTTAAAGTACCCGATGGAGAGGGGGGTGGAGAGGGTTAGCCTGCGGCCAAGGGCACAGCCGCCCGCCGAGCACTCCGAGTGCCCTCCCCCCAACCCCGGCTCCAGGGCTGTGCCACAGACCACATTAGTAATTGATGCTTCGAGCCAGCATCCCCGGGCAGAGATGCCAGCCGGGGCCTTCGGAGATTCTGCAAGTCACCCTGGGTCTGAGTGTTTGTCCGTGTGAAGGATGAACTACGGCACAGAGGAGGAAAAGGAAGAAAGACATGCTTTCCTTGGAATGAGACAGGGGGGTTGTCGATGAGTAGCTGTAGGTGGAAGCTTGCCCGTGTGTGGGTGCCCCGTGCAGCTTTTTCATCTTTTTCTGCCTGCATCACCGGCTTTTCCGCGTCGGCTCTCTTGGCTGCCTGGTCGGGATGTGCTTGCAACGGCGCTTCAGTAGTGTCTGACTCTGTGACCCCATGGACTGTACCTTGCCAGCCTCCTCGGTCCGTGGGATTCTCCAGGGAAACACTGGAGTGGGTTGCCATTTACTTGGGGGAACTCTTAAGATCTCTGTCTCTCTCTGATGTTTCCCTCTCAACCCTGGGGAATAGAGGCTTCTTACATCCTGAGGTCATCTGCGAGATGAAGTTTGAAATGGTTGCTGGTTGGTTGGTCAGTTGCTCAGTCGTGTCCGGCTCTTTGAGGCCCCATGGACTGCAGCACGCCAGGCCTCCCTGTCCTTCACCGTCTCCCGGAGTTTGCTCAAAATCATGTCCATCGAGTCAGTGATGCCGTCCAACCATCTCATCCTCTGCCGCCCTGTTCTCTTTTTGCCTGAAGCCTTGCTCAGCATCAGAGGAATGGTGGCATTTTGGTAAAAGTCAGGGTCCTAGAAAGACCCTGTTGAATGAGACACGACCGTGAGCCAGCCCCAGGAACGTGACAAGCAGTACGTTCCCTGGAGGGCTGAGTGACGCTAAGGGGAGGGAGACCGAGAGGCGTGATGCTAAGGGGAGGGAGACCGAGAGGCAGATTCCGGGGTGGTGCTGTGCAGGAGCCCGGACTGCCGGCAAGCTGTCTGCCAGCCTGCTGCCCTTGCATCAGAAATTGCATCTTGTAAGATGGCGTCATCTTCTAGACCTGGGTTTCTCAGCCTCAGCCCGTCTCTCATCTGTGGCTGGATGGCCCTGGGCTGTGGGTTGTCTGGTGCACTTGGGGTGCGGAGCAGCATCCCTGATCTCCATCCACCACGTGCCGGGGATGACCCCACCCCCACCCCAAGTGTGACAACCAGAAGTGTCTCTGGATGTCGGCATATGTCCCCTGGGGACAAAGTCATCCCTGGGTGAGAACCACAGCTGGAGCTAGAAAGATAGGTGGACAGATAGATGGATGGGTGGGTGGATAGATGGATAGAGGTAGATGGATGGATGGATATAGATAGATGGATTGATGGATAGATGGTTATACATAGACGGATAACTGGATGGATGGGTTAGATAGATGGATGAATGGATAGATGGATATACATAGATGGATGGATGGATTAGGTAGATGGATATAAATAGATGGTTATAGAAGGATGGATTAGATGGATGGATGGGTGGGTGGATGGATATAGATAGATGGATTGATGGATAGATGGTTATAGATGGATGGATGGTTGGATAGATGGGTGGATGGATGGATGGGTAGATGGATATAGAAAGATGGGTTGATGGATAGATGGTTATAGATGGAGGGATAGATTAGGTAGATGGATATAAATAGGTAGATAGATGGATGGATGGGTTAGATGGATGGATGGATGGGTGGGTGGATGGATATA
>WJNR01000442.1:5521416-5535794 GCA_009758055.1 Oreamnos americanus
CTGAAAAAGGAAATTATATATATATTTATGTATATATATTTCCAATATATATAAATTGAAATATATGAATGTATTCCAGTCCTCCCAATACACACACAACTCAGTCACTTTGCTTATTAACAGAAATAACAACAATGCAAATCAACTGTACGTCAATAAAATTTTTTACAAAAATAGTGATTTAAACAGGAGAATTTCTGAAATGATCGCTGATTTTGAATAGAGGCTTCCTTACGCCTTTTTTTTTTTTAAACATTCAAACCTGTCCATTGTTCTTCAGTGTTACCAGTTTACAGGGAAATCAGATGATGTTCTATGTAAAGGAACTTATTTACAAAACAAACAGGCTTGCAGGCACAGAAAACAGCCTCATGGTTAGCAAATGGGAAACCTGGGGGGGAGGAATAGATAAGGAGTTTGGGGTTAACACGCACACACAATTCCATGTAAGATAGATCATTAGCAAGGACCTAGTGTACAGCACAGAGAACCCTGTTCAATATTATGTAACAACGTAAATGGGAACAGAATTTGAAAAAGAATAGATACATATGTAACCGAATGACTTTGCTGTACTCCTGAAACTATTGAAACCTTGTAAACCCACTATGATCTTCACGTGTCAGCTGCTTAATCCCATCCGACTCTGTGTGACCCAGTGGCCTGTAGCCCGCCAGGCTCCTCTGTCCGTGGGATTCTCCAGGCAGGAATACTGGCGTGGGTTGCCACGCCCTCCTCCAGGGGATCTTCTCAAACGGCAGATGGAATCTGCGTCTCCTGCATTGCAGGCAGATTCTTTACCGACTGAGCCCCCCAGGGACGCCAATATCAACCTTACTCCAATATAAAATAAAAACTAAAGAAAAACACTTTTTTTTAAGCTAAAAAAAAAATAAACAAGATGGATAGTGTCTGGTTGTACCCACAGAGTCTTGGGAACTTTTGGACACAAATTGAACAGCCCTGTTCCGGGGGAAATAGAATAAATGCCAACAGCCTCTGGGTCTATGAAGCAGTTTTCTGCCAGGCAGTTCCCAAGAAAAAGGCTTTTATGTCCACAGTGAAATGAGCCAGCCCAGTTATCTCCGAACAGAAATGTCCTGAAATCCTTCATCTGTGTGGATGGTTCCCTTAGAGAGATGAATTTCATATTCTTGTGGAAAAACCGTAATTTTCTGTGCAAGGCAGCCTAAGTTCCAGAGCCTCGGTTTACACCTCAGAGATGAAATGAGAAGCACGGTGACATTCTAGGATATTTACCTGCGAACTTGCCTCTGTGCCCTTCACTGTGGAGGTCCCTGGGGGACGTTTGTTTCTAGGGGTGGAGAGCTTCTCTGACAGCAGACCTCTTTGTGTAATCAACGGGCTTTTGTTCCTGCACGTTACAGGAAAAAGTGTGTAAGCCGGTCCTCAGTAATAGAGAACTGACCCTATTTGAGCTAGAGTAAGCTGGAAAAAATTTACCGCAACGTATATGTTGTCGTCCACTTGCTCACTCATGTCCAACGCTTTGAGACCCCATGGACTGCAGCACGCCAGGCCTCCTGTCCATCACCAACTCCCAGAGTCTACCCAAACTCATGTCCATCGAGTCAGTGATGCCATCCAACCATCTCATGCTCTGTCACCTCCTTCTCCTCTCGCCTTCAATTTTTCCCAGCATCAGGGTCTTTTCCAGTGAGTGAGTTCTTCACATCAGCAGTATTGGAGTTTCAGCCTCAGCATCAGTCCTTCTAATGAACACCCAGGACTGATCTCCTTTAGGATGGACTGGTTGGATCTCCTTGCAGTCCAAGGGACTCTCAAGCATCTTCTCCAGCACCGCAGTTCAAAAGCGTCAATTCTTCGGTGCTCAGCTTTCTTTATAGTCCAGCTCTCACATCCATACATGGCTCCTGGAAAAACCATGGCTTTGACTAGACGGACCTTTGTCGGCAAAGCAAAAACAGAGACGTATGCAAAACCCAGAGAGAAAGACAGGAAGAGCACAGCCTGCGTTTCGCAGAGCTCTTCCTCACTGAGCATCCCTCACTCTTACGTTAAAGGCAGAAAACGGAAAAGGGTTTTTACTCCACGTTCAGTAATCAGATTTGCAAGCTCAGAAATTCCACGTCGGAATAGAAGCAGTTCATCCACTCCGAGCTTGGCACCTCTCAGCCCCCTGGTGTGTGCAGCCCGGGCGGCTGCCCAGCTCTGCTTGCTGACATCTGTCTCATCCCCCACACCCCAGGCTCTTCAACAAAACGTTCATTTTTTTCAAGGTCAGAGTTCTTTCCTCAAAGCAGTGCACAGAGTTCTCCATCTCTGCAGAGCGTGGAGGCTCAACTCTGCTGTGCTGTGCTTAGCCCTTCGGCTGTGCCTGACTCTGCGACCCCTGTGGACTGCAGCCCCCCAGGCTCCTCTGTCTATGGGATTCTCCAGGCAAGGAAACTGGAGCGGGTTGCATTTCCTCCTCCAGGGAATCTTCCCAACTCAGGGATTGAACCCGGGACTCCTACATTGCAGGTGGATTCTTTACCAGCTGAGGAGGCCACAGAGATTCAACTAGAAAATGGCTGGACTCCTGTCCTTCGGTGGAGTCCTTTATCTACTCAGATGCGTCTAAGTGTGCTCACTCGTGTCTGACTCTTTGCAACCCAATGGTCCGTAGCCTGCCAGCCTCCTCTGTCCATGAGATTCTGCAGACAAGAATACTGGAGTGGGTTGCCATTCCTCCTCCAGGGGAATCTTCCCGACCCAGGGACCGAACCTAGCGTCTCCTGATTTGGCAGGCAGATTCTTTACTGCTGAGCCTCCTGGGAATATCTACTCAGCGCTGAGGAGCGAAAAAAAAAGACTCCATGTGGGACTTCCCTGGAAGCCCAGTGGTAAGGACTCGACGCATTCATTTGCCAAGGGCTCCGGTTCAATCCCTGGTCTGGGAAGCAAGATCCCACAAGCCACATGGTACGGCCAATAAATAAATAAATGATATTTTAAAACCCAGCAAACCCAGCAGCACTCCATGTGAGTCCATTGCGTGAGGCGTTCGGAAACCTCAGGACCCCCAGACGTAATGCAAGTTGACAGTTCCAAAGCAGTCAGGACCCAGAAATGAGAAGGGAGTCCCGGAGAGTGAACAGGAGGGAAAGGATGAGGAGGAGACAGACGCAAGCTAGGCAGAAATCACACTGGAAAGAAATACGGAAAAACACCCTACTGCCTCATTTGGCATCTTAAAAAGAAATTCTTTTTTAATTTGTATGTTGGCGTGTATAGCTGATGAGGGCTTCCCTGGGGGCTCAGACAGGAAAGGATCTGCCTGCCATGTGGGAGATGTGGGTTCCGTCCCTGGGTCAGGAAGATCCCCTGGAGAAGCGATAGGCTACCCACTCTAGTATTCTTGGGCTTATTCGTGGGCTTGTCAGGTGGTAAAGAACTTGCTTGCAGTGCAGGAGACGTGGGTTTGATCCCTGGGTGGGGAAGATCCCCTGGAGAAAGAAATGGCAACGCACTCCAGTACTCTGGACTGGAGAATCCCCATGGACAGAGGAGCCTGGTGGGCTACAGCCCACGGGGTCGCAAAGAGTCGGACCCGACTGTGCGAATGAGCACACACGCAGCTGGCGAACACTGTTGTGTTAGTTCCAGATGTGTAGCGAAGCGAGTCAGTCATAGCCCATGCACGTAGGCCCTTGCTGTTTATCTACAATATACCTAGAAGTGTGCGCATTTTCGTCCCAAGCTCCCAACTTATCTTTCCTCCTTTCCCCAATTTGGTTCATCACAAATTTGTTCTCTATGTCTATGAGTCTATTTCTGTTTCATGAATAAGTCCATTTGTATCGTTTTTTTGTTTTTTCAGATTCCCCATATAAGTGGTATCATATGATATTTACCTCTCTCTGTCTGACTTACCTCAATTTGCATGACAACCTCTAGGTCTGTCTGTGATGCCAAAGTTGGCATTTTGTCTCATTCTTTTTCATGGCTCAGTACCATTCCGTTGTATTTATGTCCCACGTCTCGGTTATCCATTCCTCTGCCGATGGACGTCTAGGTGGCTTCCACGTCCTGGCTGGTTGTCAATGCGCTGCAGTGAACTTTGGGCTGCTTGCATCTTTTGGAGGCCACGTTCCTCTCCGGATATATGCCCAGGAGTGGGATTGCCGGGTCATATGCCTCCTCTATTTTTTAATTTTTTAAGGACCTTCTGTGATGTTCTCCACAGGGGCTGCACCCATCTCCATTCCCACCAGAAGTACAGCAGGGTCCCCTTTTCTCCACAGCCCGTCCAGCATTTACTGTTTGTCGACTTCTGGACGATGGCCGTTCTGATTGGTGGCAGTTGACACCTCCCTGTAGCCCTGGTTGGCATGTCTCTTATCATGAGTGATGCTGAGCATCTTTTTGTGTGTCTGTTGTCTGTCTCTGTACTTCTTGTTTGAAGAAACATCTGTTTAAATCTTCGGTCTGTTTGGCGTCTTGCTGGCATTTTCTGGAGAAGGCGATGGCACCCCACTCCAGTACCCTTGCCTGGAAAATCCCATGGACGGAAAAGCCTGGTAGGCTATAGTCTATAGACTTTTCTTCCATGATCCTGCAAACAGAGCTACATTCTTGGCCTTCCTAACGAATTGAGTGGGCTTCCCCGGTGGCTCAGTTGATAAAGAATGTGCCCTGCAATGTAAGAGACCCAGGCTCAATCCCTGGGTCAGGAAGATCCCCTGGAGAAGGGCATGGCAACCCACTCCAGTATTCTTGCCAGGAGAATCCCATGGACCGAGGAGCCTGGTGGGCTACAGTCCATGGGGCTGCAGAGAGTTGGACATGACTGGAGATGTATTTGAAGCTTACTTTTTCTTGCATGTGGAAAAATTTGCAGCGACTTGCCTGGTGGTCCAGTGAATAACACTTCCCCTTGCAATGCAGGGGATGTCGATGCGATCCCAGGTCAGAGAACTAAGATCCTTCATGTTGAGCAGGCAAACAAACAAACAAAAAAAACAGCAAGATTTGCACAAATGTCCATGGAGGGAACGGATCAGCCAAAGCTCAGAGCGTGATGTGTCCTGTCTGGTTGTGAGCCTCTGGCACAGACAGGAATCTCGCAGTCACAAGCAATTAATTCTTGCCGGGAGTGGCCCAAGGTTAATTTTAATGTCCTCCATGGCCTCTTGCCAGATCCGATATGTCTGCCTCCTTCAGGCTCTGCCTTATGGTTCTTGGCAGGACCTGGCTACGTGGAGGCTGGCAGGCTCAGCCCGTTAATCATCCTTGGCAGCCAGGTTCTTGTGGCTGATGGATATGGACCCCCCCCCACCCGCCATTCCCCGGGGAGACCCGAGGATGCTGAGTGAAGCTGACATGTTGTGGTTGCCGTGGGAGCTCAGAAGGCTCTCTTGTGCCCCCATGCTGATGGCAGGAGTTGAGAGACACTCAAGACACACACATTAAAAAAAAAAACAAAAAATAGCATTTGATCTGCAGCAAAGTGGATGGAAAATCCCATGGATGGAGGAGCCTGGTAGGCTGCAGTCTGTGGGGTCGCAAAGAGTCAGACACGACTGAGTGACTTCCCTTTCATTTCTCATTTTCATGCATTGGAGAAGGAAATGGCAACCCACTCCAGTGTTCTTGCCTGGAGAATCCCAGGGACAGGGGAGCCTGGTGGGGTGCCGTCTACGGGGTCGCACAGAGTCGGACACGACTGAAGCGACTTAGCAGCAGCCACAGCAATGTGGGTGGACCTGGAGATTGTCATGCTGAGGGAACTAGGTCAGAGAGAGGAAGACAAACATCGTATCGGTCAGTTAGCTCAGTCCGAGTCCTTGTGACACCGTGGACTGCACCATGCCAGGCCTCCCCATCCATCACCGACTCCCAGAGCTCGTATGACTTATATGCAGAATCTAAAAAGAAATGGTACAAAGGAACTTCTTTACAAACCAGAAACAGACTCACAGACTCAGAGAAAGAACTTATGGTTACTAATGGGGATGGATGGGAGGAAGCATAGTTAGGGAGTCTGGGGTGGACTTGACGTTCTTCAGTGTTGTTCAGATAAGCCGTATCCGACTCCTTGTGACCCCGTGGACTGCAGCACACCAGGCTTTGCTGTCCACCACCAACTCCTGGAGCTTGCTCAAACCCATGTCCATCGAGTCAGTGATGCCATCCAACCTCTCATCCTCTGTCGTCCCTTTCTCCTCCCGCCTTCAATCTTTCCCAGCATCGGGGTCTTTTCTAGTACATCGGCTCTTCACATCAGGTGGCCAAAGGATTGGAGTTTCAGCATCAGTCCTTCCAATTAACACCGAGTACTGATCCCCTTTAGGATGGACTGGTTGGATCTCCTTACTCCAAGGGGCTCTCAAGAGTCTTCTCCAACACCACAGTTCAAAAGCATCAGTTCTTTGGAGCTCAGCCTTCTTCATGGTCCAGCTCTCACATGACTACTGGAAAAACCGTAACTTTGACTAAGACAGACCTTTGTTGGCAAAGTGATATCTCTGCTTTCTAATAATCTGTCTAGATTTGTAATAGCTTTTCTTCCAACAAGCAAGCGTCTTTTGATTTCATGGCTACAGGCACCATCCGTAGTGATTTGGGAGCTCCAAAAAATAAAGCTGTCACTGCTTTCACTGTTTCCGCATCTATTTGCCATGAAGTGATGGGACTGGATGCCACGATCTTAGGTTTTTTAATGTTGAATTTCAAGCCAGCTTTTTCATTCTCCTCTTTCATTATCATGGAGAGGCTCTTTAATTCCTGTTAACTTTCTGCCGTGAGAGTGGTGTACACGATGCGTTGTGCTTTCCTCAGTCGCTCATTTCTGTCTGACTGTTTGCGACACCATGGACTGTAGCCCGCCAGGCTCCTCTGTCCACGGGGTTCTCCAGGCAAGAGTACTGCAGTGGGTTGCCATGCCCTCCTGCGGAGATCTTCCCAACCCAGGGATCGAACCCAGGTCTAGCCACAAGGCAAGTCCAAGGATACTGGAGTCAGTAGCCTTTCCCTTCTCCAGGGGATCTTCCCGACCCAAGAATTGAACAAGGGTCTGCTACATTGCAGGCAGATTCTTTACCAGCTGAGCTGTCAGGGAAGCCCAGTATGTACTCTGCTATATATTAATATAAGATTTATATTCTATACTATTATATATGCATATAATATAGATATTATAGATACTATTATAGATATTATTGATACACTATTTCTACATATACAAATACTAATATATATGATATTATGCATCCTTTTTTTGTCCTTAATGCCATTTGTTACTTACTTTTTAAACAGACTTTGTGTTTTAGAGCTGTTTTTGGTTCACAGCAAATTTGAAGACATCTCCCATGTACAAGGGCCCGCTCTGGTGGCTCAGCTGGTAAAGAATCCGCCTGCAATGCGGGAGACCTGGGTTTGATTCCTGGGCTGGGAAGATCCCCTGGAGAAGGGAAAGGCTACCCTCTCCAGTATTCTGGCCTGGAGAATCCCATGGACTGTGTGATCCATGGGGTCGCAAAGGGTCGGACACGACTGAGCGACTTTCACTTTCAACGAAGCCTACACTGCCTCTTCCATTATAAACACCCTTCACCAAAAGGCTAGATTTGTTATAATTGGTGGTTTTTTAAAAACATTTATTTTTGTCTGTGCTGAGTCCTTGGTGCTGTGCGTGCTGGGCTTTCTGTGGTTGCGGGGGGCGGGGCCTCCCCCTCTGGTTGCGGGGGGCGGGGCGTCCCCTCTGGTTGCGGGGGGCGGGGCCTTCCCTCTGGTTGCGGGGGGCGGGGCCTCCCCTCTGGCTTTGGTGCATGAGCGTCTCATTTTGGTGGCTTCTGTTCTTGAAGACCCGGGCTCTAGAGCTCAGGTCAACAGCTCTGGTGCGCGGGCTCAGCTGCCCCTGTGGCATGTGGGATCTTCCCGGACCAGGGATCGAGCCCGCGTCCCTTCCATTGCAAGGTGGATTCTTAACTAGTGAAGCAGAACAGAAGCTCCTATCAACAGATGATTCTACTTTGGTTCTGCATGTATTAATGATAGCTTACAGTGAATGGTATTGGATTCGTGATCTCCGAAGAAGAAGATTTAGCTTCGGGACCAGGGACCAGACTTGACCACTCAAGGGCTCTTGTGTGGCAGAAGTTTTATTACAGTGAAAAGAGTCAGAGAAAGCTTCTGACAGAGACATCAGAAGGGAGGCAGAGAGTGCCCCCTCCCTAATCTAAGCAAGGGAGCTATATACTTTTTGAATTGATTATATAATAAATCAAAAGCATGTCTCAAGGTTGTAAAGATCTTACTAGACCCAGTCCCACAATTTACATTTTAAGGTAGCAGGATTAGAACTTAACAACAGAAAGATCTTACCAGACCCACTCCAATAATATACATTTTAAGATAACAGGATTAGTCAGGAGGGTCTCAGGAAGGAGAAACTATCCTCAAGCAGGATGCATTGTTGTTATATAATCCCTGCTGCTGCTAAGTCGCTTCAGTCCTGTCCGACTCTGTGCGACCCCATAGATGGCAGCCCCCCAGTCTTCCCCACCCCTGGGACTTTCCAGGCAAGAACACTGGAGTGGGTGGCCATTTCTTTCTCCAATGCATGAAAGTGAAAAGTGAAAGGGAATTCGCTCAGTCGTGTCCGACTCTTAGCAACTCCATGGACTGCAGCCCACCAGGCTCCTCCGTCCATGGGATTTTCCGGGCAAGAGGACTGGAGTGGGGTGCCATTGCCTTCTCCGATATAATCCCTAGTACAGAGTTTAAGCTGAGTTGTTTTGTCGTATAATCATCAGTTAAAGAAGAAAACTTATGTGACTAAGACTAAGGAAGCTCAGTTCAGTTCCGTTGCTCAGTCGTGTCCGACACCTTGTGACCCCATGGACTGCAGCACGCTGGGCCTCCCTGTCCATCACCAACTCCTGGAGTTTGCTCAAACTCATGTCCATCGAGTCGGTGATGCCAAGGAATGTAGGCTAAGGAATGCAGAGAGAAAAACACATTTGTCCTTTCCTCCTCCTTGAGAATTCCAGACCCCTGTCTCTTTTTCAAGATCCTCCTCCTCCCCTCCCTCCTCCTCCCCCTCTTCCTCCCCCCCCCTTTCTCCTCCTCAGGGACTCCAGACTTCTAATCAACCTGCCTAGGAATTGACCCTCTCGTTAGTATGAGACTCTGAGGATGCTGAGTTGTGTCCGCCACCTACCAGCACCCATCAGATGCCTGTTCCATTGTCCACTACACACTCTGGGCAGGGTTCACTGAAGCTGACTGCTTCTTCTCTAATTAGCTCAGTCTCTCTACACACCCGGGAAAATATGATTAACCGGATTCCTGCTTATTAAGTCTCAGTCGTGTTTCCATCTGCCTGCAGTAGAACTGAGCCAGGTTCCATTAATCAGACTTTTGGGTGTTCCCCAGCTCTGCAATTAAGCAGTTCTGGGCAGACTCTTGGTTTTCATTCAACAGATGGCTGGTTGCCTCCCTGGAGAGAGAGATGAGCATAGATTTCAGTTTTGTGTGTGTGTGTGTGTGTGTTTAATTGGAGTACAATCGATTTACAATGTTGCATTAGTTTCTGCTCTAGGGCAAAGTGATTCAGCGATCAGTTCAGTTCAGTCGCTCAGTTGTGTTCTACTCTTTGCGACCCCATGGACTGCAGCATGTCAGGCCTCCCTGTCCATCACCAACTTCCGATCTTGGTCAAACTCCTGTCCATCGAGTGAATGATGCCATCCAACCATCTCGTCCTCTGTTGTCCCCTTTTTCTCCCGCCTTCTATCTTTCCCAGCACCAGGGTCTTTTCCAGTGAGTCAGTTCTTCCCAAAGGATTGCAGTTTCAGCTTCAGTATCAGTCCTTCCAATGAATATTCAGGACTGATCTTTAGCACAGACTGGTTTAAGGGACTCTCAAGAGTGTTCTCCAACACCACAGTTCAAAAGCATCCATTCTTCGGCGCTCAGCTTTCTTTATGGTCCAGCTCTCACGTCCATACATGAGCACTGGAAAAAGCTTGACTAGACAAACTTTTGTTGGCAATGTAAAGTCTCTGCTTTTTCATATGCTGTCTAGGTTGGTGATAGCTTTTCTTCCAAGGAGCAAGCATCTTTTAATTTCATGGCTGCAGTCGCCATCTGCAGTGATTTTGGAGACATCTGGGAGAGCTGGACTATTTTAATAGAAAGTCTTCTTCCCCAGTGATTCAGCCATATGTATACATATACCCCCCACCTCTTGAGCCTCCCTCCCGCCCCACTAGGTCATCACAGAGCACCTACGAAGCTGTGGATGTCACTGCTTTAATTCTCAGGCAGCCTTCTTTGTGCCGTCAAGGTTGTATGGCGAACGTAGCTTGCAATAGCCCCATCTGAAACACCATTTTTAGAAGGAAGCATGGTAGAAGCTATTACTGTTTCTCGCTTCCTTTCCTGGATGGATGGAGGTCTTTCAGACTCTTCCTAGCCTGTGTGGTCATTCCGTCACTAAGTCACGTCCAGCTCTTTTGTGACCCACCAGGCTCCTCTGTCCCTGGGATGCTCCAGGCAGGAACACTGGGGTGGGTTGCCATTTCCTTCTCCAGGGTATCTTCCCCACCCAGGGATCAAACCCGCATCTCCTGCACTAGTAGGCAGATTCTTAACCAGTGAGCCACCTGGGAAGCCCAGCCCCACCCCTGACCATGTGTGCACACTCAGCCACTCAGTCATGTCCAGCTCTTTGCGACCCCATTGTCTGCAGCCTGCCAGGCTCCTCCGACCATGGGATTCTCCAGGCATGAATACTGGAGTGGATAGACATTTCCTTCTCCAGGGGATCTTCCTGACCCAGGAACTGAACCCTCATCTCCTTTTTTGGCAGGCAGATTCTTTACCTGCTGAGCCACCTGTGAAGTGAGAAACAGTTTATTTCCTTGTCCCCTTCTACATAAACATTTATGGACAAAGAGAGTCAGCCAGACACATCTCTTCTCCCTTGCTAACCCTGCCCTTATCCAAGCCTGACGGTTCGCAGTTACTCATTCCAGGGAGCTTTGGATCGCAGATTGCATCCTAACAGCTCAAATCACTGAGCTAATTTTTCCTCTCAGTAACTATCTCTCTCAGTTTTCACTGTCTCCCGGAGTTTGCTCGAACTCATGTCTATTGAATCAGTCACGCCGTCCAACCATCTCATCCTCTGTTGCCCTCTTCTCTGCTTGTCCTCAGTCTTTCCCAGCCTCAGGGTGTTTTCCAATGAGTCCTGGAAAAACCATGAGTGAGCTTGAACGCTCCCTGTGGAGGAAGCCCTTTCTGAAGCAACAACTTTGTGGAGAAGGCCAAATGTTGCCTGCATTCCCATGAGGCTGCCTGAGAAGGAGGTGCCTTGGTGCCGATCGCTGGAGGCTGAGTTGAGCTCGACGAGGTGGTCCATCCCGGTCCTTGTGATCCTTCATTCCGCTGCAGCGAGAGATTGCTACAGCCTAGCCTTTGACTCACTCAAGCTCATCTCCTTCCCCTGTGTCTCCAGGCTCTTTCTTCTTGGAGCCTCAGCCTTGACTGGGAGACTGGAGTTCTGCTGACTGGACTGTGTCTTCATGCCTTTGAGGCCCCAAGGCTGGGGAACTTCCTCACATGTCATGCTTGCTTGTTAAATGGATGGATGGATGGGTGGGTTAGTAGATGAATGCCCGAGTGGATGGATGATGGACCAGTGGATGGATGGTTGGGTGAATCAATGGGTGAATGAATAGATAGATGCGTGGTGAATGGATATGTAGATGGGTGGATGGCGAGTGGACGGATGGGTGGATGGAGGGTTAGATGGATTTGTGGATGGATGTGCAAGTGAATGGATGGTGGATGGATGGATGGATAAATAGATGAATGGATGCTGAGTGGTTGGGTGTGTGGATGACGGCTCATTCCAATGGCACAAGCCTCTCAACTCATTTTCCGAGGTTTTCCTGCCCGAGGTTTTCAGCAGGCTCCATCCACCTTGAATACATAGCTGGCCATGTCACCTTGGCCTTCGGGGCCATTCGTCTGCCTGAATAGCTGTTTGGACTCGTGGAGTCTCTGACTGGCCTCGTTGAGTCCCTTGCTGTCCTTCCAGGTTAACTAACGTTTGGGTCTCGGGGTCTAGCTTGGCCAACAATACCCTGCCCAGCCCTCATTAATGAGGCCGCAGTGCAACCATCTACCACAGCAGCTCAAATACTGACATATTTGGAGCCTTTGATTTTCTTTTGCCCCTCCATGGGTCCCGTGGGCATGGGAAGACTTCAGCCCCATGCAGCCATGTCTGATCTGAGCAGCCATGTCTGGTCTGAGCAACCATGTGTGGTCTGAGCAACCACATCTGATCTGAGCAACCGTGTCTGATCTGAGCAGCCACGTCTGATCTGAGCAGCCACGTCTGATCTGAGCAGCCACGTCTGATCTGAGCAGCCACGTCTGATCTGAGCAGCCATGTCTAGTCTGAGCAACCACGTCTTATCTGAGCAACCATGTCTGATCTAAGCAACAGCATTGTTTTTAAATTTCTCTTCCAACACTTTCCCCCAGCATGTTTTCCTAGCATAGTTTAGGTGGACCCTTTCTCTGACTTCTATTTGAGTTCACTGTCAGAGAGGCACACCCTACTCCTGGAGTGGGGAGCCTTTCCCTTCTCCAGGGGATCTTTCCAACCCAGGGATCGAACCCAGGTCTCCCGCAGTGCAGGCAGATTCTTTACCAGCTGAGCCACCAGGGAAACCCAAGAAGACTCGAGTGGGTAGCCTATCCCTTCTCCAGGAGATCTTCATGACCCAGGAATCAAACCTGGGTCTCCTGCATTGCAGGCGGATTCTTTACCAGCTGAGCTACCAGGGAAGCCTTAGTTCTAAAGCTACTGTTTTAAAATTAGTGCATGGGGCTAGAAGACTGTTTTACCTTCAATGTGGCCGCGCCAGAGATGGCTCATTCCTGTCATTTTTCTCAGAAAGGCAAAGTAACAGAAATAAACATTTCTCTGCCTCTGTTTATTCAGGACAGTCAGTTCCTCCAGAGAGAAACCAGTATCTGTTGAAGGGAACATAAAGGAGAGGAAGAGACCTCATTGTCTTCAATTTCCGTTAATTGATTCCTAAGGAACCACGCTGTAACACACGACAAATGACGGTACGGAGATGAAACCGCACAGAAAACCACGTAGGAGGCTCAAGCCAGACCGATTTGTTTTGAGGCCACTTAGAGGCTGTCTCACAAGGACATGCGGTCATCACTTTTCCTTGCTTTCAGGGCACCAAGGATGCTCCACCGCCCGGAGGGAAGCATCCGTCAGATGACTGTCCTTCTGGGAGGAAGAAAAGAGAAAAAACAGTCCTTTCAGGTCAGCTGAAAAGGCTCTGATGACTCGCCACGGGGATTCAGAACCTATTGGATAATGGTGGTGGGGCTGATGGTGGTGGTGGTGGTGATGGTGATAAGAGGATGAAGGTGATGGCGTTGATGCTGATGCGATACTGGTGATGATGTCGTGTGATAGGGACGATGGTGATGCTGGTGATGAAGGGATGAAGGTGATGGTGCTGATGATACGATACTAGGGATGATGTTGTGTGATAGGGATGATGGTGCTCTTGGGGATGAATGGATCAAGGTGATGAAGGGATGAAGGTGACGGTGCTGATGCTGATACGATACTGGTGATGACGTCCTGTGGTAGCGACCACGATGATGCTGGTGATGATGGGATGAAGGTGATGGTGCCGATGATGACACGATGATGGCGCCGTGAGTGGTGATGGTGTTGCTGGTGACTTGATAATGATGACAGTGTGACGATGTTGGTGACGGTGATAACAGGATGAAGATGATCCTGTCGCTCACACAGTAATGGCCCCGACATCCACATGATGTTGGTGATGATGATGCTTTTGCGAATAAGCTATGAGGCTCAGAACATCAGATCAGACACACTTTAGTTTGGGGTATCATGAAGGATCTCCTTTTTCATGGCCTTATTTAACATGACTTAAGGCATTCTTTGGCATTGCCTTTCTTTGGGATTGGAATGAAAACTGACCTTTTCCAGTCCTGTGGCCACTGCTGAGTTTTCCAAATTTGCTGGCATATTGAGTGCAGCACTTTCACAGCATCATCTTTGAGGATTTGCTCAACTGGAATCCCATCACCTCCAGTAGCTTTGTTCATAGTGATGCTTTCTAAGGCCCACTTGACTTCACATTCCAGGATGTCTGGCTCTAGATGAGTGATCACACCATCATGATTATCTGGGTTGTGAAGATCTTTTTTGTACAGTTCTTCTGCGTATTCCTGCCACATCTTCTTAATATCTTCTGCTTCTGTTAGGTCCATACCATTTCTGTCCTTTATCGAGCCCATCTTTGCATGAAATGTTCCCTTGGTGTCTCTAA
>WJNR01000442.1:5535894-5548930 GCA_009758055.1 Oreamnos americanus
ATGGTCTAGTGGTTTTCCCTACTTTCTTCAATTTAAGTCTGAATTTGGCAATAAGGAGTTCATGACCTGAGCCACAGTCAGCTCCTGGTCTTGTTTTTGTGACGGTATAGAGCTTCTCCATGTTTGGCTGCAAAGAGTATAATCAATCTAACTTAGGTGTTGACCATCTGGTGAGCGCTGAAGAATTGATGCTTTTGAACTGTGGTGTTGGAGAAGACGCTTGAGAGTCCCTTGGACTGCAAGGAGATCCAACCAGTCCATTCTGAAGGAGATCAGTCCTGGGTGTTCATTGAAAGGACTGATGCTAAAGCTGAAACTCCAGTCCTTTGGCCACCTCATGCGAAGAGTTGACTCATTGGAAAAGACCCTGATGCTGGGAGGGATTGGGGGCAGGAGGAGAAGGGGACGACCGAGGGTGAGATGGCTGGATGGCATCACGGATTCGATGCACGTGAGTCTGAGTGAACTCCGGGGTTTGGTGACGGACAGGGAGGCTGGGCGTGCTGCGATTCATGGGGTCGCAAAGAGTCGGACACGACTGAGCGACTGAACGGAACTGAACTGTATATATACATATATATGTATACATACATATACTGTGTGCACACGTATGCATACATGTATCCACACATACACATGTATGCTGTATATGCACGTGAACATGTCCGTGTATACACACATACACGTATATACACAGACACTGTGCACACATATACAGGTACTGCATGTATACACGCATATATATGTCCACCTACATACACTGTATACACACACACACACATATACATTGTATGCACACATATACATGGGCACACTGTCTACACACATATATACCCACGCACATTCTGTTCAATCGTTTTCTCTGGAGAACCCTAATATATCGTTGCAACATGAATATTGAAATAAAACATCTCCCACGCACAATCTCATTGCCCCGCCATTCTGAGTCTTTTCTTTAGTAATTATGATGTGCAAATGTGTTTGTAATTATAGTGTTCTAATATTTAATTTGATATTCATTCATGAAAATTTTACGTACGGCTTTCCCCATTAGTTGCGCTGGCAGCCTCGCGTTTCATCAAACGCAACGTGCTCTGTATCCAGCCTCCTGTAAAACTGTGCTCGCCATCTTTGTGCTTTCCTCCTCCTCCTAATAGTATTATTTGCTCAGAAGAAACCCTATCAACAGGACTTGTTGGTCACACGGTATGGACATTTTGCATTTTGTTGACACCAACTGTCTTTGTCCCTTTCTTTTCCGCTCCGAAAAATCAAGCTATGCCTTTGAAAGTGGAGTTGCTCCATTAAATTACAAGTGTTAGGCGCTCAGTCATTTCTGAGTCTTTGCGAGTCCATGGACCGTAGCCCACCAGGCTCCTCTGTCTATGGGATTGTCCAGGCAAAAACACTGGAGTGGGTAGCTATTCGCTTCTCCAGGGGATCTTTCCCAAGCCGGATCTCCCGCATTGTATGCAGATTCTTTACTATCTGAGCCACCAGGGAAGCCCCTTAAATTACAAGGCACCAGTTAAATTTGATTGTTTTAGTTTTTATATTTTATTTTTTAAAAGAAACATTTGTTTGTTTATTTGGCTGTGCTGGTGTTATTGTAGCACACGGAATCTTTAGTTGCAGCGTGCGGGACACAGCTCCCCGACCGGGAATCAAGCTCGCGCTCCCTTCATGGGAAGCGTGGAATCAACCATGGGACTACCAGGGAAGTCCCTGAGCTTTTTGAATAAATAACAGAGTTTTAAGTGTAAGTACATATCAAATATGGCATAATAAACAATACACAGGAGCCTCATATACACACATCCCATGGAGTATTTGAGACAAGTAGTGTATTGGGTGGGTTTCTGCGGAGGCTTGGACGGTAAAGAATCTGGCTGCCACTGCAGGACACCCGGGTTCAATCCCTGAATCAGGAAGATTCCCCTTCTCCAGTTCATTTAGTTACAAGTATGTCCCGTGCAATATTTGAGATAGGTAATTTATGAAGTATGTCTCATGTGACCTTTGAGACAAAGAATTAATTTACTGTTGGAGTATCCCATACAATATTTGAGACAAGTAGTTTATTTAGTCTAAGTCCATCTCATGCAATATTTGAGCCATTTAAATAGTTAAGTTAGTATAAGCATGTCCCATGTAATATTTGAGACAAGTAGTTTATTTAGTATAAGTGGATCCCATACAATATTTCAGACAAGTAGTTTATTTAGTAAAAGTATGTCCCGTGCTATGGTTGTGACTTACTTATGCCAAAGAATATTGTTTGTTTGTTTTAATCTGAAACTCAAATGTGACTATGAGTCCTGTGTGTCGATTTGCTAAAGCCGGCAACCCTGTTTGAAACATTTGTCTAAGACCTAGAACCAGGCTGATGAAGCTATTACAATCAGAATATCCCTTACTGTTCAGCACTTTGCAATCTGACCTTTGATGGGATCATTCATTTCAGTTCAGTTCAGTTCAGTTCAGTCGCTCAGCCGTGTCCGACTCTTTGAGACCCCGTGAATCGCAGCACGCCAGGCCTCCCTGTCCATCACCAAATCCCGGAGTTCACTCAGACTCACGTCCATCGAGTCCGTGATGCCATCCAGCCGACGACCGAGGATGGGATCATTGGAGTGAGTGAACTCAAGTGCTAGCATTTTTTGAGCGCCACTGAGAACCCCTTGAGGAAGCATAGACCAGTAACTCGGGAACATATATTGTGTGTGGGTGTGTATCAAGCTAAGAAAGAGCCGACCAAGACTGCTTAGCTTAAAGGAAAGAAGTATAGCTATATTTAACATGGAGAACCAGCAAGGACCTGCTGGACAGCACAGGGAACTCTGCTCAATCCTCTGTAATAACCTTATGGTTCCCAGGGGGAAGGATGGGGGAAAGGATAGTCAGGGAGTGCGGGATGGACATGGACACACTGCTGTATTTAATGTGGAGAAACAACAACGAGCTGCTGCCCAGCACAGGGAACTCTGCTCCATGTCAGGTGGCAGCCTGGATGGGAGGGGAGTCTGGGGGAGAATGGGTGCTTGTAAGTCCAACTAGATTCCTATATCTGCTTCTGTGTTCAGCCTCTTGTGTTCTCATCCACCATATAGCTGCTGGAAAACTCCCCTGGACTCTTGTAAGAGAGTATAGGTGAGAAAGACACATATCCTCTTAGTATTATTCAGTTCAGTTCAGTTCAGTCGCTCAGTCGTGTCCGTCTCTCTGTGACCCCGTGAACCGCAGCACGCCAGGCCTCCCTGTCCATCACCAACTCCCAGAGTCTACGCAAACCTGTGTCCATCGAGTCGATGATGCCATCCAGCCATCTCATCCTCTGTCGCCCCCTTCTCTTCCTGCCCCCAATCCCTCCCAGCGTCAGGGTCTTTTCCAGTGAGTCAGCTCTTTGCATCAGGAGGCCAGAGTACTGGAGGGAGAATGTCTCACTAGACATGAAAACCTTTGTCTTCTGTTTCGGGAGATATCAGAGGACAGGTGAAAAATGTGGCTCAAGTCTGACCAGTTCGCCGACTATTCTCTGAAGGAACCGGGGTCTCAGGGTTCTGTGTGTTCATGCTGCCTTCGAGATCCTAGCGGGACGCTCTGTTATCCCATCAGTCTTGAGATGCTTGTAGCGAGAGTCTTTACAAATACGTGCACCCAGCATTTTTCAGGGTGTTTCAGCAGGAATGTTGGGTCAAGAGAGTTAGCCTTCCATGTTACCAGAAATAGCAAGCGTATTAAACGATGCAGCATGACAGGCTAAGAAGAGAAGAAGAAAATCGGAATTAAGGATTTAAGTTATGTAACAGAAGGAAGCTTTCACGGGTATGTAACAAAGTCCATACCCGTAAAACAGAAACAACATTTCAAACGATCAATTCCATCTTGCTATGTTGCACATATATGCATTAATATCCAGTCCTTGTCTTAGCTTTCTGACTTACTTCAGTCTTCATAATACAGTTCATTTGCAGAGTGGAGATCCAGATTTGTGGGCCCAGTGGGAGGAGGAGAATGTGAAAGTGAAACTCACTCAGTCATGTCCCACTCTTTGCAACCCCGTGGACTATACGGTCCTTGGAATTCTCCAGACCAGAAAACTGGGGTGGGTAGCCTATCCCTTCTCCAGGGGATCTTCCTGACCCAGGAATCGAACCAGAGTCTCCTGCATTGCAGGCGGATTCTTTACCAGCTGAGCTACGGGACAGAAGGAGAGAGAGGCATGGATATATATACACGGCTGTACATAAGAACAGATGCCGGTGGGCGTCTGCTCTGTGACTCAGGGAACTCAAACCAGTGATCTGAGACAACCTAGAGCGCTGGGATGGGGAAGGAGTGGGAGGTGGGAGGGAGGTTCAAAAGGGAGGGTAACATGTGTATATTTATGGCTGATTCGTGCTGGTGCGTGGTAGAGACCAACACGGTATTGTAAAGCCATTATCCTGCAGTGAAAAATAGATAAATCAACTATTAGCTCAGAAAGAAAAAAGAAATTCCAAGTGGTATAAATAGGTCAGCCATATTCGGGGCCATACTCTCATGAAGACAACATTTGAAAACAAAAATATTTGCAAAGAAATGCGATCGTCCAACTGGAATTTTTTTTATTTTTTGGTTGGTTGGTTGTTTTTTTTTTTTTTTCCTACTGTTCAATATTGTATTGGTTTTGCCATACATCAGCGTGAATCCACCACGGGTATACACGTGTTCCCCATCCTGAATCCCCCTCTCCCTGGAATGTTTTTACTGAAATGCAGCTGATGGTCAAGGCTGAGCCAAGGTCCGCTGTGGAGCAAAGCCTTTCCGTTGTACACACGTCTATGCTGCTGCTGCTGCTGCTAAGTCGCTTCAGTTGTGTCCGACTCTGTGCAGCCCCATAGACAGCAGCCCACTAGGCTCCCCCATCCCTGGGATTCTCCAGGCAAGAACACTGGAGTGGGTTTCCATTTCCTTCTCCAATGCGTGAAAGTGAAAAGTGAAAAGGAAGTCGCTCAGTCGTGTCCCACTCTTTGCGATCCCATGGACTGCACCCCACCAGGCTCCTCCGTCCATGGGACTTTCCAGGCAAGAGTACTGGAGTGGGGTGCTTTAAAAAATATTGCTTCCCATGCTGGTTTATGCCAGGATATTGAGTCTAGCTCCCTGAGCTCTGCAGTAGGACCTTGGTGTTTTATCCATCCTGTATATAACTGTTGGCACCAGCTAACTCCAAACTCCCATCCATGCTTCCTCACTGCTCAGTCCTCTGGCAACCAGAAATCCATTCTCTGCGCCTGTGAATCGATTTCTGTTCATGCGTGTGCTCACTCATGTCTGACTCTTTGAGACCCCCGGGCTGTATCCCACCCAGCTCCTCTGTCTGTGGAATTCTTCAGGCAAGAAGACTGCAGTGGTTGGTCATTTCTTTCTCTAGCGGATCTTCCTAACGCAGGGATCCATCCTGGGTCTCTTGCATTGTGTAGGTAACTTTATTTATACCGTATTTTTAGATTTTGCAAGTAAGGGATATCATGTGGTATTAGCCTTTCTCTGTCTGATTTACTTCAGTTAGTAAGATCATGTCTGTGCCTTCCCTGGTGGCTCAGTGGTAAAGCATCTGCCTGAAATGTAGGAGACGCAGGTTCGACCCCTGGGTCGGGAAGATCCCCTGGAGAAGGACATGGCCACCCACTCCAGTATTCTTCCCTGGAGAATTCCATGAACAGAGGAGCCTGGTGGGCTACAGTCCATGCGTTTGCAAAGTGGGGCTGCTGCTGCTGCTGCTAAGTCCCTTCAGTCGTGTCTGACTCTGTGTGGCCCCATAGACGGCAGCCCACCAGGCTCCGCCATCCCTGGGATTCTCCAGGCAAGAACTCTGGAGTGGGTTGCCATGTCCTTCTCCAATGCATGAAGTAAAAAGTGAAAGGGAAGTCGCTCAGTCTTGACCTACTCTTAGCGACCCCATGGACTGCAGCCCACCAGGCTCCCCGGTCCATGGGATTTTCCAGGCAAGAACACTGGAGTGGGGTGCCATTTCCTTCTTCAATGCATGAAAGTGAAAAGTGAAAGTGAAGTCGCTGAGTTGTGTCCGACTCTTCACAACCTCATGGACTGCAGCCTACCAGGCTCCTCTGCCCATGGGATTTTCCAGGCAAGAGTGCTGCAGTGGGGTGCCATTGCCTTCTCCAAAAGCGGGGTTGCAAAGAGTCAAACGTGATAGAGTGCGTAATGCTTTCGCTTTCAAGATCGTCGCTAGGTCCATCCACGTAGCTACAAATGGCACTGTTCCAGCATTCCTCGTGGCTGAGTAATATTCCACAGTGTGTAGATAGCACGTCTTCTTTATCTTTTCATCCGTCGATGAACACTTAGGTTGCTTCCATATCTCAGCTGTTGTGAACAGCGCTGCTGGGACCACTGGGGTGCATGTATCTTTATGAATTGTGGTTTTCTCTAGGAATATGCCCAGGAGTGGGATTACTGGGTCATATGTTAGCTCCATTTTTGTTTTCTGAGGAACCACGATACGGCTATCCACAGTGGCTGCACCAACCTACCTCCCCACCAACAGCGTCGGGGAGTCTTCCGTCACTATTCTATAAACGTTGGTCACTCTGTTTTGTAGACGAGTTCATCTGCACCCTTTTTTGAGGATTCTACAGAAGCGCAATGTCATGCATCGGTCACTCTTTCTCTGATTGACTTGGTGTGATACTGCCCACGTCCGTCCACGCAGTGTGCCTTTGGCTCGTTCTTTCTGATGACTGAGCAATATTCCATTGTATTATACCACCTCTTCTTTATCCGTTCATTTGTCACAGGCCATTTACATCGTTTCTGAGTCTTGGCTATTGTCAATAGTTCTGCTGTCAACTTTGGGCTGCATGTATATTTTTGAAGGATAGTTTCCAACCAGGATAGTTTTTTGGAGAAGGCAATGGCACCCCACTCCAGTACTCTTGCCTGGAAAATCCCATGGATGGAGGAGCCTGGTGGGCTGCAGTCCATGGGGTCGCTAAGAGTCTGAAACAACTAACTGACTTCACTTTCACTTTTCACTCTCATGCATTGGAGAAGGAAATGGCAACCCACGCCAGTGTTCTTGCCTGGAGATTCCCGGGGACACGGGAGCCTGGTGGGCTGCCGTCTATGGGGTCGCACAGAGTCGGACACGACTAAAGCGACTTCGCAGCAGCAGTAGCAGATATCTTTTTGGAAGAAGAAGATTTAAACTCATCACCGTTTCAGAACTTTGTGGGTATGGCAAAAAGTACTCTTGGAGTGGGGTGGGGTGAGGGGACTGACCTATTTTTAGAATGAGTTTACTTTTAAAATGACGAATTCAGCATTCGATTGAGAAGTGGATAAAGAGAAGCATCCATCGCAAGAAAGTAATAAATGAAACTTTTCAGTTACCGACGGAGGAATTAAATAACTGAGATCATGGATCTGTTATCGAAAGTGAAGTGAAAGTGTTAGTCACGTCCAACTCTTTGCGACCCAGTGGACTATAGAGTCCATGGAATTCTCCAGGCAAGAACACTGCAGTGGGTAGCCATTGCCTTCTCCAGCAGATCTTCCAAACCCAGGGATTGAACCCAGGTCTCCCACATTGCAGGCAGATTCTTTACCAGCTGAGCCACCAGGGAAGCCAAAGAATACTGGAGTGGGGAGCCTTTCCCTTCTCCGGCGGATCTTCCCAACCCAGGAATCGAACCGGGGTCTCCTGCATCGCAGCCAGATTCTTTACCATCAGAGCCAGGTAGACTGCTAGAAAGCGTATGAAAAAGAGCATTAAAGTGCACATACCCCAAGTCAACCCCCAATCAACCCCAAAACAGTACCCGCATCACAAAAATCAGTCTGACTGACAGAGGTTTCTACAAATATTTTTGAAAAATAGAATGAAAAGGGATTCTTCTAGGGAAAATAGGCATTAGCACAGCTGGAAAAACAAAATAAGCGTCCGTATATCAGCTTTAAGGAAGAAGTTGAATAAGAGCTATCGGCATAAAAGCGTTCAAGGTCACAGAATTCCGAACCAAGTTCTGGGAAACCCGCGAGTCATTCTCAAAGTATTTATATTATCCAGAGACCGCGTTGAGGAGGAATGCTTCCACGTAATTCTGTGAGAGACATCTCAGAATCATTCTGAAATTTGATTTTTAAAGCACACTGAGATCTATACGCTGTCGTGTGAAATACACAGCGAGTGGGCGGCTGCTCTGCAGCTCAGAGAGCTCAGCTCGGGGCTCTGTGACGACCCAGAGGGCTGGGCGGGGGGCAGGGAGGCTCCAGAGGGCCGGGATCTATGTAGACACATGGCTGATTCACGCTGCTGTGCAGCAGACGCTGATAGCATTGTAAAGCAGGTATACCCCAGCACAAATTTATCTTTAAATTTAAAAAAAAGAAAGAAACAAGTAGTACAAGGCAAGGAGAGCCCAAAGTGATATGAATATGATGGCAAATGACATAAAAATCAGTGCAGCAGATAGCAGTGTTCACTACATCAGAAGAAGAACATACACGGAAAGGTGAGGTTAACGTGAGGCGCTGCGGTGCTGCGCTAAGCCGTTTCAGCCGTGTCCGACTCCCTGCGACCACATGGACTGCAGTTCACAGGCTCCTCTGTCCACGGGATTCTCCAGACAAGAACACTGGAGTGGGCTGCCCTGGCCCTCCCCCAGGGGATTGTCACGACTTAGGGATCAAATCCGGGTCTCCTGCACTGCAGGCAGCTTCTTTACCATCTGAGCCACCTGCGAAAGCTATTTATAACCTTTATAAAGAAAGCTGAGTGCCAAAGAATTTATACTTTTTAACTATGGTGCTAGAGAAGACTCTTGAGCGTCCCATGCACAGCAAAGAGATCAAACCAGACCATCCTAAAGGAAATTAAGCCTGAATATTCACTGGAAGGACTGATGCTGAAGCTGCAGCTCCAATACTTGGGCCACCTGAGGTGAAGAACCAAGTCCTTGGAAAAGACCCTGATGCTGGGAAAGACTGAAGGCGGGAGGAGAAGGGGACGACAGAGGATGAGATGGTCGGATGGCATCACCGACTCGATGGACATGAGTTTGAGCAAGCTCCGGGAGACGGTGAAGGACGGGGAAGCCTGGCGTGCTGTGGTCCATGGGGTCGCAAAGAATCAGACACAACTCAGTGACTGAACAACAAATTTTCTCAATGGACACATTTTCTTATTAATTTCAAGTGAAACCCGTAGACTGCTCGGCATATCCAAGAACTGCTCAGCCTGCGGGGACTAAACCGCTTTCACACACTTTTCAGGGCTCTTGTGTTAAATAAGACCCTGGAAGTAATAAGGTCCATCTCCCCGCCACCACTTAACCCAGAGACGGAAATCCCCATTGCACAGAAATAATGAGAGGCGGCCGTGCAAACAGGTATGTGTCTGGACATGTAACCAACGCCCCGCTCTTCTTGGTCTGTGTTATTTCCTTTGTGTTTTTTCCTTTGGGGGGGGGTAGATTTTGCATCTCATCATGATTGACACAACAGTGGGGGAGCAATGTGAATCAAGGCGTTCTCTGCGCTAGATGGAGAGAAAATTGTATATTCCGTGACATGTGCCGTCAGGCCCGTACTATTTCCACTGAGCCCGTGGCTAATTATTGTCTGCCATGAACATTTGGGTTAATTTATGCACGCCTATCCCTCATCTCCCAGAAGCGAAAAAAGAAAAAGAAAATAGAGCGTAACACCGGGGCTGCAGAAACCCGTAATTTTAGCTGTCGGTCGATGCCTCCCTGATGAGACAGAGCCTTTGCGAGTTGAGTCTCATCATCCACGCCAAGTGTGGAGGTCGGAGACAAAGCATTTGGCTCTGAGTTTGTTCTCCACGCCCGGCCGGACACGTGCGTGCAGGAGTCGCGATGTTTGTTGCTAGGGGTGTTGGTTTCCCCAAGGTGGTACCCACGGCACATCTCCAAGGAAACTTACCCTATTTTTTGTTCTATAAATAAACTCTCTTTCTTTGCATCTATAATCTTAAAATATGAGGCTTGTCTTAATATCATCTTAAAATATGAGGCTTTATGAGGCTTGTCTCCTAAACGTAATTCTTGGCTGTGTTTTAGCCGCTGTTGCTTCCTTGGTGATTTTTTTTTTTTTTTTTGGTGGCCGGGGGGAGGATTAGATTAGATTTGCTCAATCAGACATTGCTGGTTTCACCCATCCACCGCTGGCTCTTGTCTGGAAGGTTCAGATCCTAACTTCATCCCTGGCCACTATCGGAAAGAAATGTCCATTTCCTCATTTGCTCACTAACCTGGGTAAAGCTGGTCTTGGCGTGTGTCCAGTGAGCTTTGCGGAAGGAAGGCATTTTCCACATCGCTTCCTTTGGATGGAAATGAAGATGCGTGAAGATCACTGAGAACCAAGGCTAACTTGTTAAAAGAGAGAAGACCTCTGATGAGGCCAGCAAACGTGTGATCTCATCCAGCAGAGATACTTGTGGGTAATAACAAACGTCTGTCTAGTCAAAGCTGTGGTTTTCCCAGTAGTCATGTATGGATGTGAGAGTTGGACCATAAAGAGTAGTAGGTGCTGAAGAATGGATGCTTTTGAACTGTGATGTTGGAGAAGACTCTTGAGAGTCCCTTGCACTGCAGGGAGATCCAACCAGTCCATCCTAAAGGAAATCAGTCCTGAATATTCACTGGAAGGACTGATGCTCAAGCTGAAGCTCCGATCCTTTGGCGCTTGATTCAAAGAGCTAACTAATTGGAAAAGACCTTGAGGCTGAAAAAGATTGAAGGCGGGAGGAGAAGGGAAGGACAGAGGGTGAGACGGTTGGATGGCATCACTGACTCGATGGACATGAGTCTGAGTAAAGTCTGGGAGATGGTGAAGAACAGGGAAAGCCTGGTGGGCTGCAGTCACTGGGGTCTCAGAGTCAGACACGACTGAGCAAGTGAACAAAAGCAACATCACTGTACATGTAATTACCAGAAAAAAAAGAACTCTGGTCACTCTGCATTTTTATTTTTACATTTTATTGGGCTATAGATGATTTGCAATGTGTTAGTTTCAATGTGTTGGTTTCAGCAAAGCGATTCACTGAGACATACATCTATTCTTTTTCGGATCCTTTTCTCATATATGTTGTCACAGCATATTGAGTAGAGATCCCTGTGATATATAGTAGTTCCTTGTTGATCATCTAATTTATGCGTAGTGGTGCGTATCTGGGCTTCCCTGGGGGTGCAGATCGTTAAGGACCCGTCTGCAGTGCGGGAGAGCCGGGTTCAGTCCCTGCGTCGGGAAGATCTCCTGGAGGAGGAGGGCATGGCAACCCTCTCCAGCACCCTTGCTTGGAGAGTCCGCATGCGCAGAGGAGCCTGGCAGGCTACAGTCCACGGGGGTCTCGGGGTTGGACACGACTGAGCACGTAAGCACAGTGAGTATGTTTTAATCACAAACTGCTCATTTTCCCTCCTCTGCCCCTTCCCCTTTGGTAACCTCAAGTTTGTTTTCTCTGTGAGTCTGTTTCTGTTTCATAAATAAGTTCATTGGTATAATTTAAAAATTTTTCTTTATTGGAGTATAGCTGTTTTACAATGCTCTGTGAGTTTCTGCGGTACAACAAATTAAATCCACTATGTGGACACATTGACCCCCCTCCCTTTTGGATTCCCTTCCCATGTAGATCATTCATTAGCATCCTTTTCTCAAATTAGATTCCACGCATCAGTGACATCACATGGTGTGTTTCCTTCTCTCTGTGACTGACTTCATTTAGTATGACCGTTTCTAGGTCCAACCATGTTGCTGCCAGAGGCATGGTTTCATTCTTTTCCGTGGCTGCGTAGCATTCCACTGTGTGAATGTACCACACCTTCTTTCTCCGTTGCTCTGCTGATGGACCTGTAGGTTGCTTCCGTGTCCGGGCTGTTGTAAACAGCACTGCTCTGAACACTGAGGGTGCATGTATCTTCCCGGCTCCTGTCTTTCTCTGGGTGGGTGTACGCCCGGGGGTGGGATTGCAGAGTCACATCGTAGTCCTGTTTTTAGTTTCTGAAGGAA
The DNA here is from genome assembly GCA_009758055.1 of Oreamnos americanus. NCBI lineage: Eukaryota > Metazoa > Chordata > Mammalia > Artiodactyla > Bovidae > Oreamnos > Oreamnos americanus. Next base: position 5,547,931 of record WJNR01000442.1, read on the forward strand.
TCTCCAGACCGTTCTCCATAACGGTGTCCCGATTTCCGATCCCACCAACAGTGTAGGAGCGTTCCCTTTCCTCCGCACCCTCTCCGGCGTTTGCTGTTTGTAGGTATTTTTGATGGTGGCCATGCTGGCTGGTGTGAGGCGATAACCTCATCGTAGTTTTGAAGTGCATTTCTCTAAAGTTCACTGGTGCTGAACATCTTCTCATGTGCCTCTTAGCCACCCGTATGTCTTCTTTGAAGAAATGTCTGTTTAGCTCTTCTGCCCGTTTTTGGACTGCATTGCTTGCTTTGATGTTGTTCAGCAGAAATGAACATGATGTTTCAACTCTGTGTGACCCCATGGATGGCAGCCCACCAGGCTCCTCAGTCCATGGGATTTTCCAGGCAGGAGTGCTGCAGTGGGGTGCCACTGCCTTCCCCACCACACTCTAGGAGTTCCTATCCTATCAAGGAAGACAGACACACAAACCTACCACTACACCGAAGGCCCCATTCAGATCAAGGTGTTTTAAGAGCAAGACAAACAAGGATTAATTCTGCAGAGGAAGAGATAAACTAGCAATATGTTAGAAATCACGAAGTAGATAGGTAATATGTTAGAAATCCTCAAGAAACAAGTCATACATCAGGAAAAAGAAGAAACAAAAGCAAGTACAACATTCTAAAAAGAGGGTAGAACAGATACATGGAAGTACTGGGTTGGTCAAAAAGGTCATTCAGGTCTTTCCGTACCATCTATGGAAAAACTCAAAAGAACTTTTTGGCCCACCCAGCACATAAGATATTCAGAAAAAGCGAGCAGTCCAGTACAGCTCACACACAAAGCTTTATGCAGAAAAAGCGAGCAGTCCAGTACAGCTCGCACACAAAGCTTTACGCAGAAAAAGCGAGCAGTCCAGTACAGCTCACACACAAAGCTTTACGCAGAAAAAGCGAGCAGTCCAGTTCAGCTCACACACAAAGCTTTACGCAGAAAAAGCGAGCAGTCCAGTACAGCTCAC
>WJNR01000442.1:5561570-5575404 GCA_009758055.1 Oreamnos americanus
GCAGCAGCAGCAGCAGCAGGGTATTATTTAGCCTCCATGTGTTTCTGTTTTTATAATTTTTTTTCCCTGTAATTGATTTCTAGTCTCCTAGGATTGTGGTTGGAAAAAATGCTTGAAGTGATTTCAAGTTTTCCTAAATTTACCCAGGCTTGATTTGTGACCCAAGATCTCACCTATCCTGCAGAATGTTCTGTGTACATTTGAGAAGAAAGCGTATGCTGCTGCTTTTGGGGTGGTATGTCTATAAATATCAATTCATCTGTCTGTGGAGAACTAAATGGCAACCCTCTCCAGGATTCTTGCCTGTGGACAGGACGTCCCATGGACAGGCTGTCCATGGAATCGCAAAGAGCTGGGCATGACCGACTGGCTCACACTCACGAAATCTGTTGGGTGTGTTGCGTCATTTAAAGCTTGTCTTTCGCTCTTTTCTGTCTGAATGATGTGTCCACGGGTGTAAATGGGATGCTAAAGTCCCCCCACTATAATTGTGTCACTGTTGACTGCCCCTTTGACGGCTGTTAGCATTTGCTTTATGTGTTGAATGTACGTATTGAATATACACTCATATGTCGGGTGCATAAATATGTATCACTATTATGTCTTCTCCTTAGACTGATCCCTTGATCTTTATGTAGCTCCCTTTCTTGTCGTTTGTAATCGGGTGGATTTTAAACTCTGTTTTACCTGATATGAGTATGGCAACTGCAGCTTTCTTTTGGTTTCCGTTTGTATGGAATATCTCTTCCATCTCCTCACTTTTGGTCTGTACGGTCTGTAGTTCAGACACGAGTCTCTTGTAGGAAGCATATATGCTTCAAATCCATTTTTTGTATCCATTCAGCGAGTCTAGTGTCTTTCGGCTGGCGCATTTAATCCATTTACCTTTAAGGTAATTATCAATATGTATGTTCTTACTGCCGTTTTCTTAATTGTTTTGTGCTTGTTTCTGTAGGTCTTTTTCTTGTGTTTTCTGCATACAGAGAAGTTCTTTCAGCATCTGTTGTTTTATAAAACACTTTTGGGCTTCTCTTGCAGCTCAGCTGGTAAAGAATCCGCCTGCAGTGCGGGAGGCCTGGGTTGGATCCCTGGGTTGGGAGAATCCCATGGACTGTATCGTCCACGGGGTCGCGAAGAGTTTTACAAAGCTGCTTTGCTGGTGCTGAATTCCCTCAGCGTTTGCTTGTCGGTGAAGCTTCCTGTTTCTCTGTGGAATCTGACTGAGACCCTTGCTGGGTAGAGTCGTCTTGCTTGTAGGTTACTCCCTTTCATGAGCTCAAATGCACGCTGCCTTTCTCTTGTATCCCACAGTTTCTGCCGAAAACTCAGCTGATAAACTTGTGGAGATTGCTTTGTATGTGGTTGTCTTTCCCTTGCTGCTTTTCATAGTTTTTTGCCTTTGAATTTCATTTTTGTTGGTTCGATTAATATGCGTCTGGGCGTGTTTTTCTTTGGGTCTATGCTTCGTGGGCCTCTCAGCACTTCCTGCCTCATGTAGCTATTTCCTCTCTGATGTTAGGGAAGCTTTCAACTATAATCTCTTCCAGTATTCTCTCAGACCCTTTCTCTCCTCCTTCTGGGTGAGAAGGGTAATAATTGAGTAAATAATTTGAGTGTTGCTGTGTTTGAATGGGGTCCCGGGCGTCTCTGCGGCTCTCCTCGTTTCTCTTCATTCTTTTTTCTTCTGCTCCTCAGAAGAATGTTCCCTGGGTGAGAATATTCTCCTGAGAAGAATACAGACTCTTTCTCCCTGCCAGCTCGCTTACCTGTTCTTCTGCCTCAGTCACTCCGCTGCTGGTTCCTTTCAGGATATTTTTTCATTTCAGTTATTGCGCTGTTCATCACGGTTTTTCTTTTTTTTCTTCTAGGTCCTTGTGAGACATTTCTTATATGTTCTCCGAAAGCCCTCCATGCTGTTTGTGAGATTTTGGTTAACTCAGTAGCATTCCTGTGAATGCTTTTTTCAGGTAGAAAGTTACCTATTTTCTATTCATGGATTTGGTCTTGTAGGTTTTGACCACGCTCCTTCATCTTAACATATCTCTCTGTCGTTCCGTCTTGATGTACATCATTCTGTCTCGCTGTTTGTCTGTCCTGAGGTGTCCAGTGCTGTAGCTTGTGGCCAGTTGGGTGCAGCTGGGCCTGTGTCCTGAGATGAGGCCCTGTGAGGAGATACGAACTCCACGTTCTCCTTTGGAGCCACGTCGACTCCACCCCAAAGCAGAGAGCGTATTGAGCCTCCAATAAAACAAAAAGCAGGGTCTTACAGAAAGATTTGCGCCCCTGTGTTCATAGCGGTGCCGTTCACAACTGCTAAAGTGCGCAAACAAGCCGAGAGTCCAAGGAGGGGTGAATTTATAAGGAAAAGGTGGTCCACCCAGAAAGGGAGTATCACTCAGCCTTTACACAGGCTTTCCTGGCGGCTCAGATGGTAAAGAATTTGCTCGCAATGTGGGAGACCCGGCCACCCACTGCAGTATTCTAGCCTGGAGAATCCCATGGATAGAGGGGCCTGGTGGGCTACATGCAGTCCGTGGGACTGGAAAGAGTCAGACACAACGGAGCAGGCTTTCCGTTTAAAGAGGAAGGAAATTCCGGCAGAGGCTAACAATGTGGATGAATCTTGACAACTTTGTCATCGTCTGGTCGCTCAGTCGTGTCCAGCCCGGCGACTCCACGGACTGCAGCCCGCCCGGCTCCTCTGACCACGGGGTTCTCCCGGTGAGAATGCTGGAGCAGGTGGACACGCCCTCCTCCAGGGGCTCTTCCCGACCCAGAGATGCAACCCTCATCTCCTGCATTGGCAGGCGTGTTCTTTACCACTGAGCCATCTCGGAATCATGCTCGGTGAAATAAACCAGACGCAGGAGGGCACATACTATATGGTTCCAGTCATGTGTGCCCCCTGGAGAGGGCAGATTTAAAGGACAGGAAGATGCTGGTTGATGGAGGCTGTGGGGCTACAGTTTAACCGCAACCCTTTCTGTTTTCCGAGAACAGTGAGTCCTGGAGATGGGTGTTGGTGTGAGTTCCAGAACCCTGTGAATGTACTTACTGCTACTGAACTGTATGTTTTTAAATGGTGAAAATGATATATTTTATTTTATGACTGGCTCACCACCGTGACTATTTTATTTTCTTACAAAACGGGGGAGGGGGAATCAACATGGCTCAATAAAGCTGTCCAAGTTCTTTGGAGCTCACTGGCTAGTTCCTGGAAGGTAGAGACTCAGTCTCTCCTAGAAAAGTCAGCCTTAAATGGACCCTGTGTTCCTCAGAGCCTCCGTGAGGCTGCCCAGCAGGTGGGCAGAAGCAAGCACAGCCCGCTTCCACTGCGTCAGGTAGAGCTCGCCAAGCCGTGACGGGTGGATGGCGATTACCGTGTGCCAGTTGGCCAAACGCGTTGACGGGCTCTTGTGTCCTCTCGGGAGAAAGGAGAACAAATGGCCTCATAATTGGAAGAATATGTTTTGGGGGGAACAGGGCAGATGGTCGGGACTCAAGAGGAAGAACTCTTGAGCCCACAGTGGGGAGAAACTGAGGAGATATCCTTTTCTAAACCTAACACAGACTTGTGTTGTATTGTAAGGGACATTTTGAAAACTCCTAGGCTGGAGGGAAAATAAAATAAAATAAAGACTTACTCTTTGAGAGCCGATGGACTGTGGCCCGCCAGGCTTCTCCGTCCGTTGGATTCTCCAGGCAAGAGTCCTGGAGTGAGTTGCCATGCGTGCCCTGGTCCAGGGGATATTTCCGACCCAGGGACTGAACCTGGGCCTCCTCCGCTTCAGGCAGATTCCTTGCCCCCCTGAGCCACCAGGCAAGAACCGTTTTGCAAATACAGAGCAATCCGATGTCATGAAAATTCGATTGCTCTGTGCGACCTTGCCTCCCCACTGAGTCCGTGGAACCCCTTTAGAGACCAGGCAGAATATCCCTGTGAGTGGACCTGGAATTGCCCAGGAAATCTGAGGAGGCCCCTGTCAGATCTCAGGTGGGTTTACCAGGAGGCACGCTGAGGCCCTGGAGGCTCAGGCTGTGTCGCAAGGAGCAGTGGTAGGCCGGATTCTGGAATGGCCTCAGAGATTGCTGCTCCCCTAGTGGAAACACCCGGTATAATCTCCTCCCTTGGAGTGTGAGCTCGGGGGATGTCAGCCCAGCCCCCCAGCTCGTGACGACGTTGCAGTGGGTGAACTTGAGTTCATCAAGAGGAGAGGGGTGGTGGTGGGCCTCACCTAATCAGAGAAGCCCTTTAAAGGGTGATGGCTTCTGTGCTTTAAGGCTTTGTCTGTTGTTGTTTTTACTTTTATTTTTTTAATTAATTGAGGCAGAGTTGATTGACAGTGTGGTATACTAACCCTATACCACAGGGTTAGGGTTAGGGTTAGTAATTTCAGGTGTACGGCAAAGGGATTTAGTCATATACATGCATGCTAAGTCACTGTCAGTTGTGTCCAGGGCTTTGCGACTATATGGACAGAACCCACCAGGCGCCTCTGTCCATTGATTCTCCGGGCAAGAATACTGGAGTAGGTTGCTACGCCCTTCACCCGGGGCTCTTCCCCACCCCAGGGATCAAACCTGCGTCTCTTATGTACGTGTATATACACACACATGTATGCATATAATATGTGTGCGAAGATCCTTTTCCCTTTTAGGTTCTTCCAGAATATTGACTCAATAGTATGCCATACAGTAGGTCCTTTTAGCTTGTCTGTTTTATATACAGCAGTGTCTGTATGCATTGGAGAAGGAAATGGCAACCCACTGCAGTGTTCTTGCCCAGAGAACCCCAGGGACGGGGGAGCCTGGTGGGCTGCCGTCTACGGGGCCGCACAGAGTCGGACACGCCTGGAGCGACTCAGCAGCAGCAGCAGCAACGCCCTAATTTATTCCCTCGCCTGCCCCCTCTTTGGTAACCCTAAGTTTGTTTTTTTGTCGGTAGATCTGTTTCTGTTTTATACATAAGCTGGTTTTGTGTCATTTGAGATTCCACGTGTAAGCGATACCATATGACATTTGCCTTTTGCTGTCTGGCTTTCTTCACTCAGTGTAATACCGTCTAAGGCTATCCATATTGCTCCAAATGGCACTATTTCACGTTTTTCTTACGGCTAAATAATACACCATTGTCTGTCTGTCTGTCTGTCTGTCTGTATGCTTATATTTATATACACACTCCGGGCTTCCCAGATGGCTCAGTGGTAAAGAATCCGCCTGCAATGCAGGAGGCCTCAGTCCGATTCCTGAGTTGGGAAGATTCCCTTGGAGAAGGGACAGGCAACCCACTCCAGTATTCTTGGGCTTCCCTGGTGGCTCAGCTGGTAAAGAATCTGCCTGCAATGCGGGAGAGCTGGGTTCGATCCCTGGGTCAGGAAGAGCTGGTAAAGAATCTGCCTGCAATGCGGGAGAGCCGGGTTCGATCCCTGAGTTGGGAAGATCCCCTGGAGGTGGAAATTGCAGCCCATTTAGATTTAGACAAACTGAATTGGAATAGCTGGGCTTCCCTTGTGGCTCAGACGGTAAGGAATCTGCCTACAACACGGGAGACCCAGGTTCGATCCCTGGGTCAGGAAGATCCCTTTGGAGAAGGGCATGGGAATCCACTCTAGTATTGCTACCTGGAGAATTCCATGGACAGAGGAGCCTGGCAGCCTAGTCCATGGGACTGCAAAAGAGTCAGACACGACCTGGCAACGAAACAGTGGCAGCAAATTGGAATGAACGGTCCCAATCCCATTTTCCAAACAAATGCTGGTCAGAAAACTGGAGTCATCAACCGTAACCCATGCATGACTAACATCATTGGTGATGGAAGAACGCTCTGCATAGGAAAAGAGGCTTAGTTCCCCAAAGCAAAGGCAACTGTGTTGCCTTTGGAAGAGGCAAGACCAGCAAAAGTCCACCGCAGCTGGTGCCTTAGCTCCAGATGCTATAACAACATGCCAGAGACCAGGCTAAACGACAAGCATTCATCCTCTCACAGTTCTGCAAGCTGGACGTTCAAGATCACAGCGTGGGCTGATAAAGTCCTGAGGCAGGCTCTCTTCCTGGTAGACACGTGGCTGCAGAGAAGACAGATGTGGCCTCTCTCTCTCCTTGTGTGTGTGTGTGTGTGAAGTCTCTCCGTTGTGTTAGACTCTTAAGACCCATTGGACCCACCAAGCCCCTCTGTTCTTGGGATTCACCAGGCAGGAATACTGGAGTGGGTTTGCCATGTCCTTCTCCAAGGCGATCATGGGGGCCCCACCCTCAAGAGTTCATCTGCATCTCATCACAGCCCAGCTTCTAACACCATTGTGCTGAGGGTCAAGGGCTTCAGCGTACGAATTTTAGGTGAGGGACACCATTCGGTCGGTACAGCGCAGCCTTTCCTGTCCTTGTAAATAGCATTGTTCAGCTGGTCAAAACAGGATGGAAGCTTGATTCTTCCTTCTCCACCAGAGTCAATACGTTTCCGAGCCTTGCCAGTTCTGTCCATCACAGACAGTTGCTGTGTGTCCACTCGTCACCACCACAGCAGCCACCAGCTGAGACCCAGCCGCCATCATGCACATGGACCACAGCCTTCAATGTCCTAGGCATCCTACCTTTGTTGCTGGTCAGTGGCTAAGTGGTGTCCGACTCTTTGCAACCCCATGGATCACAGCACGCCAGGCTTCCCTGTCCTTCACTGTCTCCTAGAGTTTGCACAAACTCATGTCCATCGAACTGGTGATGCCATCCAGCCATCTCATCCTCTGTCGCTCCCTTCTCCTCCTGCCTTCAATCTTTCCCAGCATCAGGGTCTTTTCCAATGAGTCAGTTCTTCCCATCAGGTGGCCAGAGTATTGGAGTTTCAGCTTCATCATCTGTCCTTCCAACGAATATTCAGGACTGAGTTCCTTTAGGATGGACTGGTTGGATCTCCTTGCAGTCCAAGAAGACTCTCAAGAGTCTTCTCCAATACCACAGTTCAAAAGCATCCATTCTTTGGTGCTCAGCCTTCTTTATGGTCCAACTGTCACATCCATACATGACTACTGAAAAAGCCATAGCTCTGAGTAGAGGAACCTTTGTTGCCGAAGTAATGTCTCTGCTTTTTAAAATGCTGTCTAGCTTGGTCATAGCTTTTCATCCAAGGAGTAAGTGTCTTTTAATTTCATGGGCGCAGTCAGCATCTGCAGTAATTCTGGAGCCAAAGAAAAGAAAGTCTGCCACTGTTTCCATTGTTTCCTCATCTCTACACAACCGTGTGTGAAATAGACAGCTAGTGGGAAGCTGCTGCGTGGCTCAGGGAGCTCAGCTTGGTGCTCTGGGATGACCTAGAGGGGTGGACGGGAGGGAGGAGGCTTAGGAGGGAAAGAATATCTGTACACATACGGCTGATGCACTTCATTGTACAGCAGAAACCAACACATTGCAAAACAATTATCCTCCAGTAAAAAAAAAATTATTTTTAAAGATGAATATCACCCCCTTAGATCACCCCTGACTTTTCCATTCACAGGGACCTTTCTCACCATCTTTTAAATTCCTTAATACACACATCACATTCTTTAGCCCTTAATTTCTTTTTGTTGTTGTTTAGTTGCTCAGTTGTGTCTGACTCTTTGCAACCCTGTGGACCGTAGCCCACCAAGATCCTCTGTCCACGGGATTCTCCAGGCAAGAACACTGGAGTGGGTTGCCATGTCCTTTTCCAATGCATGAAAGTGAAAAGTGAAAGTGAAGTCGCTCAGTCGTGTCTGACTCTCAGCGACCTCATGGACTGCAGCCTACCAGGCTCCTCCATCCATGGGGTTCCCAGGCAAGAGTACTGGAGTGGGGTGCCATTGCCTTCTCCAATATACACACTGCTGCTGCTACTGCTGCTAAGTCACTTCAGTCGTGTCCGACTCTGTGCGACCCCATAGACGGTAGCCACCCAGGCTCCCCCGTCCCTGGGATACTCCAGGCAAGAACACTGGAGTGGGTTGCCATTTCCTTCTCCAATGCATGAAAGTGAAAAGTGAAAGTGAAGTCACTGAGTCGTGTCCGACCCTCAGTACTATATGTAAAATAGATAATACATACCGATAAATATATGGGCTTCCCTGGTGGCTCAGGTGGTAAATATGCCTGCAATGCAGGAGACCCAGGTTCAATCCCTGGGTTGGGAGGACCCCCTGGAGAAGGGAATGGCAACCCACTCCACTCTTTTTGCCTGGAGAATCCCATGGATAGAGGAGCCTGGATGGCTACTGTCCATGGGGTCACAAAGATTGGACACGACCGACCAAGTAACAAAGTATATCTGTTTAGAACACGAAGTTATGTTCAGTGTCTTGTAATGATGTATAAGGGAAAAGAGTCTGAAAAATATATGTGTAATGGAATCACTCTGCTACACATCCAAAACCAACACAGCACTGTCAGCTGAGTCTATTCCAACTATGAAAAGAAAAGATTTTCATAACAAAAAATATATATATATGATTTAAAAATCTCTGGGATTCAGAGAAAATTGGGGTATTTGATCCTGAGAAATAAACAGAGATACAGTACTGTGCATGAAATAGATAAACATCACCTCGGAGTTCAAAGTATGGATGCAGGCACTTTGTGCAGTGAGAAATCAATTTTTTGGTGAAGCAGAAAACTGAGGAGGAAAAAAATGTTTCCAGCAAGCGGAGGAGAGTTTAAAATGCTTATGGGGATAGAACAGCAACTTACAGACACCAACAATACTCACCAAAGCGAAACTGGAAACAGGATTTCCTACAAGGGAATATGGGCTATATCGACCAGAAACACTAACTATGGAAATGATGAGAGATGAATGTTGGAAGCCAAGAAATAGAAAAAAATGGCTACATGCTGAGTTCTCAGTGAAAATTGGAAAGAAAACCGATTCTACACGTGTTCTGGTAGCATTGTCCAAAAGATTAAAGAAACAAAAACCTCTACAAGTGCTCATGGAAAGATAAGAGTAGCAGAAAAACAAATATGGGTTTGGCTTCATTTCATCTCAACTGCAAGAAATGACACAATGATATTGGACCACCAAGCGTTCATGACGGAAAAAAAAATCATTATTAAAAATTCCACAGTGGAGGTACTGTAGAATTATCTTTTACTCCCAGAGTAGTGTTCAAATAATTTTCAGTACAGTTAATACAGTTCACAATGTTGTACTCAATATCACTGTGGACGGCGACTGCAGCCATGAAATTAAGACGCTTGCTCCTTGGAAGGAAAGCTAAGACAAACCTAGACAGCGTGTTAAAAAGCAGAGACCTCACTTTGCTGACAAAGGTCCGTGTAATCAAAGCTATGGTTTTCCCAGTGGTCATGTATGAATGTGAGAGTTGGACCATAAAGAAGGTTGAGCACCAAACAATTGATGCTTTTGAACTGTGCTGTTGGAGAAGGCTCTTGAGAGTGGCTTGGACTGCAAGGAGATCCAACCAGTCCATCCTAAAGGAAATCAGTCCTGAATATTCATTGGAAGGACTGATGTTGAAGCTAAAACTCCAATCCTTTGGCCACCTGATGGGAAGAACTGGTTCATTGGAAAAGACCCTGATGCTGGGAAAGACTGAGGGCAGGAGGAGAAGGGGGTGACAGAGGGTGAAATGGCTGGATGGCATCACCGACTCAATGGACATGAGTCTGAGCAAAGTTTGAGTAAATTCTGGCAGGTGGTGATGGACAGGGAGGCCTGGCGTGCTGCAGTCCATGGAGTCACAAATAGTCGGATATAACTTAGTGAATGAACAACAGCGTATTGCGGTCAGTAACCATCCAGTGCTGCAGACTTGGGCTGTGGGGAGGAAACCAGTTTCTAAGTAAACAAATGAATATCCAGCCAGATAGATTTATGCCCTAAATCGAACATTCTTTGCATTATGCAAATTTTTTGCCTACAGAGCAGTTAGAAAGAGTAAAGAGGGTTTGGTTCTTAATCCACACTTCAAAAAATATCAAAAAATAGGAAGCGAAACAGATTATGATTTACTAAAGTTTTGCAATAATCAGGTCACAGCCAAGTCATCCTTGCCTTCAGATCCTTCAAACCCTGGAACGGGGATAAAATATCTTTAATAGGATTTTCTAATGATGACAAAATAATTTGCATTCTTCTCTGAGGGACAAAATAAAAAAAAAAAGTTGATCATTGTGTGTTTGATACTCTCCTCTGTAAATTAGTGGCCTTTAAAAGTGGGATGGAACTTCCCAGGTGGCTCAGTGGTAAAGAGTCTACCTGCTAAGCAGGAGATGGGGGTTCTATTTCTGGGTCAGGAAGACCCCCGGGAGAAAGACATGGCAACCCAGTCCAGTATTCTTGCTTGGAGAATCCCATGGACAGAGGAGCCTGGCAGGCTGCAGTCCATGGGATTGCAAAGAGTCGGGCACAATGTGATGAGTAAAAACAACAGAAAGGGGGGCAGGTCTTCTCACATGAAAATTTGGAATTGAAATCCATTTTAAGAATGAAAGTTTTCAGAGACTTCCTTGCTGGTCCAGTGGCTAAAGCTCCACATTCCCAATACAGGGAGCCCAGGTTTTATCCCCAGTCAAGGGATTCGATTCCACATGCTGCAAGTAAGACATAGCACAGCTAAATAAATAAGTAAAAAATAATAATAATAATCATTACAGTATTTGCTAAAATCCCCTTCACTGGCATGTGCTACAAAAAAAAAAAAATTACAGCTCTTTGGGAAAGAGTTCCAACCATCCATGCATCTACTGAAATGTTTTTATCCTTTTCATAATTTCAGAAACTCGGAAGAGTCCCTTGACTTTACGGACGGCCCTTGTGGATACGCTGAAAATGGAAGTGGAGTGATCCAAATCGGCAAGAGACTAAATTCGCACGCCATCTCTAGAACCGGTGAATCAGTTCCTGGTGAGTGTGCTTGTCTGTGTGACTAAACATTTGTGTGCATTCCATGAACTACTTTGTGAGAAGACATGATTCTTTATATATATATATATTTTTGTTGTTGTTGTTGTTGTTGTTTTCCTTGTGATGAGAACTCAGGATTTCCTCTCTCAAGAACTTTTTAGAAAATACTTTTTATTTATTTTTGGCTGTGCTGAGTCTCTACTGCTGTGCCGGCTTCCCTCTAGTTGCAGAGGAGAGTGGCGGCTACGCTGGAGTTGCCGTGTGCGGCCTGCTCATTGCAGTGGCTTCTGTTGTTGCAGAGCCACAAGCTCACGTGGGCTTCTGTAGTTTGGGTGCACGGGCTTAGCTGCCCCGCTGCATGTGGGATCTTCCCAGACCAGGGATGGGACCTATGTCCCCTGCATTGGCAAGCAGAGTCTTCACCACTGGACCACCAGGGAAGTCCCCGGCCCTTAATTATAAATGAGAAAACTGAAGCAGAATGCCTGAGTCAGGTGTCCCTCAGGTCCGACAGTTCTTAAGTGTGGAAGAGTCTGCATGCTCATCCAGACTGTGTGGTTGACTCTGTATCAGTTTGTCTCAACATCTGACCGGGTTCCTCGTTCTCCACCACCCCCAAATGGTATCTCGTGACCCTGCCCAGCCCTCGGCGGGAATCCTGTAAGGTCAGTTGAGGCACAATCCCCCAACCAGTGACTTTTCCATCCACTGACCCCCACGTGTTCGTTGGCCATAAATACCCTCTTGCCCTTGCCAACTTTGGAGGTGAGTCTGGATCCATAAAAGGTCTCTTTTGCACTATTGCAATGCATGCTAAGTCGATTCAGTCTGTCCGACTCTTTGCAACCCCATGGAATGTAGCTCACCAGGCTCCTCTGTCCACGGAGTTTTCTAGTCAAGAATATTGGAGTGGGTTGCCGTGCCCTCCTCCAGGGGATCTTCCCCACCCAGGGACTGAACCTACTATTTTCCGCATCTCCTTCACTGGCAGGTAGATTCTTCCACATTGATCTACCAGGGAAGCCCAAATTGTAGTAAACCTGACAGTTAGAGTGGTAATTACAATGCTACTACTACTAATAATTGCAGTTGTAGCACTAGGAATAGTTACAGTAGTGTTTGTAATCTTCGAAGTTGTAGTAACTGTTAGACGTGTACTCGTGGCAAGTGTGATAGTCGCAGTAGGGCTTGTAGCGGGACAATTGTGAGAACTGTTGTCGCAGTGGTAATAATTGTAGCAGTGGTTGTAACAGACGTTTTTGTCACAGTAGCAACTGCGGTCGTTAGGCGAGTCATACGAGCTGTGATACTTATCGCTGAGGCAGCCCGGATTGTAATAGCAGTAGGTGTAGCAGTAGCAAAGACTGATTATGACAGCAACTGTGATAAGAACAGTAGTCTCTGCAGTAGGAGTTGTTCGAGTAGGAGCAACTTTGTGGGAGCTGCAGCAGCAGCAGTGGTTTTGGTGGTCATCGTTTTAGTCATCAGAAATGCTGTGCTTGTAATAGTGAGAGTAACAGCTGCAGGAGTGCTCATTTGTAAAGTTGCTGCAGCAGCGGTAAGACTTGCAGAACCAGCAATAGTCGTTATAGCAGTCAGTGTCACAGTAGCAGTGGTAACCATAATCTGTGGACCAGTCCTGCGGTAGTCCTGATTTCTGCAGTCGTCGTAGCAGGGCTCACAACTGAAGCAGCACTAATGTTAGCAGTCGTCATAGTGGTCGAGGTTACAATTGTAGTGGAGAGCCTAACACCACACAACTGAGCGACTTCACTTTCCCTTTTCACTTTCATGCATTGGAGAAGGAAATGGCAACCCACTCCAGTGCTCTTGCCTGGAGAACCCCAGGGACGGGGGAGCCTGGTGGGCTGCCGTCTTTAGAATCGCACAGAGTCGGACACGACTGAAGCGACTCAGCAGCAGCAGCAGCAGCAGCAGCGATTGTATTAGTACTAATGCTGTCAATTCCCTGGTGGCTCAGACGGTAAAAGCATCTGCCTACAAAGCGCGAGACCCGGGTTCTGTCCCTGGGTCGGGAAGATCCTCTGGAGAAGGCAACGGCAACCCACTCCAGTATCCTTGCCTGGAAAATCCCACGGATGGAGGAGCCTGGCAGGCTACAGTCCGTGCGGTTGCAAAGGGTCAGGCACGACTGAGCCACTTCACAACAACGACAAATGCTGTCACAGTTGTAGCACGAGTAATACTTTAAGTAGCATTTATGAGCACACTAGTCATCATTGCAGTAGGGAGTGCGATAGCTGTAGTAGTGGTTGTAATAGCAGCTTTTGTAGCAGTAGCAAGTGATGTCATTGTGGTTGTCACAGGAAGTTGGGATAGGAACAGCTGTAGCAGTGCTCATTGTTAGAGCAGTAGCAAAAATTATAGTAGTTGTGAAAGCCACGTCTACTCCAGTAGTGTCTAATACTGATGGTCACCATAGCACCATTTGCTGTAGCATAAGTTGTAGCAGGGGCGATGATTGTAGTAGTTGTCATTGTTGCCACTGGAATTGCTGTCCTTGGAATGATAGGAGCAGCAGTTGTCGTGGTCCAAATTATGCAGTCGATACAGTACTAGTTACAGTAATAATTACGGCAGCAGCAGCAGCAGCAGCAAGTGACGTAGCAGTGATATCACCGTTGTGGTGGGAATATCTGTACTACTAATTATAGCACCGCTCACTGCTGCACTAGTACTGGTCATACCAGTAGCAGGAGCAGTCGTTGTAAATGTGACAGTTGTCGTAGCAAAGCTAATAGTTATAGCAGTCAGTGCTCTGGTCCTAGTTGGCATAGTCGTGCAACACAAGTCACTCTTGTACCAGTCATAGCAGCAGTCATCACGGTAACGGTTGCCACTGTAGTCGTAAAGCTCACAGTTGCAGTAGTCATTGCTCTGGTCCTAGTTGGCACAGTCGGGTAACAGTCGTCACTATGATACCGGTCATAGTCACTATGA
>WJNR01000442.1:5647956-5658919 GCA_009758055.1 Oreamnos americanus
AGACACACACACGCCACACACACACACAGACACACCACACACACAGACACACCCACACATATACACACCACACACACACAGACGGACACACACGCCACACACACACACACACACTCCATACACACACACACAGATACCATACAGACTCACATACACACCGTACACACACAGATACACACACACACAGACAGACACACACACACGCCACACACACCGTATACACACATACACTGCGCACACACAACACACAAGCCACACACGTGTGTCGTACATGCACAAACACTGCGCACGCCACAAATACGCACATGCAACAGGCACCCATCACACACACACACGCCGTACACATGCATCCATGCCACGTACACACACACACGCCGCGAGAACAACACACACACAAAGGCACGCAACGCACAAACACGCCACAGACACACATAGCACACGTGCACATGTGTTGAGGAAGGTGGTCGAGTCTGTACATTTCGGGGGAGATTCTGACTCAGGGTTGGAGACTGTCCCCCCACAGAATGCTGCAGGGAAACTCCCTCTTTGGTGCAGATACATCGCCTAAATTGATACCTGTCACGTATTTCCGCTGGTTCCTTTGGCCCAGAGTCATCATTAAGACGTGACTTAGAACTAAATCAGACGCTCCCATCTGCTGGGACCTCAAGGTTTGGCAATGCCCAAATTCTTCCCTGGCAGTGTGGAACTCACACAGGTCTGAGAGCCGGGTGCCCCCGCCCCTGCTCCGCTGTAGGAGGGCATCATGTCCAATGGAACCACAGGGTGACCCTTGGATGGGGACTGGCTCGCCGGGACATTCGCAACAGAGCAGAGAAGCCCGTTTGCACGGCAGGAGGAGGTGCCGTCCGACAGACAGACGTGCAGCGGCCCCTGACAAACGCACTGAGCCTCCAGATCTGACATTTCCAGGAGGTAAAGAGAACCAGCCAAGCTGGCCGCGATCCCTGGAGCCTCTGCAGCCCGCCTGGCAGACGGTGACTCAAGGCTTCTGACAGCGCAATGTACTTCCAGGGATGCAGACACACAGGTAAGAATCTGAGCCCGACCGTCAGTGTTAAGGCTGCCGCTCAGCCAAACGTGTGCTTAATTACTTCTGAAGATGCAGAATCAAGATAACCTTTCAGGGATATCTCTGGCGGTCCAGTGGTTGAGAACCCACCTGCCAATGCAGGGTACACGGGTTCGATCCCTGGTCCGGGAATATTCAACAACTATGGAGTCCATGAGCCACAGAGAAAGATCCCGCAACTAAAGGCCCAACACAGCCAAATAAATAAATTTTTTATAAAGATAATTAGTTAAAAAAAAATTCTTTTCTGATGCTGAAGCTGAAGCTCCACTACTTTGGCCACCTGATGAGAAGAGCCAACTCCTTGGAAAAGACCCTGATGCTGGGAAAGATTGAAGCCTGGAGGAGAAGGGGACGACAGAGGATGAGATGGTTGCCTGGCACCATTGACTCGATGGACATGAGTCTGAGGAAACTCCAGGAGTTGGTGATGGACAGGGAGGCCTGGCGTGCTGCAATCGCTGAGGTTTGCAAAGAGTTGGATGCAGCTCAGCGACGAACAACCACAAAATTAAAATAAAAAGATAACCCTTCACAATTCCTCCATTTATTTTTTATGTTCTTCCTCAAGGCTTTCTCAAACACAGAAACGCTTTTGTATACGTATATATATGTATAAATGCTTTTGTATACATATATAAATAATATATATAATATGTATTTTAGAAAAGTTATGAATTTTTGACAAAAAATTTAATGACATTTTGACTCCACTTTTTTGGCTTAGAATGAATAGAATGCTACACTTCTAATAAAAAAAGAAAAGCTATTAGGGTCTTTTGTTTGCCGAACATTATTGACTGGACTGTTTCAGTTTTCACTTTTATAACAAATCGCTAGCCACAGATGTTAGTTTCTGCAAAAATGCCCAGGTCGGTAAAGTATTAAAAATGGTCACCCCTGTGGCACCCTCAGGGAACACTCCGAGGATCCCTCGCGTTGGGGAGGCGTTGTTTCCTTCCTTGCACTCTGCTTCTCATCTGGTCTGAGCTCAATGTGTGGGAAACTGTTGTACTGGGGTGACCAACAGGTTAGTTCAGATTTTCCTCAAAGACGTTAAGGCAAAACCAGAATAAACTTCTTGGGCAGCCCAATAAAACTGAGCTGTTGCCTCTTTGTATAAATTTCCTTGCTGCTGCTGCTGCTAAGTCGCTTCAGTCATGTCCGACTCTGTGCAACCCCATAGACAGCAGCCCACCAGGCTCCCCCGTCCCTGGGATTCTCCAGGCAAGAACACTGGAGTGGGTTGCCATTTCCTTCTCCAATGCATGAAAGTGAAACGTGAAAGTGAAGTCGCTCAGTCGTGTCTGACTATTAGCGACCCCATGGACTGCAGCCCACCAGGCTCCTCCATCCATGGGATTCTCCAGCAAGAACACTGGAGTGGGTTGCCATTACCTTCTCTAATGCAAAAGTGAAAAGTGAAAGTGAAGTCGCTCAGTCGCGTCCGATTCTTATCGAACCCCATGGACTGCAGCCTACCAGGTTCCTCCGTCCATGGGATTTTCCAGGTGAGAGTACCAGAGTGGGTTGCCATTGCCAAACGATAATCAATTAGGCTGACCATCAAACCCAGAAGAGCAATGTGGACAGAACTGTGGACCCCAAGATCCATCTTCTCTGCATTTCTGCACAAAGGAGCCATTTCCCCCTGTAAATGCAGAACTGAGAAACACAGCCCCGGGGACAGAGGACCGCTGAAGGAGGTATGGGCCAGGATAGGCTACCAGAGGCTGCTGTAACACACAGCCCCAGAGCCTCAGTGCTTCACGTACACGCAGGCTACCTGCCCATCAGTAGGGTTCCAGCTCTTCTCAGGACCAGGACCCAGGGTGATGGAACAGCCCAGACCTGCAACATTGCCAGTCTCACAAGGGAGAGAGAACCAGAGCCGTATGGAACCCGGAGCCAGCTTGTCAACGTTCAGATAGGAAGACAACACAGCTCACATCTACCCAAAGCCATGCTCCGTGGTAACTGAGCTCAGTTCAGTAGGAACTAGGAGCTTCCTCCACTGGGGCAGCCGTATTTGTAAGTGATTACAGAATCTACAATAAGGAGAAGCCCCAAAAAGCAAAAACAAAGAGTAATTCTGTACTACTCACTGGACCCGCCAACGGAAAGCAACAGATGGGCGAGCCTGGCTCCAGTGAAGGAACACAAAGAAGAAGTCATCCGAATTTAAATAGCTCTGCACCTCAGCTAAGTCCTCTGCACCTCACTGAAATGCTATTCACAAAAGCCAAGACGTGGAAGCAACCTAGTGTCCATCGACACAGGAATGGATAAAGAAGAAGTGGTGCGTATACGCGATGGAATACTACGCAGCCGTGAAAAATGATTCAGTGATGCCGTTTGCAGCCACACAGATGGACCCAGAGATAAGTGTAGTGAGTGAAGCAAGTCACACAGAGAAAGACAGGTATTCTATGACATCACTAATATGTGGAATCTAAAAAAAAAATGCTACAAGGCTTCCCTGGTGGCTCAGGTGTTACCTGGCAATGCAGGAAGACACAGGTTCCACCCCTGGTTCAGGAAGACCCCACATGCCACGGGAAAACCGTGTATGTGTCTCCACTCTGGACTCCGCCCAGCCTAGAGCCTGTGTGCTCTGCGGGAGAAGCCACTGCAAAGAGAAGCTGACTCACCACACCCAGGGAGTAGCCCCCGCTGACAGCAACCAGAGAAAGCCCTTGCAGCTATGAAGACCCCATACAGTCGACATCAGTTATTTTTAAAAGTTTAGAATGGTACCACTGAGCTTATTTACAAAAGAGAAAGAGACTCACAGACATAGAGAACAAACTTACGGTCACCGAAGGGTGAGCGTGGTTGCAGGGATACCTTAGGAGAATCAGGAGTGACCCATAAACGCTACTCTATATAAAACAGAGAGCTATCATAGTTAGTGTTAGTTAATAATTAGGTGCCGTTCCCTATACACACACAGGGACGACCGTGTGTGTCATTCAGGGAACTCTGCTCAGTGCTCTGTAACGATCAATACGGGAAAAGAATTGGGGAAAGAGTGGATATCTGCATATAGAGAGCTGGGCTACTTTGCTGAAATTCACACACCATTGTCAATCAACTCCAATAATAATAATTTTTCGAAAATAACTAAAATCCATCAAAATAAAATATGGCGCAAATGAACTTGTCTACGAAGCAGAAACAGACTCACAGACATATAGAACATGCGTGATTGCCAAGGAGAAATAATGGGCTCGGAGTTTGGGCTTAGCAGATGGAAACTATTATATACTGGACGGATAAAGCGCAAGGTCCTCCTATATAGCACAGGGAATTATAGTCACTATCCTGTGATAAACATCACAGAAAAGAATACGAAAAGGAAGGCATGGATGTGTACAACTGAGGCGGTGTGCTGCCCAGAATAAAGGGGCACAGCATTGTAAATCAACGGTACTTCGGTAATAAACAGCCAAGGGAAAGAAGAGAATGGGCTTCCCGATCCTCAACTTCGCAAGGCTGGCTTTGGGCCAGGGCTATGAACATTCCATCACTGGCTTTTATGGGCTTTGCGGGGGGCGGGGGCAAGAGAAACATTCCACTCTGCCCAGGACATAAAATTCAAGGTCATCCACATGTTCTCAAAGAATTCCCCATGACGCTTCCCTGATTAAAAAAGCGATAGTCGCCAAACAGAGGCCAACGGTATGTATGAAAAAAATTCACTCTTTAAAAAACCCACGTGGTTAGAAATTTTAACGGCCTATATTTTAATGGTTTTCTACTAAGAAACATCAGGGGAAAACATGAATATTTAATTCAACCAGCTTCACAGAAATGCCTCAAACTCTATATATCTTTAGTCGAGAAATTGGTAGCTTAACAACGCCTGCTGCTAACTGATGCCGTTTGCTTGAGGGAGAGTGGCTTCCGTGCCAGTGACCACTTGTAGACAGAAATGGAAAATAATTGGGGTTCCAGCTGCCAACCGTGCCCCCTAAAATCTCCAGCTGAGCTTTGATAGAGCTTTAAAGGAATGCATGACTCCCCTGGGGGCCATCATGACAAAATGCCGCACGCTCAGTGTCTCAAATCATAGACACCCGTGGCCCCAAGTCACGGAGGCTATAACGTGAGACCCAGGTGTGGGCAGGGCTGGCTTCTCCCGAGGTCTCTCTCCTGGGCGTGTAGACGGCCATCTCCTCCCCGTGTGCTCACGAGCTCGTCCCTGTGTGTGTGTCCGGGTCCTCATTTCCTCTTGATATAAGGATCCCAGTCCTTTGGGTCAGGACCCACGCTAGTGACCTCACTTCAGCTTCATCCCCATCTTTAAAGACCTTCATTTCCAAATGCAGTCACACCCTTAGGTCCCTGGTTGGGTTGGGGGGGCGGTGTCAAAGAATTCTCCATGATGCTTCCCTGATTAAAAAAGCGATAGTCGCCAAGCCCAACAGAGACCAACAGTGCCAAGATATGAATTTGGTGGGGGGTGGGGGGTTACTATTTAGTCCCAGAAGCCGCACAATGAGAGCCCGTCACTTCGCAAAACTACAAAATATTCAGAGCTGTGTCTTCCCCTTACGTGGTCCCCTAACGGGGCCTCCCTGGTGGATCAGATGGTAAAGAACCTGCCTACAATACAAGAGACGTGGGTTCGATCCCCGGGAAAGGAAGATCCCCTGGAGGAGGGCATGGCAACCCCCTCCAGTATCCTGGCCTGGAGAATCCCACGGACAGAGGAGCCTGGCGGGGCTGCATTCCACGGGGTCACAGAGAGTCAGACACAGCTGAGCCTGTGGTCCTTGGTGACGTTCTCTGCCCGTCTCTTTCGTGATAGCCAGCATCTTCAGAAGGAATTGAGCGAGACCCTGAGCGTCAGTTTTCAATGACAGCACTGCCTGGGATATTTGCGTTGTCAGAGACGGCTCCTGCACCCTTTTAAAAGGGAGACGCCCGCCTCCCCGGGCTTGTCTGAAACAATCACAGCCAGCGTCTATGCAGATAACCCATGAGAGCTGCAGACACCCAGGAGAGCATGGCTGAACCTGGCAGTGACCCCCGGGGACTCCGATAGGTTCACACTGTCATGAACAAATATTGAGTTTCTCCGCAAGTCAGCTCCATGCATCAGCTCAGCACACGTAGTTCTCCCAAAAAGATAACCAACACAGCACAAACCTGTGCCAAGTGTGAACTGATCAGTCGTGTCCGACTCTCTGTGACGCCATGGACTGCAGCCCACCAGGCTCCCCCGTCCCTGGGATTCTCCAGGCAAGAACACTGGAGTGGGTTGCCATTTCCTTCTCCAATGCAGGAAAGTGAAAAGTGAAAGTGAAGTCGCTCAGTCGTGTCCGACTCTTCACGACCCCATGGACTGCAGCCCACCAAGCTCTTCCGCCCATGGCATTTTCCAGGCAAGAGTACTGGAGTGGGGTGCCATTGCCTTCTCCCCTGAGTCACTAGGGAAACCCTTTTTTATATATATTGTACCTTAAAGTTGACTTCTTTTCAATTCCAAATAAAATAATAAACTATATCTGTGACGATTCCAGTATCTATGTCATCTTCAGGTAGATGTGTGTTGAGTATCTTTTGCAGACATCGAGACTTTTCTGGCTGTTTCTGGCTGTGCGCGTGAAGATTAAATTGTAGCCTGGACTTCTGGAATGCTACGCTAGTGGAAGCTACTGGTGTCATTTCAGAGGACTCTGAGGAGCTGCGGTACCACCGTTCTCAGCACAGAGAAGGTGGCGTTGGTGGTACGGAAGCCACAGGCAATGAATGCAGGAGACGCAAGTGCAACCCTGGGGTCAGGAAGGTCTCCTGGAGGAGGACATGGCAACCCACTGCGGTACTCTTGCCTGGGAAATCCCATGGAGAGAGGAGCCTGGTGGGCTACAGTCCACGGGGTCTCAAAGAGTCGGACACGACTGAGCACAGCAGACGTTATATTAATGAGGATTATGACGACATCGAGCTAGCGGAGCACTTAGCCTACCCAGGATGGTTTCCTTAAAGCACCACCGTTCCTTCAACGGGATGGATATAGACAAATAAATATGTAACACGTCAGCAGATCAAAAGAAAATCTAGAGGAAGAAAACATGTAAAATGTCGGCACATATTTAGGAGGGAGAAGACGCAATAACTTGAAATAATTTGTATTTAGATTTGCTACAGTCCATGGGGTCGCAAAGACTCGGACACGACCGAGCAACGTGCCTTTCTTCCACGTTCCGTCTTTCTCTGCGTTTAATCTTGTGGCTTTTTCACATTTTCTTTATTTGTCCGCAGGTGCTTTTAATGTCACGACACTTTATACATTGTCTTTGTCTATATTGGCATTTAAAACGGTGACACGTTATATATTCTTTCTTTTACATTTGCTTTTAATCTGGTGGCAGCTCATATATGTTCTTTGCCTGTATCTCTTTCAACACTGCGGCATTATGTAGTCTTTATTTGTCTAGATTTTCATTTAAGATGGTGACATTTTGCACATTTTCTTTGCCTACGTTCGCATTCAATATGGTGACAGTTCATATACTGTCTCTGTCTAAATCTGCGCTTAATATTATGACATTTTATCTCCTGTCTCTTTGTCTCTATTAGCATTTCATATGGTGACATTTTATGTACTTTTCTCCATATTTGCTTTTAATGGGGTAATACTTTGCATATTTTATTTTTATGTCTGTATTTGCTTTCAGTACTACGGCCTAAATTGTCTTCATTCGTCCATATTTGCACGTCATACGGTGACATTTTACAGAGCTCCTTGGCCACATTTGCATTTAATGTGCGGACATTTTCTGTATTTCCGTCCTCTATATTTGCTTTTGATCTCCTGACACGTTACATATTTCTTTGTCTATATTTGCTTTTCATAGTGTGACACGTACTTGCCTCGTCCATGACAATTACACTGACTTTTATATCAGAACACTGCAAATGTATGTTTTAAAAATCTCTAAATCGTTCAAAATAATACGTCTCTCTCTTTTTAATTCTGAGAGAAATGAGATTATAATCTTCCCGTCTGACCCCTACTCCCCTCCCCTCAAAAAACACTAAAGTTCCTTCTCTGAAAGAAAACTTACTCAAGCCTCTCTGGCTAGAAATCAGAAGAAAGGACTATTGTGTGAAGAATTTCCATCTGAAGCGGGATGCAGAGGAACGCACCCCTCCCTTGCAGAAGGCGGCCTCCTCCCTTTCTCTGCGAAGAAGACTTGGAATGTCCAGGGGCCTTCAAGTGCGGGTTGGGGGTGGGTGTGTTGTGTTAAGTCGCTCAGTCCTGTCTCTTTGTGACCCCGTGGACTGTAGCCCGCTAGGCTCCTCTGTGCCTGGCATTCTCCAGGCCAGAATACTCGAGTGAGTTGCCATTTCTTCCTCCAAGGGATCTTCCCCACCCAGGGATGGAACCCGAGTCTCCTGCGTTGCAGGCAGATTCTTTACCATCTGAGCCACCCTGGATGCCCAGCTGGGGATGGGTGTTCCCCGTAAATCCAGGAAAGGCGATGCTGCTGTCTGCCCAGTGCCAGGTTGTCCCCCTGGGTCCCAACCCCTGCTCCGGTGCGTCAGCAAACAGCATCCATCGGGCAAATTGCAGGAATCTTCCCCCAGAGGGAGGGAGGTGGACTCTTGAGCTGGCCGAAAGGACAGAGGAGCCTGGAGCCAGACAGGCATCAGCTTGAGGGAGGAAGACAGATGGGTTCCAGGCTGGAAATTTACAATCAGCCACCCTTCCACCCGCCTGCAATGCGGGAGACCTAGCTAAGATCCCTGGGTGGGGAAGACCCCCTGGAGGAGGGCATGGCAACCCACTCCAGTATTCCTGCCTGGAGAATCCCATGGACAGAGGAGCCTGGTGGGGCTACAGTCCATGGGGTCGCAAAAAGTCAGACACAATGGGGCGAATAACACTTTCACATCTTTCCGCTTGCATTTCTTGAGATCAGAGATAAGTGGGCTGCAGCTGAGGACTTTACAACCAACCAAAAACAGCATAGATAGCCAGTCTTTTTTCTCTTCCCTCAAGGGAATGATCAAGGCAAGGACAAGGAAAGGGAAAAAGCCTGTCTGATACGGGAGACAGCACACCTACACAGAAAGGCTCCTTGCAGTCCAAAGTCAGAGGATAATTCCAGACCACAAGGAGTCCTGCTCCTCCCAGAAGCCTTCCCTTCGAGATACATGTAGGCTAGGGTGTGTGTGCGCACTCCAGGGGAGGGTCCTGAGACAAATTAACCTCGGGTGAGGGTGGGGGACAAACCCAGGTGATTGGTTGGAGGGACAGGCAGATGACACCCCCCTTATGGCAGAAAGTGAAGAGGAACTAAAGCGCCACTTGGTGAAAGTGAAAGAGGAGAGTGAAAAAGTTGGCTCAAAACTCAATATTCAAAAAACTAAGATCAAGGCATCTGGTCCCATCACTTCATGGCAAACAGATGGGGAAACAGTGGCTGACTTTATTTTGGGGGCTCCAAAATCACTGCAGATGCTGACTGCAGCCATGAAATTAAAAGCTTGCTGCTTGGAAGAAAAGCTATGACCAACCTAGACAGCATATTAAAAAGCAGAGACGTTACCTTGCCAACAAAGGTCCGTCTAGTCAAGGCTATGGTTTTTCCAGTGGTCATGCATGGATGTGAGAGTCGGACTGTGAAGAAAGCCGAGTGTTATGCCCGAGGTCCCAGTCCCCAGAACTGAGAACAAGTCATCCACAGCAAAGCAAACACAAAAAGGGAACTTATTTCTAGCTCCAGCCAGGACCCAAGTTTCATCCAATGCAATGGAGTGGAACAAGGGCTCCGAGCCCTGAATTACAGGAGTATTTATAGGGGTAAAACAAAGACAGGGAGTTGACAGGGGAGGATTCGTTGAAAGGGTTCCTTAGCATCTGCTACTTGGCTAGATTTTCTCGCCCGCGGGCTTTCTCGGGGGAGGTTTTCGTCCTTGTCCTGATAAGCTTGAACCAGGCTACAGGGAGTATACTGATTGGTCGAGTCCTGGTGCCTGCAGAGGATGATCTCAGCTCCTCCTTGGCAATAAGTCAGCCCCTCTGTAGAGGAGACTTGGCCTACCTTGGCCCCCTGAAGCCTGTCATGGCGCCTGTTTGGTCCTAACAAGAGGAAATATTGCTGCTTCAGTTGCCATTTTGTGAACTTTCCATTCTGTTTTGGGGCCTAGCCAGTAGACACTGTTATGGTGATTTCAGGTGAACAGCGAAGGGAATCAGCGTTGCATATACATGCATCCATTCCCCCCCAAACTCCCCTCCCACCCAGGCGGCCACATGACACTGAGCAGAGTTCCCTGTGCTGGGCAGCAGGTCCTTGCTGGTTCTCCATGTTACATCCAGCAGTGTGTCCATGTCCATGCCAGACTCCGTGACTCTCCCTCCCCCTCATCCTTCCCCTGGGAACCATAAGGTTATTACAGAGTGTTGAGCAGAGTTCCCTGTGCTGTCCAGCAGGTCCTTGCTGGTTCTCCATGTTACATCCAGCAGTGTGTCCATGTCCATCCCAGACTCCGTGACTCTCCCTCCCCCTCATCCTTCCCCTGGGAACCATAAGGTTATTACAGAGTGTTGAGCAGAGTTCCCTGTGCTGGGCAGCAGGTCCTTGCTGGTTCTCCATGTTAAATCCAGCAGTGTGTCCATGTCCATGCCAGACTCCCTGACGATCCCTTCTTCCCTGTTTTTTCCCATCAGCAACCATAGACTCTCCTGAATCTGTTTCTGTTTTGTAAGTAAGCTCACGTGCATCATTTCTTTTCAGGTTTCACACATCAGGGACGTCATAGGATATTTCTCCTTCTCTGTCTCACTTCGCTGAGTACGGAAATTTCTAGATTCATCCATGGGGCTGCAAATGGCATCATTTCATTCTTTGT